>CM076579.1:1135279206-1135614400 GCA_034641835.2 Pinus albicaulis
AAAATGTAATAAGATCTCATAGCCATGTTATTAATGTTATAGTAGAATGTGTACAAGATATTGAGGAAAAGATCAATCAAGCTTAGGAAAATACACCTCAAAGGGACATGTATAAGAATTATGAAATGCACTGCTACATATGGTAAGGCCAAAGCTATGACTGCACAGTTTATAAGAGGCACCACTACATAAATACTGTCAATACATGGATTTAGAAATGTATAGCTCAAATAAGGTGGGAGAAAATCTCTAACCCCTGTAAATACAATGTCAAGTCAATCTTAGAAGGATTGGTTGAAATATATACACAATGGCCAAAATGCCGGAGTTGCAAGGTAGCAGCTGTAACTCAAAAACCGGAAATGGATGGAGATAGTTGAAGATGCTGCATATGATGGCTGAATCTCATCCAATGGATCTTTCAGGTGAAAGGCTGATCCAATCCCTGAATATCTCACCCTCCCAAAATAGTGGTGCAATCCCCTACTGCAAATACACTCAGAAATAACGCAATCAAGGAAATGGACTGCGCTGTAGGAGATGGGAAGTGCTTGGCCTGATGACCAAGATGTGCAATCAGCTCCTGAATCTTCCTCACTAACCTCCCAGAGGAATAGAATCTCCCTCCTTTGAAAGATGAGCCAAGGAAATGGTGTTGTGGAACCCTCCACTGTAACACCTTGCAACACAACATTTATTGCTATAGGAATAACGCTGTAGCTGAAGGAGGTGGCTTGGCCTTGAGCCTGAAATGTGGAGAATGAAGTAAAATCCCTAAAGAGGCCTCTCAAGAAGGGGGAAGGATTCCTAAACAAGAAATTCCTTGTGCTAAGCAGCACAAAAAGCTCAGTTAAACAACTGAAGACATCAAATAGTCATGCAGACCAAATTCTATATTCAATAACATATCCTTCTATGGCTGCCTTGTCCTCCCTTTATACAAATGAAAGCCTCCTTGCCTTGGCCCCCACACATTAGGGTTTCCTCCACCAAATTATCTCTTCCCCTTTCACACTGCGCTGTCTTTCAAGGTGATCCACTCCCACTATGGCAGCACTATTGACTTGGTCAAACTTGACCTTGTCCTCATGAATTTGCCCCTTTTCACACTTGAGGGTACAAAATAGAGCTAATCTGATGATCCCTTTCACATTATGAGGGATTTTATTCCTACTCATGGGCCTCCTTACCCATTTATTCACCTCCTAGATGATATAAGAAAAATTAATGTTCCAATTAGCTTTATGCTGATTTTGGGAACATTACAGACATCCATGTTTTTAATGAAAAACTAATGCCCCAAAAATATTATGATAAAAATATCAGGGAATTTGCTAAGGAACAATTCAACAAACCATTAACACAAGGCACTCCTACAGGAAAAGTCCTCCTTCAACATTTTGAATATTTGTTCTTTTTACAACATGAGATTAAACATCTATTTGTTTTCAAGCCCACTTTTGCTAAATACATAGAGGCTGATGAAAATTTCAGGAAGCTGAAGAATATTCAAATTCCAAAGGCAGAATAGTGGAAAGAATTCACTGATTTGATGTAACAATAAGAGGTAAAATAGTGAAGGAAGATTACCTTGAAAAACAATAAAAAATAACAGTGAAATAAAAAGACAGTTTGCTAATTTTACTGCAAAAAGACATATTTTTACAGCAGTAAACAATGATCTAATAGTCAAAGTGTATCAGTGTTAAAGAGTATCAGATGAAAGAGTGTCAGCGAAGGCAAGTCAAAGCCTGATATTTTCTAGCAGCCAACAAGCAGGACAACTAGTCAATCAAAAGATCCTTGTTAGATAAAACAATTTTATTTATTTTGGATAAGAGGACAACTTGCTGATTTGTTAAGCAACTGTCCCTCTTATTATGTAAAGATATTTTATTTTTCCTAAAGATATTCCTAGATTTCTCCTAGGATATTTGTAATTACATTTTGTATAAATACTTCTACATTATAAGTATTCAGTGTGGAATAAAATTGTTGGACTTACTATAGATATTTTTGCTGAACATTGGAGGCGTTGTGTGTTTGAATTCAAAGTAGCAGACTAGAAAATCTGACTGGAATCATAATTCAGGATCCTTGTGATAAGCTGATGAGTGAAGTACTTCCTACTTGTCACTGTTTCCTTTTCTAAGTTTCATGCATTCATTTTATGTTTGTTCTGTCTGAATGTGTAACTAGGAGTACTACTATAGGATTAGTCAAGTGCTCCCTGTCTTTAACTAGTTGCCATTTTAATGTTTTCTTCTGATTCCAGTGTTGAGAATTCTTAATTTCTCTCACTCCCGTTTGACCTCTGTCTTCTACTTCCATTTTCTGGATCAAAGGATCCTTAAGTTCCCTTTATCCTGATCATACCACCTCACAAAAAACCACTTTCCAAAATATCTGAGGGTTACCTATCTTGCCCTGAATATATTTGTACCTTTTAGCCTTGATTTCTAGTGCTGCTAGATTGATTTAGGCTCCATAGCCCAATGGTCAAGTAGATTTATCTGTATCTTACCTCCAAGCGATTTTTTCCCCACCAAACCCTTTAAACCAAAACCAAATTGTACTTTCATAACTAGCCTAATATTATAAATCAAAACAAAGTTAAACTTGAAAGAGAGAGCCCTCTCTAAACCCTAGGAAGGCTAGATCCTAGAGTTTGAAGTAGGTTTATGGTTACCTCTAGTATTCTTTGACTAAAAACTCAAAATCCCACAACTTAAGAAATTACTAGAGTGATAACATATTGGCGACCATACTGGGGAAAAATAACCAATCTCCACTCTTAAATTTAGTCTTAAAGGAAGATCTTTCAATTATATTTTTACTTTAAGATTATTTTTATAGGTTTTGGGTATACAAAACAATCATTCTGGCTTCTAGGAAAACCTACTATACCAGGTATAACCCGGATTCTAAACCTGCATTTATAGTAGATAACCCATATCAGATTGGTAAAAAGAAAAACAAACTGTCAATTTAGAAACTGAAGTACCATTAAGAGAAGCTAATTCTTTACCCAAAGAGTTAGTAATTCTAAATGATATTGATTTTGATTTGAAGTTTGAATATTCATTGTTTAAAACTAAATCTGAAGCTGGTTTGAAAAATGCTGTTATAGATCCTGTTTTCATTTCATTTTTGAATACAAAACATAACAAAATTTCAGTAGCAACAAAATCAAATAAATGTGAATATCAAAATACAGTTGAAAATATTAATGTTTCATTGATTAAAGATATTAATGAAGCTACTGAATTAGCTCATTTATTGTCTTACATAAAACCTCCAATTTCTCAATTTCATACTACAATAATACCAACAACAGATTCATCTTTATATGATGTTACTTCATTTATAGATACTACTGCAAGTTCATCTACAAATCATTTCATTCCTAGATTGCCTTTGTAGCCTAGGATATTATTTCCTTCATCCACTCAATCCAATGCATCCACTACTTTGCATTCTGATTTTATAAGCACCACATCTTTATTTCCCTGCAATTCCATTTACATACCAGCTTCATTTCCCAGCTCTTCAACTACAATTTTCAGTTCATCATTTTCCATATCCAACACTGCCCCTATTATTACTGTTATACCTCCTAGCTCAGAAAATCTTCAAGCCATGGCTTCTAGGTATGCTCCCCTTGTCTTACCCAAAAACCTCCATGACATGCCTCAAGATTATCAAAAAAATGTACCACTGTTTGATGGAATTTCACAATATACTGATCAACAAAATGTAACTAAAATGACAGATTTCTATGAAATTTAGATGTCCAGATGAGGTTATTTGCCCAGAGTTTGACAGGGGAAGTTAAAAAATGGTTCAAAAATTTAGCTCCTAGTAGTGTAGCTGATTTAGCTGTATTTCATAGAATATTTTTAAGTAAATGGGAAAAGAAAAAGAACCCCCTTCAAATTTTGTATGAGTTTGATGCCATGAAAAGATCTCTTTCTGAATCTATCCAAGACTATTGCACTAGGTACAATAGTGTCTACAATACAATACCTGCAAATCTTAAACCTACACCATACTCTGTTATGCTCAAATTCCCTGATGGATTTGATACAAATATGGCCTATCAATTAAGAGAAAGAGATGCCCAAACCTTATAACAAATGCAATTAGATGCTGTCAGTGTAGAAATTAATATTTTAGCTAGGAAGGCCAAACTTAGAAATGAAAGAAGAGTTACAATTAAAGAAGAAAGTTTAAACTCAGATGGTAAAATAGATTTAATTGCTAAAAATTTAGAAAGGGTGGTAGATAGATTAGATAATATAGAAAGAAAACCTCAATGGGATAATCAACCTCAGATCAAAAATCCCAACTTTAGAAAAAACATAAATCAGGGAAAAGCAAAAGAAACAGGTCCAAACCAAAACATTAGGCCCCCATTCCAGGAGAACTATGTTGAAAGTTCTCAAAATAATGATGAAGATGAGGATAACATCAACCTTATAATGGGAATAGATTAAAACAATACCATTTTCCTCACTCAGGAGGATCTAGAACTATTTGAGCTTCAACAGTTCAGATTAGAATATGGTGAATCCTTTGATTACAAACAAGGTTATGAATTTTCTATAAATGAAACTCACAATCAGTGTAACCTTAGAAACAAGAAAAATAATGAGTCTTCTACTAAAAACATTTTCCAAAATCAAAATAAGAAAAATGTAGAAGCCCCAAAAACAAAAGTTTTGCAAATTATCCCAAGGGAAAATAAGCAAAATTCCAATCCTTCCAGTCCTAAAAAATCAACAAGTCCCAAAATTGTTGATATTACTGATGAAATAACTCAATATTCCAAGGATGCACAGAAAGCTAATACTACTAAAGCTTCTAATTCAGTAAAAACAACAAATTCTGATCCTAAAAAGATTTCTGCTGATTCTAAATCAACAAATCCTGTTGAGATTGCAACAAGATGATGAGCTTAGTAAAAAGAGTCGCCTTCACTAAGTGGGCTCGCAGGCTATTTTTGGCGCAAGTCTATTTTTAGACATGTCGATCATATTCTATGAGTTGCAGGATGCTATTTGTGGATGGTTGGTCAAGTTGGAAAAATAGATGGACTTCTATTTTTAGACATATTAGGCGGAATCTATTTTTAGATTGCCAGTCTAAAAATAGATATGTTGAATATTATTAGCTCTTAATAATATTTGGACTATAAACATTATCTTATTCTCTTGGAGCACTTTAGTTAAGTGCACAGATGTGGCACAGGAGCTGACAGAAGGAATTACACTATTCCTGAGGTTTAAGTGGAGCTATTGCATGGAGACTTCAGTTAGAACTCATGTGACAAAGTTTGGTGGAGTTATTGAGGTAGTTGGTGGAGTTGTGTTCAATTTAACTCAGTTAGACACAGTTGAGCTAGTTGTATCTAGTCTAACTGATTGATACACTAGTGAGAGTGGTGTGAATTAATTATTAATTAATTCACTAATTATTAACTCATTAATCAACTAAAGAATACATCATTTAACTACAGTGCATGGACAATTTCAGTGGAGACCAGTGAAGAGGTAGGTGAAAAAGCAGTGTGACTATCAATTGTGACTATATTGTTGCATAATTTGCAACAACCAGTGATTAGAGATTCCAATGAGGATTGCATGAGCAAGGCTAGACCAATTCGAGTTCATTCAGAGCCATTCTTCAGCAGTGATTGCGCAGTAGAGGCAAGCTATCATGTGGCAGAGATTGGAGCATGTGATTTGCTAGATCGGGCTTGATTAGTGTGTAGCAATTGGAGATTGTACCGAGAGCTTGTGAGGAGCTTTGTATAATGATTGTTGCATGATCTCTATGACATATAATATTTATAGTTGGGGGTTTTTAGCTTTGGCTCATAAAATACCGTGTTCATACAGGGGTGAATGTTTATGGTTTTAATGTGCGCATGCGATTGTTTTTATTTCAATTAATGACTTAATGGTAGAAGATTCTGTGATTAAAATAGAAGTCAACAGTGTGGGTGATCGAGACCCGGATGTATAACATATCAGTTATATAAATTTATACAAATCCTAGAATAGATAATCCCAGAACACCTGCTGATAATTCTAAGTCTGATAAAACTTCTGTTGCCACACAAACAGTCCCTAAAAAGAAAATTAAAAGCAACAAAACTCAAGAAACTCAGATAGAGAATGTCAAGACAACTGAAGATAGAAATAAAATGTTGAAAATCAAGAAAAACCAACTCAGATTACATTTACTAAAGATGAATTAGTTCAAATTAGTAGATCTCAACCCTCATTCAATATTCAGTCTGAAATTGCTAAGTTAAAATACCTATTCCTTTAACAGAATTGGTTAAAAATGACTTATACAAATCAACCATAACTGAAACTTTGAATATGAATGATGGTGAAGATGGAATTAATTTGAATGATGATCAACCAGAATTGATCTTTGGCCCTGATGTAAATGGAAAGCATGCAGATGGATCAATCCCTCCCTTTTATATTAGTCTTACCATTCATGATCAAATTCTCCATAACTCTATGCTAGATTCAGGAGCTTCCCATAATTTAATTCCCAAAGCTATCATGGAAATTCTTAATCTAGAAATAACCAGGCCCTACAAAGATTTGTTTTCATTTGATTCTAGCAAAGTTAAGTGCTTAGGATTAATTAAAGACTTATGTGTGAATTTAGTTCAGTACCCTGGTAAGAGTATGGTAATGGACATTGTAGTAGTTGACATCCCACCAAAGTATGGTATGCTTCTTTCTCGCTCACGGGGAGAAAATTTGCAGGGATCTCTACAATTGGACATGAGATATGCTACTATATCAGTGTTTGGTCAACCCAAAAATCTATATAGGGAAACATTAATGAAATTCATGGTCAGTAGTGCTGAGAGATCCATAAATTACCCCATTTATTCTAAACCAACTGACCTTGACTCTTTTATTTTATGTAACTCTGATAACAATGAAATCCAAACTGAATTGATTGATAAAAATCCAAAACCAAACAATGAAAACATATTTCATGAGTCCCTTTGGCACTTAGAATTTGATGGATCTGTGAACAAATCAGGAGCAGGAGCAGGAGTATGGATTACAAATATGGAAACTAATCACTCAAAACGACATGCCTTCAGACTCAACTTCAAATGTACCAATAACATGGCTGAGTATGAAGCCTTAATTCTAGGCCTCCAGATCATTAGAAACTTAGGAGGAAAAATAATACTAATCATGGGAGATTCGGAATTAATCATAAAGAAAATAAATGGAGATTATTCTGTTTATAATCCTAGACTAGCCAGATACAGAGATACAATGATAGATTTAACTAATGATTTATTGGAATGAAAGTTTGCTTCCATACCTAGAAAACAAAATATTCAAGCATATTTTTTAGCAACTTTTGCTAGTACATGTAACCTACCATTCCAACTAACACACAGGTACACTGCTGAGGTTAAATATAGAATAATTATTCCAGATAACCTCAAGTATTGGCATATTTTCTCTCAGGATGAACAGATTTACCATTTCTTAAACAATGAAGAATAATTTAAAAACTGTAAAATAGATACAAACTGTAAAATAGATTCAGATTTTGATTGTAAAATAGATAAAATAAATGTACATAAGTTTGATAAACCTACTGTATTTACTCAATTTGACATAGACAACTTAGAGAAGGTAGATATTGATGAAATCATTGAAGAATAAATTGACATGTTAGATCTAAAAGATAATTTTTTGCCTAAAGGTTTAACTCCTTTGGAAGACCTTTTTGATTCCAATGATGTACCTAAAAATCCAAAAATGGAACAAGTTAGGCGTGACATTGAGGAATGTAACATTGGGACAGAATTAAAACCAAAAATGATTAAACTGTCTAAATCTTTACCTCCACAAGAAAAGGAAAAATACATTGATCTTTTAAAGGAATATCAAGATGTGTTTGCTTGGAGTTATGAAGATCTCAAAGCTTATGACACAAACATAATCCAACACAAAATTCCCATAAAAGATGATCAAAAACCTTTCAAACAAAAATTAAGGAGAATTAATCCCGTTCTATTACCTTTGATAGAAAAGGAAGTAAAACGCATGTATGATGCTCAGATTATTACACCAATTAGATATTGTGATTGGGTTTCAAACCTAGTTCCAACAAGAAATAAAACTAGAGAAATTAGGTTATGTGTCGACTTTAGAAATCTTAACAAAGTGTCTTTAAAGGATAATTACCCTTTACCAAAGATGGATCATATATTACAAAGGGTAGTTGGCTCCTCTAGAATTTCTTTGTTAGATGATTTTTTTTCAGGATACAACCAGATCCTAGTCCAAAATGAAGATCAGGCTAAAACAACTTTCACCACACCTTGGGGCACTTTCATGTATGTGAAAATTCCCTTTGGTCTGATGAATGCAGGAGAAACCTTTCAGAGAGCTATGGACATAGCCTTTGCAAAGGAGATTAATGAATTCTTGGTAATTTATCTAGATGACATTACTGTATTTTCAAAATCAAATAATGAACACTTGGATAATTTGAGACAGGTCTTTATTAAATGTAGGAAATTTGGCATCTCTTTAAATCCCAAGAAAACTCTCTTTGGATTAGAGGAATATAAGTTAATAGGACACATAATTTCCAAAGAAGGAATTAGAATTGATCATGCTAGGATAGAAGCAATTTTGAACATTCATCCACCTATAAATATCAAAGAATTACAAGCTTTCTTAGGTAAAATTAACTTTTTGAGAAGATTTATTTCAAACTTAGCTGAAATCATTAGAGAACTGAACAATATGCTAAAAAAAGACTCAACTCTAAAATGGAATGTTGAAGCTAAAAATTCATTTTAATCCATAAAACAAGATTTAACTAAAACACCAGTCTTAATCAGTCCAGATTTCAAAAAAGGCTTTATAATTTTTTCTTTTTCATCAGAGCATACCATTGCTGCAGTGTTACTGCAGAAGAATGATCAAGGATTTGAACAACCTATAGCTTTTTTCAGTAAGACCCTTAGAGATGCTCCTTTGAAATATAACATTATGGAGAAACAAGCCTTAGCCTTGGTTAAGGCCATAAAATATTTCAGAGTTTACATTCTTTATTTCCACATAATTGCCTATGTCCCTAATTTTGTAGTTAAATACATTCTTACTCAGGATGGCCCTGATGGAAGAAGAGGTAAGTGGATTTCCACTATCCTAGAATATGACATAGAAATTAAACCAACTAAACTCATTAAAGGACAAGGATTAGCCAGATTGATGGGTGAATCCAACAGTAATACATTAGACATAAATTTTATTGCTCAGATTGATGACCAGGAAGAGATGTCGTCTCCAACGATTAGTGAAGCCTTTCTAGATTCACCTTGGTACTAAGATATTATCTTTCTACTTACCAACTTACAAGCTCCTCCTAGATTATCAAGGACAAAATATAGATTTCTTAAACTTAAAGCAATGAAATTTTGTATTTTAGATAATGTGATTTTTTGGAAAGAACAAAATGGGATATTATTAAATTGTTTACTGAAAGCACAAGCTGACAAAATACTTGAAGAATTTCATGCAGGTGACTATGGAGGACATTTATATTGGAAAAGTACTACAGATAAGATCCTTAGAGCTGGTTTTTATTGGCCTACCTTACTTTCTGATGTTAAAAAATTTGTTACTTCATGTCATAAATGTCAAATCTTTGAAGGCAAGAAGAAATTGTTACCCTTACCCTTAAAGCCTATTTCAACTGAAATTCCATTTCAAAAATGGGGTTTAGACTTCATTGGAGAAATTCAACCCCCATCCTCTGGCCAAAATAAGTGGATTTTGACTGCCACATATTACTTCACTAAGTGGATTAAAGCCATTCCTACTAGACAAGCCATTGATATAGTCATTATCTCTTTCATAGAAAACAACATTTTATCATGATTTGGATGCCCTTAGAAAATAATTACTGATAATGCAGCACCATTTAAGTCTAAAAAGATGATTTCCTTTTGTCACAATTATCATATTACCCTAGGTCACTCTACTGTATATTACCCTTAGGTAATGGCCTAGCTGAATACTCGAATAAAAGTCCTGTAAATATCATTAAAAAATTACTTGACGATAACAAAAAGAATTGGAATAAGAAGTTAGTCTATGCCTTATGGGCAGATGGACTTACTACCAAAAAGTCAATTGGCACTTCCCCTTACCAAATTGTATATGGGATGGATGCTGTTTTTCCATCATCCTTAGGTGTTCCAGTAATGAAGATCATTCAAGAATCAAAAGTGGAAATCAATGATATACAAAGTAGGATAAATCAAACTATTCATCTACAACAAACAAGGGAAGAAGTTTATGAAAAATCTCAAGTCATTCAGGATAAAATCAAGAATTTTTTGAATAAAAGAAGTAAAGAAGATGAATTTTACATTGCAGACCAAGTGTTAAAATGGGATTCTAGGAGAGAAGACAAAGGCAAGCATGGAAAGTTTGAATTTCTGTGTAGAGGACCTTATGTAATTTATGGATATAGGGTTAACAATGCTTTCTTTATCAAATATTTGGATGGACCAGATATACAAGAAGGACCAGTAAATGGTAGAATGCTCAAGCATTAATATTCATATGAGCTAACCAATAGTTAGCACCATTAACTTTTACATCATTGTACATATACATTAAAGTTATTAGATTGGATTGGATATTTTCTTTACAAAGTTGAAGCTCGACGAGAAGGCCCTAAGCTTTGCAGGGTAAAATATCATAAATATGAATTATTATAGAAAACAAAAGACAAATTACTGGATCATCATGGTCAAAAGTGAAGGCTACTAGTCTTAGAGTTCTTGAAATTTCACCAGAAAATTCCATCCTCATGTGAAGCCACTGTTAGGGTCCTATAAATATAGGATTCATAATTTTGAATTGAATTTTGATAGTCTTGTAAAATATGTAAATACCTTGCTTTCTGCAAGTTGTTTTCCCATATTTTGAAAGAATAAAAAATCAAAAAATGAAAAAAGAGGGTAAAAAGTCCTAAAAGAAAGATCAAAGGACTTAAAAATATAGACCCAAAAATAAAAAATATGAAAATAAGACATGAAAGTGTGCAGGTCCAAATGCCACTACTTTTTACTTTTTTGCAAATGATTATGGTAGAGTGTCAATAAATGCCATAATCCATGATGAGTTAAACTATTTAAACTTGACTTGTCATTTTTTCAATTTCCATGTTTTAGATAGTGAATAAAGTTTTGTCAGACAATTTAATCTTGACAAATCAGTAGATAGGTAGAGAATAATGAGGAGCTCATCAATTTAATCTGAGCCCTCAGATGAAATAAGGTAGAATTAGACAGTTTATGTTTTCAAAAGAAAAAATGTTTCAAGGTTGCAAGCCTAAATGCACCTGCTAAAATGAAGAAAAAATGTTAGAGTAATGTTGGGTAGGTAGAAAGAAGTGGGAAAAAGCATGTAATATTCATCACCGGGAAAAAATCACTAATTTCCTTTTCCCTGTAAGTATTCAGTATTTTATACTACTAGTCAAAAAGGCTCAAAGCATTTCTCTGAATTTTGTTGGGACCGGACCCAAGGCTCAATGACTGGATAGTGAAAAATGTTGAGTTCTTATGATTAAAATCCCCTTTACCATTATTTATCCCTTATTCATACATTTTAACTCATTTTCATAAGTAAAGATTCATTCTTACTTAATGAAACATAAAAGCCCATTTGATTAACTAAGAAACATACAAAAACCCTCAAAAATACTTTATCCTAAGTAAATTGGTGAAATGATGAAATGAAAAGCTTTGCTTTATTTTATTCACTTTACTTGGTCATTTAGTGTATTTTTGTGTATTCAATTTCCCCTTGTCATATTAACTTTTGACTTATGCTATTAATTCCCTAAAAATACCTTGTCCTATCTCTATAATTCCCTTATCTAAAATACCCCCTAAACCCACTATTATAAATATTTTGGACCAAAGATACTATCCACATGTTAAAATGAAAACCCAAATAATGCGCCCTTTGGTCTAAAACTAACCTTAATGAAATATCCCGCCCCCTATGGTTATTAAACCATTCAATGGTTTAAAACTATATAATAAAATAATTTCTACGCCCATACATACGTTTAAAAAAAATAAACATACTTACACCGCTCATCAACGGTTTAGCCTAAGTTTTTGGATGATATTTTATCATTTTATAAAGGTTAAAAAGCTTGGAAGCGCTACCATGCTAAACCCCGCCTTATGCAAACAATGTCATTCCTTCCCGCATATTTCTAAATCCAATGTTTAAATAAAATAAGCTAAGGTTTATTTTAAGAAAACATTAAACCCCGCCCATATCCATATCTGCCACGATATATAAAGTCTCATACTTTATAATGATAACGCATCATATAAAGCATCATGGCGCATATACATTTAACCCCCATTATATTCCTTTAACCATTCTTATATCCTCCCCCATATCAAAACCTTGATTAAAGTCATGTTGCATAAAAGTTTTGAACTTTCAAACACCCGCTTAACTTTATCCCAATCCCACCTTTGATTGCCCGCAGCTCTAAAACAAATCTCGAACTAAGCTTCTGATCAAAATATCTGACGACGCAAGATCAATATCGCACCCAAAAAATAATCGTCCGCCCAAATAAAAAATGGATGCGAAATGGGTGGTTTTGCCGATTCAGCCCCCTGCGACATGTCAGTATTATATTGGACCACATTCGTTTGAGGCCTAACCACTTACCACTCAAATTGAACGTGATAACCACTGTTGGTTTCACTGTTTAAACCTGAAACTGCTCCCATCCTAACGCGACTAGCATTGAATGTCAGTTAATGTGATCAAACAAATATGTTTAAACCTTTGTAAAAGCCATTTTATTGTTTAAAAACTACTCATTCAACCCTTTCACATTATCTTCCGACTGATATAAGCGCTGGGTAAACCTTTTTAAACATTTGATTGCTAGTTTATGCCCCGAACCTCTGAATTTGACCAAAATTTACTTGAGAAGATTGTTAAAGGATTTTTCACCACTTCAGAAGATTGACCAAGAGCTATTTGCTGCTCCAGTAAGCCAGACCAGACCTCAAAATCAACCAAGACCCTCCGAAAGCCTTTTCAACAGCCGAATACCTACATCTTAAGGTATTTTTTGAAAAATTGAAGCCTGTAAATTCATTTTTAAACCTTCGGAAATAGAACCAGGCTTTAATTAAGAGATTTCACCAGATTAAAATTGCCCAATAACGCCAAAAAGAGGCCAAACTCGGGCCAATTTTTTCCAGGAATTTCTGTATTGCAAAAATCACTCCTTGAAGCCAATTTCTACAAGTTTTAAGCCCCTGAAGACCAAATTCAAAGACGTAGAAGGACATAAAGCCTGAAGATACCTTAAAAACCTTTTTTCTCAGTCAAAATTCACTCAGGAAACCCTCGTTTTTTGTTTTATCGTAGTTTACATTCTCTGAAAAGCCTAATTGAGCAATAAAACCAACAAAAATTATCTTTAGGCTAATAATTGCCCAATTCATCTTGTGCTAAAGAAAAATACTCCTGAAAACAGTTTAATCTTGTAGTAGTTATCCAAAATTACTAAGAAACAGAGCACGGGAAAACTTGTTAGATCCAAAACACTTAAATCTGAAGGATCTAAAGCCCCTAAACCTACCCCAGTCATCACTGCCAAATCTGCTGCAACAGTGAATCCCATCCAATCACATGTAGTTGCTGCTGAAAACATCCCTTTGAATGATCTTGATTATAAAATTGCAGACCCTGTTATTGAGTTTAATTTTCTAGATATACACAACTGGTGTTATGAAAAATATCTAGACAAAGATGATATTCCAATTTGGGAAACCCATTTTCCTAAGTATATAGTCCCATTGACTCATCCTGGTCAAGAACTCATCAAACTTTGTCAAAAATACTATGAGCCAGATAAAAGGGCTATAATAAATGCAGAAAAAGAAATACTTTTTACCATTATATCCCAGTCAATTAATTAAATGCATCAATTACAACCTGATCCCCAGGCAGTCCCCTTGTCTATAGAAGCATTAAATCAGTTATACCTTGGCATATATTTCCCTAAGAGGTTCATGATCTTTCAAAATTTTATGCCTTCTCATGTTGATATTCCAAATATTAATCCTCCATACTACACAGCTAAATTTCCCGAAGGTTTTAGACAGATTATCTCTATGCTATCTTTTTTCCTTGGTTATTTTACAGATGAGCATACTGATGAGTCAATTCTAGGTTTCCTATCTCCTATTTCCCCTGTTCAACCTCCAACAATCATCTTTGACTATGCTGGTTTCATAGCAGATGCCATTCATTATCAGTTGACTAAGTTACCCATAGAAGGAGTCTTTAGATACTCATCCTATTTGTTTCACTTATTTTTATTCTTTCAAGCTGATAAATTTCCTATTGCATTACAAAAGATGGACTTGGAGGGTAAGCCTCTATCCATTATTTTCTGGACTTCCTTGCTGAGGAAAGAAGGTAGTGATTTCACCTACACAAATTTTTCAGACCTCTTTCTACATCAAGCAATGAACATTTTGAATAAAGAAGAACAACCCAGAATTAGTGAGGAAATGAAAAGAATCGTGCAACTTTCAGAACAGCGTAAAATGGGAGATTGGTATCTCTATGAGAAGCATATAGAGTTAAGAATTTTTGGATCCAACTTATTACCTTATAAGTTGCCTAGATATATGAGCATGAGAATTTTTGCACTGGAGTATTTGAGACAAATTCTCAATTCTGATTCTATTAACTTCATGGTTGCTAGAAAAAGACTCAATTTAAGTTAAAAAATCAGATTGGTCCCTTTATCATAAACCACAGAGAGGCAGAAAAAGAAATCACAAAGAGATTAGCATAGTTTAAATTTCAAGAAAGTTTTCCATGGAATTATGATCCTCAAGGGATCATGAGTAGTCTAAGGGTAAAAGGAAAATTGACTCCCTTCATACATGAGCTTAAGCCTGAGATTGAGAATTTTTCCAACCAAGTTGAATGGCTGGAAAATACACTGATAGATACAACAAGTAATACATAGACAATAGGTAAAATGAATACAGGACAAGCTCTAGAACTTGTAAAACAACCAGAGATATCAACGAAAAGAGTTAGAGAAGAATGAAGTTATACAACAGAAACAACTGCAGAAACAAAATTCAAACTGATCTATAATAAGAGGCTTAAACTCAGTTCAATTGAAAAAGAAAAAGTAACCATTGATGTTGATGAGACAGATTCTCCAGTAACTAATGATGATATAGCCACAACTATAATCAATGAAACAATTATGAAAATAGAAAAATCAACAGTAAATCAAGATGGAACACAAATGATTAAGAAGCAGCATAATATGGAGGCCTCTTCCTCACAAACATCTGAAGAAAAGGATTTAGACATCAAGGAGAAATACACGCAGATAAAGTAGAAGAATGAGGAGATCAAAATAGAGATATATTGTCAATTCCTCAAATAGAAGCCCAGAATTCAAAATAGGCTATTGTCAGCCTTTGATTATTCTATTAACAAGATGATCATGTCATTTATTCAACCTACTACCTCCACACCTAAAACAACAGCAGGTTATAAGAAGGTGGACCTTGAGTTTGATACAGAAACATTCCATGAGCTAGATCAAATTGAATTTCACAGAAAAAGCTCAGAGATGCTTTATTCTACAGTATAAACCAAGGAAATGAGTGCAAATAAGCTACATAACACCATCATTAATATGCAAGAACAGATGAAAATGGATAAAGCATCCTTATATGCCAAGGACCTAAGGATTAAAGCCTTAGAGGAGCTAATTTTACAGGTGGGATATGATCCCTCAAATGTCCAAGCAGCAGAACTATTGATAAAGAAAAATAATGATGACACAACAAATTTGAGGAAAGTGAGCATCCAAAAACCAAGGAAATCATTCAAGATCAGAGTGAGAAAGAAGAAATGATGAAGCTCATTCTTAAACTGACTGCTCAAATCAAAGATATGGAGACCCAAATGGATCACCTTGTCAAAGAAAAAGAGACTGTAAAATAACATGAGACTCCTATAATTCCTACAGTTATTCTAGTAATAACTACAACAATGCCCTCTACTTTAGGAGAGAAATTAGCACCAAAGGGCTCACTGGCAACTGCAGTGCCTGTGACTTCAGCCACTACTTCAGCTACAGATTCTTCTACCACAAATGTTTAACAAACAGATGAAGCAAGCTAGATTGTTAAAGCTATGGAGGAAATGTCTTTGAAAACCAATGAAATCAACAACCTAAAGAAGATGATTTATAATCTTGAAGCTACAGATAAGACAACACTGATAATTGCTAAAAACCATGAAAAAAAGGCAATCAGATTAGGAGAACAAATCAAAAGCTTACAAAAAGAGTTAGCTTTCACCGAGCAGATTTCATACATAAAGAATCATCTATGGACAAACATAATTGAAGCCATTCACACTCAATGTCCTTCAATTCAGGTTATATATGAGCAAAGAGATTTATTATTAGTAGCTCAGGCAAAGATTCAAAAGACCAAGGATGAGTTAACTAATAAGCCTTCTCAGGCTTTAAAAATCATCACATTCTTGAACATCAAGAACATGGTAGAAATGGAGGAATTACAGGTATTGGACAGAACATAAACAATCTTACAGATTAAAAAGGTTGTAACTAAGAAGAATTTGATGAAAAATCTGGAAGAGAAATGTGAATCAGTGAACATTGCCATAACAAATTTTATGGTAAAATACACAAACTTAAGATAGAGGGGCCTGCCAAACATCCATGTTTTTAATGAAAAAATAATGCCCTAGAAATATTATGATAAAAAGATCAGGGAATTTGCTAAGGAAAAAGTCAAAAAAACATTACCACAAGGCACTCCTACAGGAAAAGTCCTCCTTCAACATTTTTAAGATCTGTTCTTTTTACAACAGGAGATTAAACATCTATTTGTTTTCAAGCCCACTTTTGCTAAATACACAGAGCCTGATGAAACTTTCAGGAAGCTGAAGACTGTTCAAATTCCCAAGGCAGAACAGTGGCAAGAATTTACTGATTTGATGTAACAATAAGAGGTAAAATAGTGAAGGAAGATTACCTTGAAAAATAGTAAAAAAGAATAGTGAAATAAAAAGACAGTCTACTGATTTTACTGCAAAAAGAAATATTTTTACAGTAGTAAAAAATGATCTAATAGTCAAAGTGTATCAGTGTTAAAGAGTATCAGATGAAAGAGTGTCAGCGAAGGCAAGTCAAAAGCCTGGTATTTTCTAGTAGCTAGCAAGCAGGACATCTAGTCAATCAAAAGATCCTTGTTAGATAAAACAATTCTATTTATTTTAGATACGAGGATAACTTGCTGATTTGTTAAGCAGCTGTCCCTCTTATTATGTAAAGATATTTTATTTTTCCTAAATATATTCCTAGATTTCTCCTAGGATATTTGTAATTAAATTTTGTATAAATACTTCTACATTAGAAGTATTTAGTGTGGAATAAAATTGCTGGACTTACTATAGATATTTTTTCTGAACATTGGAGGCGTTGTGTGTTTGAATTCAAAGTAGCAAACTGGAAAAGCTGATTGGCATCATAATTCAGGATCCCTGTGATAAGCTGATGAGTGAAGTACTTCCTACTTATCACTGTTTCCTTTTATAAGTTTCATGCATTCATTTTATGTTTGTTCTGTCTGAATGTGTAACTAGGAGTATTACTAGGAGTATTACTACAGGATTAGTCAAGTGCTCCCTGTCTTTAACTAGTTGCAATTTTAATGTTTTCTTCTGATTTCCGATGTTGAGAATTATTAATTTCTCTCACTCCCGTTTGACCTTTGCCTTCTACTTCCATTTTCCGGATCAAAGGATCCTTAAGTTCCCTTTATCCCGATCATACCACCTCACAAAGAACCACTTTCCCAAATCTTTGAGGGTTATCTATCTTGCCCTGAATATATTTGTACCTTTTAGCCTTGATTTCTAGTGCTGCTAGCTTTATTTAGACTCCATAGCCCAATGGACAAGTATATTTCTCTCTATCTTACCTCCAAGTGATTTTTTCCCCACCAAACCCTTTAAACCAAAACCAAATTGTACTTTCATAACTAGCCAAATATTATAAATCAAAACAAAGTTAAACTTGAAAGAGAGAGCCCTATCTAAACCCTAGGAAGGCTAGATCCTAGAGTTTGAAGTAGGTTTGTGGTTACCTCTAGTATTCTTTGACTAAAAAATCAAAATCCCACAACTTAAGAAATTAATAGAGTGATAACAGAGAGGCCCTGAAATTTTGCATGCTAAATATAGAGTGATATATTAAAGCTCATATATAAGAGAAATCAAACATGATTTAACTATGATCCAAAACCTTTACATGTTCCAAATTCCTTACAAATTGCTACATTACCATAGTGGCTGCTCAAGGATGCCTTGAAAGACAAATGAAGATGCACTCTAAATGATGATTGGGATAATGAAATGAACATCCAATAGTGAGATAAAGGAAAAAATGTAAACAAACCAGAGGTGATGAAATTTCTTATTAGCCAAGAATATTTCCGAGAAGAGTAAAAAAAAATGTCTATGTGCACACACCATGAATAATGTATATCCCAAAAATCACAAAGTCATCCCTGGGAATGAATAATTGGATTTGATGAAATCATAATTAAAATAGATCTAAGCTCTTGACAACCATGATAACATGAAAGTAAGCGTATATATATATATATATATAATCAAGCAAAACTTCATGTGAGCATAGTGAAATATCAGAATGAATTGATCAAAGACCTATGAGGATACTTAACCCAAAAAGTTAAAGTTCCGAGGTTCCGATAGAATCAAAAGGAAAGGTAAGGGCTTAAGGTTTCCAAAATTTTCTTAATGGGAAAAACTCCTATAGAAAAATACCTTACTTTATAATTTTTTTTCGGTGACATTCGTTTTCAGAAGTTTAATTAAATTTCACCTTCGATATTGGAAGTCCCAATATTTGGAATATTAAAGGGAAACAAGATCTCAGAACAATATTTTTTCATAATTTTCTATCAATAAATATTATGATATCAAACATGTTCGATAGCAAATGTTTTTTAATGCATAACATGGAAATATTGTATATTGGACATGCAACTATCAGAGGTAATCAATGTCATAAGATTTTTATAAAATGGATCCGATAGCTTTTGTTATGATTAAGAAATAACAAGAGTGCCTACAAAAATAAGATTTCAAGGAAATAATTCAGAGATTTAATAAATATGAGAATAAATCGAGTGTTAAAGATCTTGATTTTTTTTTTGAAACTCTGATGTAGGGATTCTGCTATCAAAAAGATCCTTGCACATAATAGAGTGGGTGTTTCCTTAACATGGAAACCCTCATCCAATTAATTGTTAACACCACATTCAGTTCAGCTAAAAAAAATACATATGAAGAGAGAGTCAAACAATAACTAAATAATTGCATAAAATACAACTAGAAATTTACAAATGCAAACCCTTCCTTGGCCGAATTTTACAATTATTGGCCTCTCGGCTCTCGGCCCTTTTCATAAACTCTCACACCATTTCTATTTATCTCTCTGTGCCTCTCTCTGTCCTCCATCCTCACACAAGCTTCATATTTATACACAATTATGAATTAACTCCAATCCATGACTTCCTCCACACAAATCTCAACCAAAATCCTAAAATATCTTTATCCCTTATTTGACTCAACTAAGTTCCATTTAAGGAATTCCTAATCCCTAAATTATCTACCCAACTCAATACCCTCATATTCTCAATTTATTAAGAGAATATTTACAATAACCTCACACTCAGATATTTCTCTCAAATTATTAAAAATGAGCATAATAATCTATAAAATAATTAAAAAGACATCACCCCCCTAATTACACAATATTTTAATGAAAATAAAGCAGGATGCTCCTGCATCAGACTCCCCATGTAGAGAATTTTCCATAGTAATGTGTGTTGGAAATATTGTCATTGATGGCAAAGGAAGTGGCACAGAAGGAGCATCTGAACAGCAACAAGGAAAAGAGAGAAGCAAGGAGCAACATTACACAAGAAGCAGAGATTGTAACAGAGAGGTAGCCGAGGCAACAAAGAGACCAGTAGAAAGAGCAAAGAAGCAGAGAGGAAGCAAGTCAGATAAGGAACTAAGGCAGCATACAATGCAGAGACAGAGTAGGAGAAAAAGGCCATCGAATAGAAAAGAATAAGTGAATGGTAATCTGTGATAAGTAAGAAATCCATTGAACGAATTAATGATTGCAGAGATATGATGAATGTAGCGAATATTGCAATTACTATGGACCATAGTACAGTGATCAGCATGCGGAATTAAGAACTTGAGTGTGCAGTTAGAAGCGGAACTGTGACAGGATAGAACTCTGAACATGCAATGGAAGGATGATATAGTATATATATCATAGTAGAATTGAAGACAGAGTGACATTGTGTTGTGTCGAGGTCGGAAGGCAGCAACTGGTGTAAAGAATGTATGTTAAAAGACTCAAACGAAATTGTGAACAAAGCGTTAAACTTAGCAATGGAACTGTAATAAAAGGAAAAACCTTAAAGCGCAACTTAATTATAATAATAAATTGAAAAGGCGACGGAACCCTGCGTGGAAGAGCGGAACCATGAAAAAGTGAATAGTGAAGGCGGTTTACGGTTTTCATCGCACCACCTATGCGGAGTGAGCGGTATTTGAGGAGTTGGGAGCGATTCCATAAATCACTCGACACGTGGCAAGGAGGACCCACGGAAAACTGCATGTCACTATGTGCCATCGCGCGTTATAATTCGACCCAGGATGCCCAGTGATATCGTTGAGCACCGTTGATCTGGGAAGGTGTCATCGGACGGTCATCATTTGTTGAAGGTGCGCGAATATTAACACAGGTACGACGGGCCATCGCACGTTAACGTTCGGCATCGGAGGTCGAGCGATATGCATATACGCCGTTGATCTGGAAGCTTTCTAATCTAACGGTGATCGGACGCTGGACTTGCGTGAAATTTACTTATGATACCGTGCGCGTATTTGATTGGCTATTGACTATATTTGTGGGCCCGGGGTCAAAGGCTTATCATATTATTTGAAAGTGTTAAAATGCGAAAGGTTAACCTTAATCCTAAAGTTAAGTTCAAAAGTATTAAATTAATTATTTAATTACCAAGATCAATAGAACAGTGAGAGTTATGGAGACCCCGCTGGATTATCTATTTTGACCCCATCTAGGAATACCATTAGCAAGTGAATGGTTTTGACCCAAGGTTTTAATAAAGGTGAAAACTATATAAGGTGATGAGAATCATGAAGAACGGTGTGCATGTGTAAGGGTTGTGAATGAATAAATTTCTCTAAGGAATATATGCATGGGCGAACTCTATTCTTAATTGATAAATCTAAATCTACGATGCACCCATGGATATAATGATCTCACGATGATGAATCTCTAGTTTGAACGACGGACGAAATTATGAAGAACTGGTGTGAGTGTACTAAATGAATAAATCTGGTGACCTGCAAGGTATGAATGGTTGATCTAGTGTGAAAATTGATGAAACGTGGTCTGCAGTGGTGCTGAGGGTCGAAGCCTTCAGTGAGGGGGTTGTAGCTCCCTTCCAGTGGTAGCTGGAAAACGAGAACAGGGGGTTGTAGCTCCCTTCCAGGAAAGGCTGGTAAACGAGAGAAGGTTGTAGCCTTCTGCAGGTGGGTGCCTACGTGCTGGTATAAGTCTGCGCCAACATAAAATTGTAAGAAATTTTCTTTATAATAAATATTGAAGACTGAGATAACAATAGCGGTGGTTTTCTCCTGAATTGGGTTTCCACCTTAAATCCTGGTGTTCATATGTGTTGCTTATGTTTGATGGTTTGTTCTGTTATTTCTGTTCATGCTTACTGCTTATCTAATGAATAAATGATGCAATGATCTAAGTAAAGACATAATAAGATCTCTGGACATACATGTTGGATGTAGTAATGTAACATATGGTTTTAAGAGAAAGAAAAAGTAAAAATTGTCAGTCAGCTCTAAATACTGATTCACCCCCCCTCTCAGTATTTTTCCCAACAATTGGTATCAGAGCAGGTCCTTCTGAAAAATCTTAGCCGCTAGAAGGAAGATCAAGCAAAATGAGCAATCAAGATGGAACAACATATATCAGGCCTCCACTCTTTAAAGGAAACAATTTAATCTTCTGGAAAACAAGGATGAGATCCTATCTTCAGTCTCTGGGAGCAGAAGTATGGGAAATTGTTGAAGGAGGATATCAATATCCAGTTGCAGTACCAAAAGATCCGACGGAAAGAAAGAATTATGAAACAAATGCAAAGGCGGTCAATGCTCTATTGGGAAGTCTAAATGAATCAGAATTTGTCAAAGTCATGCAACTGAATAAAACAAAGGAAATATGGGACAAAATCATTCTAAGTTATGAAGGTGATGCAAAGGTAAAAAGTGCTAAACTCCAAACTCTCAGAATTCAATATGAGAATCTAAAAATGGATAATGAGGAGAGCATTGCAAATTTCTTTTTACGTCTTGATGATATTGTAAATCGTATGCGAAATCTAGGAGAAACAATAACCGAATCTACTCTGGTTGAGAAACGTTTAAGATCACTAACGGAAAAATTTGAGTCAAAAGTTTCTGCTCTTGAAGAAAAGCAAGATCTTCAAAATCTTACTGTGGTGCAACTTCATGGCATACTAACTGCATATGAAATGAGAAGAGGAGGACCATCTGAAGTCAAAGAAGCAGTCTTTAGAACTTCTACAAAAGGGAAGGAAGTACAAAAAACAGAAGGATCAGGATATATCTTAGAAGAAGATGAGATAAACTTTGTAAAGAAACTTTAACTTGGCACAGGACGGTTCAGAGGTAAGCTTCCTTTCAAATGTTTTGATTGTGGAAGAGTTGGTCATTATGCTGCTAAGTGTCCTTATAAATAAACACATAAAAAGGGGAAGGAAGTAGCAAAAAGGAATAAGAATTGTTTTAGTACTAGAAAGAGTTACTATACTCATGAAGACAATGATGGGTTATCTGATAGTGAGGAAGAATGTGAACAAGATCTTAGACTTCTCATGGCATTTGAAAAATAATCTAGAGAAGAAAAGGATACTTTTGTGGATGCTCTAGAAGACAGTGATTTTCTTGATGAAAACAATAAAATCAAAATTTGCTTAGAAGAGAGTAAAATAACCATAGAAACTCTGAAAAATCAGCTTGAAGAAAAAGAGAAACACAATGAGAAATTAGAGTGTGAAGTAGTAAGTCTAAGAAAAGAACTTGAGAAAGTAAAGATTCTGAATCTTAGATTTGCTAAAGGATCTGAAACCTTAGATGAGATTATCAAGGTACAACGTTCTCCTCTTATAAAGACAAGTCTTGGATATATCGGAGAGTCTTCTCAGGTTTCAGCACCAAATTATTTAAAAGCAGTTACAATTGGTTTACAACATGCTGCCACTCAGCAAGGGAATAAAGAATCTTTACAGGTGAAGCATGAACATCTCAATTCAAAAAACACTAACAGGAATGTCTTTCAAAGAAACACCAATCAATAGGTAAATTCAAGTAGAAGGTTTTATGATCGCAGAAATTTCTTCTTCAATGGACAATGTTTCTCATGTCACAATTTTGGTCATAAAGCTGTTCAATGTGTTGCATACAAAACCATCATGACAAGAGAAGAAAGAAAGAAAAGGATTGATATTGAAACAAAGAAGAATACTTATAACAACTTTTCTCCTCTTCAAAATGAAGTTGAATGTGCTTATTGCAATAACTTTGGCCATGAAGAATCATAATGCAGGAGAAAAGTTCAGCCAAAAGAACATGTTCCTACAAGCTCCAAAGTATGGAAAAAGGAATTACAGGTTGAAAATTGTGGCATAACGTTATTTGCAGAAGATGAAGAAAACCAATGGTACATTGATAGTGGATGCTCAAGACACATGACATGTGAAAAAAACAAACTTCTAGCATATAGTGCTTTAGAAAAAGAAAAGAATGTTACATTTGGAAATGATACTCTTGCAGTCATTAAGGGAAAAGGGTCTGTTTTTCTAAAAGAAAAGGTGAAAGCTAATGAAGTTATGTATGTGGATGGATTAAAGCATAACCTGTTAAGTGTAAGTCAAATGTGTGATCAAGGAACTGAAGTTGTATTTAGTTCAAAAGAATGTGTGGTACGTGATCTTGATATAGGTAAAGCAATTATAAAAGGAAAAAGAACTCCAAGCAACCTGTATGTATTGAAGAACTACAAAGAACAATGTTACTTGAGTAAATCTTCAAAAAATTGGCTATGGCATAGAAGGTTGGGGCATATGAGCTTCTCTCAAATCAACAAATCGAGTAGACTTAAAGCTGTTCGTGATCTTTCCAATATTACTCTACCTGAAAATATCATATGCAAATCTTGCCAATTTGGTAAGCAAACCAGAGTACAATTTAATGCCAAGGAAGGATCATCAAGTAAGCCTCTTGAAAACATTCATACTGACATATGTGGACCTATGAGGAAAAAGTCACCACGTGGTGAAGAATACTATATCTTATTCATTGATGATTTCTCTAGAATGTGTTGGATTGGGCTGCTTAAACACAAAGATGAAGCATTTGAGAAATTTCAGATATTCAAAGCACTAGTTGAGAATGAATTAGATCTAAAAATTAAGTGCCTCAGATCTGAACAAGGAGGAGAATATACATCAGATGAATTCCTTGAATTTTGTGAACAACATGGCATAAAAAGACAGTTTTCTGTAGCTGGCACTCCACAACAAAATGGTGTTGCAGAAAGAATGAATAGAATAGTTCAACAAATGGCTAGAGCAATGCTTGATGATTCCGGAACACCTGACACATTTTGGGGAGAAGCAGCACATACAGCATTAAACATTCTCAGCAAGTCACATGTTCGTGTAAATAGTGATAAAACTCCATATGAACTCTGGTATGGTAATCCTCCTACTATAAAGCATTTTAGAATTTTTGGAAGCAAATGCTTTATAAAAAATAATGATGAAAAACTTGGCAATTTTGAACCCAGAGCAGATGAAGGAATATTTCTTGGTTACTCCTCTAGGAGTAAAGCATATAAATGTTACAATAAAATACTTTGAAAGATTGTTGAATGTATTGATGTTGTTATTGATGAGTCTCCTGCAGCTCCAAAAGAAGAAAAACAAACAACAGATGAAGACGATGATGACATATATCCTTCTACATCAAATAAGGATAATATAGACAACAAACCCAATGAAGAATCCGAATATGATTTGTCTGAAAAGGCTCCATCCAGATATGTTCAAAAGAATCATCCAGAATCTCAAATTTTGGGAGAAAAGGGATCAAGTGTACAAACAAGAAGGACTCTTGTGGGATCTTCTAGCAATCTGGCATTTCTGTCCACTATTGAACCTCACACCGTTAGTCAAGCTAGCAAAGATAAATGTTGGATTCAAGCCATGAATGAAGAGCTTGATCAAATTGAAAAGAATCACACTTGGGAATTAGTACCAAGACCTCATGACAAAAATGTCAATGGAACTAAATGGATATTCAAAAACAAGTTAAATGAGAATGGGGATGTTATAATAAATAAAGCTAGACTTGTTTGCAAGGGGTATGCTCAACAAGAAGGTATAGACTTTGAAGAAACTTTTGCTCCTGTAGCTAGACTTGAAGCCATAAGAATGTTTCTTGCTTTTTCAAGCTTCCAACAAATCAAAGTTTATCAAATGGATGTTAAATCTGCTTTTCTCAATGGTGATTTAGAATAATAAGTTTATATAGAACAACTAGAAGGATTAATTTTGGGAAATGATGAAAAACTTGTTTGTAGACTTAAAAAGGCTCTATATGGTCTCAAACAAGCTCCAAGGGCATGGTACTATCGTCTTGACAAATATCTTCGTCAACAAGGATTTTCGAAGGGGTCTGCTGATAGCAACTTATACACAAAAACTGAAAATGACAAACTGTTGATTGTGGTTGTATATGTTGATGATATCATTTTTGGAAGTAATGAAGAGTCTATGAGTCAGAAATTTTCTTCTGATATGTAGCAAGAATTTGAAATGTCTTTACTTGGGGAACTAACATTATTTCTTGGCTTGCAAGTGCAACAAGCAACAGATGGCATTTTCTTATCACAAGCAAAATACCTCAAGAAAATCCTAAAGAAGTATGGCATGGAAGATTGCAAACCTGTAAGTACACCAATGATAACCGGATGTAATCTCAGTTCTACTGGTGATTCCCCCACGGTGAATCAACCAGAATATAGATCTATGATAGGAAGTCTACTTTATCTCACTGGGACAAGACCAGACATTATGCATGAAGTTGGGATTGTTGGACGATTCCAAGCTAATCCAAAAGAGTCTCATCTTCAGGCTGTGAAAAGAATATTCAAATATCTACAAGGAACTCAAGACTTTGGACTATGGTATCCAAAGAATGCTGATCTTACTCTTCATGCATACACTGATGCAGATTGGGTTGGAAGTGTTGATGATCGAAAAAGCACTAGTGGTGGTGCATTCTATATGGGGCCCCGGTTAGTATCTTGGTTTAGCAAGAAGCAAATCTCTATTGCCTTATCTACAGCAGAAGCAGAATATGTGGCTGCCGCATCATGTTGCACTCAAATTCTCTGGATGATGCAAACCTTACAAGACTTTCAAATCAAATGTTCACCTCCTATCTCCATTATGTGTGACAATACAAGTGCCATCAGTATCTCAAAGAATCCTGTTATGCATTCCAATACCAAGCACATTCCCATCAAATATCACTTCTTACATGAACAAGTGCTTGAACAAAAGGTGAAATTGGAATATGTTCCCTCCAAAGAACAAGTTGCTGATATATTTACCAAACCTCTACCTAGGGAAGCGTTCGAATATCTCAGACAGAAACTGGGAGTAGTCTCTGCCATGCAGAGGATCATGTCTACTTAAATACAGAAGATTAAATTGGTTGTGAGGTGCTGTTATGCATCTCTGATTGCACAAGCTAAGGGGGAGCATTGGTCACATGAAAAGGATGCACTATTGGTCATATTATGTTTGAAGATGCAACATGATCTCAGGGGGAGCATGGTATTGTCGGTTCAAAGGATCTTGATCAACTCTTTTCCAATGATGTCAAAGGGGGAGGAAAAGCCACAAAGGGCGTCTATAAGACAATCAAAGGAAGAGTATTTCCATCAATGCCAAAGGGGGAGATTGTTGGAAATGTTGTCATTGATGGCAAAGGAAGTGGCACAGAAGGAGCATCTGAACAGAAACAAGGCAAAGAGAGAAGCAAGGAGTAGCATTACACAAGAAGCAGAGATAGTAATAGAGAGGTAGCCGAGGCAGCAAAGAGACCAGCAGGAAGAGAAAAGAAGCAGAGAGGAAGCAAGGCAGATAAGGAACTAAGGCAGCAGACAATGCAGAGACAGAGTAGGAGAAAAAGGCCATCGAATAGAAAAGAATAAGTGAATGGTAATCTGTGATAAGTAAGAAATCCATTGAACGAATTAATGGTTGCAGAGATATGATGAATGTAGAGAAGATTGCAATTACGATGAACCATAGTACAGTGATCAGCATGCGGAATCAAGAACTTGAGTGTGCAGTTAGAAGCGGAACTGTGACAGGATAGAAATCTGAACATGCAATGGAAGGATGATATAGTATATATATGATAGCATTATTGAAGACAGAGTGACATTTTGTTGTGTTGAGGTTGGAAGGCAGCAACTGGTGTAAAGAATGTATGTTAAAAGACTCAAACGAAATTGTGATCAAAGCGTTAAACTTAGCAATGGAACTGTAATAAAAGGCAAAACCTTAAAGCGCAACTTAATTATAATAATACATTGGAAAGGCGATGGAACCCTGCGTGGAAGAGCGGAACCATGAATAAGTGAACAGTGAAGGCGGTTTGCGGTTTTCATCGCACCACCTATGCGGAGTGAGCGGTATTTGAGGAGTTGGGAGCGATTCCATAAATCACTCGACATGTGGCAAGGAGTTCCCATGGAAAACTGCTTGTCACTGTACGCCATCGCGCGTTATAGTTCGACCCAGGATGCCCAGCGATATCGTTGAGCGCCATTGATCTGGGAAGGGGTCATCGGACGGTCATCATTTGTTGAAGGTGCACGAAGATTAACACAGGTACGACGGGCTATCACACGTTAACGTTCGGCATCGGAGGTCGAGCAATATGCATATATGCCGTTGAACTGGAAGCTTGCTAATCTAACGGTGATCGGACGCTGGACTTGCGCGAAATTTACTTATGGTACCATGCGCGTATTTGATTGGCTATTGACTATATTTGTGGGCCCGGGGTCAAAGGCTTATCATATTGTTTGAAAGCGTTAAAATGCGAAAGGTTAACCTTAATCCTAAAGTTAAGTTCAAAAGTATTAAATTAATTATTTAATTACCAAGATCAATAGAACAGTGAGAGTTATGGAGACCCCGCTGGATTATCTATTTTGACCCCGTCCAGGAATACCATTAATAATTGAATGGTTTTGACCCATGGTTTTAATAAAGGTGAAAACTATATAAGATGATGAGAATCATAGTACGAGGTTTGCATGTGTAAGGGTTGTGAATGAATAAATTTCTCTAAGGAATATCTGCATGGGTGAACTCTGTTCTTAATTGATAAATCTGAATCTACGATGCACCCATGGATATAATGATCTGACGATGATGAATCTCTGGTTTGAACGACAGACGAAATCATGAAGAACTAGTGTGAGTGTACTAAATGAATAAATTTTGTGGCCTGCAAGGTATGAATGGTTGATCCAGTGTGAAAATTGATGAAACATGGTCCGCAGTGGTGCTGAGGGTCGAAGCCTTCAGTGAAGGGGGTTGTAGCTCCCTTCTAGTGGTAGCTGGAAAACAAGAACAGGGGGTTGTAGCTCCCTTCCAGGAAAGGCTGGTAAACGAGAGAAGGTTGTAGCATTCTGCAGGTGGGTGCCTTCATGCTGGTATAAGTCTATGCCAACATATAATTGTAAGAAGTTTTCTTTATAATAAATATTGAAGACTGAGATAACAACATCGGTGGTTTTCTCCCAAATTGGGTTTCCACCTTAAATCCTGGTGTTCATATGTGTTGCTTATGCTTGATGGTTTGTTCTGTTATTTATGTTCATGCTTATTGCTTATCTGATGAATAAATGATGCAATGATCTAAGTAAAGACATAATAAGATCTCTAGACATACAAGTTGGATGCAGTAATGTAACATATGGTTTTAAGAGAAAGGAAAACAAAAATTTGTCAGTCAGCTCTAAATACTGATTCACCCCCCCCTCTCAGTATTTTTCCCAACAATTGGTATCAGAGCAGGTCCTTCTGAAAAAGCTTAGCCGCTAGAAGGAAGATCAAGCAAGATGAGCAATCAAGATGGAGACAGAGCCAAAAAAAGCAGACAGAGCCAAAAATAGTAGAGATAGAGCCAAAAAAAGCAGACAGAGCCAAAAATAGTAGAGACAGAGCCAAAAATAGCAGAGACAGAGCCAAAAAAAGTAGAGACAGAGCCAAAAAAAGTACATATGTATATATAATTTATATAAACATGTTCCAAAATATTCTCAAATGTACACAGTAGTATTATAAATTTTCATATCTAATTAATAGAGACAGAGCCAAAAAAGTAGACAAAGCCAAAAATAGCAGAGACAGAGCCAAAAATAGCACAGACAGAGTGAAAAAAAGCAGATATAGAGCAAAAAAAAGTAGAGACAGAGCGAAAAAAGTACATATATATACAATTTATATAAGCATGTTCCAAAATATTCTCAAATGTACATGGTAGTATTATAAATTTTCATATCTAATTAATAGAGACAGCCAAAAAAAGTAGAGACAGGCCAAAAAAAGCAGAGACAGGGCCAAAAAAAGCAAAGACAGGGACTCTCTCATTCATAATCGATTTCTCTTCTGCCTAAATTCCCTACAGAAAAACAGTGACAATGTTAAACATACCTAGATGTTGAAGACACTGAAGACGCTGAAGTCACAGTAGAGGATGCTGAAGATGCTGAAGACAATGATCCCTGAAGATGTCGTGGAAGACCTATGAAACAAAAAAAATCAATAGAAATTAAAAAATCAACATAAATTAAAATAAAATTAAAAATCAACAGAAATTAAAACCAAATTAAAAACAACAACAACAACAAAAAATTACAGAAATTTAAAATTTGGCATCTTACCTCCTTGAACTTAATTCACGCGTGACAGAACAGAGTGCGCGACAATGCTTGACAGAACAGAGAGCGCGAGCGTGAGAATTATGGACAGAAAAGAGAGCGCAAGCGCGGGAATGCTGGACAAAATAGAGAGTTCGAGCGCGAGAATGCTGGACATAACAGGGAGCGTGAGTGCGAGCGCGAGAATGCTGGACAAAATAGAGAGTGCGAGCATGAGAATGCTAGACAGAACAAGGAGCGTGAGCGCGAGAATGTTGGACAGAACAGAGAGCGCGAGTGCGAGAATGATGGACAGAACAGAGAGCATGCACAAATGTGAACAGAAACCTGGATAAGTTTGCGGGTGATATATCTATAAAATAATAGTTCGGCCGAACTTTGTTTTCCGATTTTCCAAACTCAGGCGAAAAATCTGTTCGCCATTGCCATCAGTACGCCATCAATGTAAACGGAAAATGAAGTTCGGCCGAACTAAATTCAATAGTTCCGCCGAACTCCTGAATTGTTCGGCCAAACTATGACAAGAGTTCGGCCGAACTATGGAGGAAAAAAAATTTCCACCCCGAATTTTCACAAAAGTGTTACCCATCTTCGCATTTTCACCCATAGAACTCTATGGGATTGTTTCAAGGTTTCAGATAGAGTATATAAATAATTGCTTCTCCAATCCACTAATAAGTATGACTTTCTTATTTATGCAATGTTATGATTTTCATATATGAATGTTCAACTGTGTTACCATCATTATTTGGGACAAATCAATTACATATAACCAAACATTATTGTCATTGATACTAGTTTGACCATTTTAAAATGCTAAAATCTCAACTTTTTGTAGTTATAATTTAAGCTCATTGTGAAATATCATAATATTTTGCCAGAAATGATACTTATCATTCTCTAAAGTTAGTGCTCGCAACTCCATCGACAAGCTTTCGACGATATGCTCGCTGGTTTAACTTTTCCTCTCATTCTCTATTGTTGAAAAATGTGTAACTAGGTTCGGTATTCATAAATATGAAATGCACTTTTAATTCTTGTATTTTGTAAAATGAAAGAAAAAAATATTATTGTTATTTTTGGAGCATGGGTTTCATGCTCAATGTATTTTACTTTAGAGGTCAAACACACATTGAGTGCTTCTAGGGTTTTTCCTAAGTCAAGAAGTCAAAAGAGTCATTGTCATAAGTTGAAGACCCCATTGGGCACATTGTAACTTGAAAAGAAAATTATTTTTGTCATTAAAAGTGTTAAAATACCCTTCAAGACCAAGTTAGCATGGCGGTTGAGAAGTTGACTTATTTTGAGGAGCCACGTCCACATTAAGAAGCCTATATAAAGGACGAAACTCGACCTCCTTTGCACACATTAATTCACTCACTCATTTAAGCGAAGGAGAAAGATGAAGACGAAAAAAATAAGGAAGAGGATGAAGAAGACTTGTTTCTGGGCTATTTCTCTCTCACACATGCGAAGGAAGGGTAGGGTTTTTGTTACTGGTCTAGGGTTTTCTTCTACAAGTTCAATCTTGAAGAAAGAAGAGAAGGAAGGTCAGTGAAGGTCGCATTGAGTCCACCTAAACCACCAAAAGAAGGGAAAATCCAAGAGAAGGTATGAATAAAGCTTAGGAGGCCAAACAAGCTCACACGTGTGGCAAAAACTGCTACTGGGAGGGCCAAAATTTCAAACTTGCAATAGTGGCCGAAATTCTGCAGCTGGGAGGTCGAAGTTGTGCTACTGGAAGAGATTTGTCTGGGTTTGAATTGGACAAAAGAAGCACATCATTCATAAGGGTTGGAATTGGTCTTGGAGGGTATTGATGTTGGTCTAGAGGTATTGGAATTCGTCAATTGAAGAATCTATAAGAGAAGAAGAGATTTGAGAGTTTTCCTCTCAAGAGAAGAGGTTTCGGCCCTAGCTTGTAACCTAAACTTTGTGTTCTTGTCTAATATTGTTTTCCTTGCCTTGGTAGTTGTTTGATGATACACAAACATAATAATAAGTGAATAAGCTAATACTTAAGAAAAAGTAAAAATACATCACAAGCAGTTATTAGGAAAAGAGAAATCATCCTAACTATTTCCCTATAGATTTCTCAACATGGTATCAGAGCTAAGGTTGGCTAAGGGCATAATGAATATCTCCTCTACATTGAAAATTTTTCTAAAGAAATGTACAAAGATGGCAAGTAAACTCAAGAAGGGCATCAAAGAAGTGTGGGATCTCCTATTTTCTTTTAAGGTAATGACAAAGACATCTACAAAGGATGAAGGATTATTCTCAGTACTCATTGGCACATTTCAAGATGAGAACATTTGGGTGGTAAAAAATGGAGCATCAAGGCATATGATTGGTCAACATAAGCAATTGAAGATATTATCAAAAGAGAATTCCTCTTACTCCGTAGAACTTGGTGATAATAAAATATACCTTGTGAGAGGAATTGGATCATCCTCGATTGAGCTAGAAAATGGAGGAAACATTCATCTCAACAATATCTTGTTTGTTCTAGGTTTGCACAAGAATTTAATTTCCATTTCATGCTTAGAATACACGGGTGATAGAGTTGCATTTATTGATGGAAAGGTTGTAATATGGGGTAAAAAATTAAGCATAGAAGATTTTAGAATGATTGGGATATGTGAAGGAATAATTTATAGATTGATAACTCCCCTCACTCAAGCTTTGGTTCACATTGAAGTTATCCCATGTGAACTTTGGAATAGCATATTTGGCCATCTCCACTACAAAATATTACCAACCCTAAATACCATAATAAATGACATCCCCGAACTGAAGGAATATCATGAAGGGGTTTGCAAGGGAGATCATGAAGGAGTTTGCAATGCTTCAAGGTAAAAAGAAATCTTGGATCTTATTAATTCCGATGTTTGTGGTCCTATGACTCCAAAGTCTCTTGGAGGTCATCTATATTATGTCACATTTATATATGGCCACTCCAAGAAAACTTGGGCTTACTTAATGAAATCCAATGATGAAGTCTTTACCAAATTTCAAGAATTCAAATATGAAGTAGAGAACCTTATAGAAAGGAGAATCAATATATTGAGATATGATAATGGAGGAGAATATACTTCAAAATAAATTATAGCTTTCTATAAGGAGTTTGGGATTAAGAGGGAGTTGATAGTCCCATATAATATTGAACAAAATAGAGTTGTAGAACGAAATAATCGATCCATTGAAGAAAGTGTGAAAGAAATACTACATGATCAAGATTTGCTGAAATTCCTGCTGGGTGAAGCAACAAAGACAACTGCATACATACAAAATTGAAGTCCCCACAGGTCTTTAGATAACTTGACTCCTGAAGAAGTATTCACTGGGAGGGAACATTTGAAGTTATTAGGGAGGAAGAAGAATTAAATCATGAAGATGAAGGTCCCAGTGAACCTATACAACTTGTGGTAATTCCCAAGACTAGAAAGAGACCTAATTGGTTGAAATATACTCTATTATATGCAGAGGGACATGAGAAACTAAAGGCACATTTAAGGAAAGAAATAAACCCAAAATATATTCTGGGTATGCAACATATATGAAAAAGTTAATAGAAGTAGAGCCATCCACTTTTGAAGAAACTGCCAATCATCAAAAATGGAAAGATGCCATGAACGAAGAATATCTATTGATAAGGAAAAGTTGGGTATGGGAGATCGTACCTAGGCGTGAAGACAAGTTTGTGGTAACCTCAAAATGGATTAAAATTGGGTATGGGAGATCGCACTTAGGCGTGAAGACAAGTTTGTGGTAGCCTCAAAATGGATTTACAAGATAAAGCTTGTGGCATATGGAAGCATTGACAAGTATAAGGAAATATTTGTGGCTACGAGCTTCTCTCAACATGAAGGCATCAATTATGAAGAGACATTTACTCCGAAAACAAGGTATAAAACTATTCGATCATTGGTCTCTTTGAAAACATAGATGAGATCGAATATACATCAAATGGATGTTAAGACTACATTTCTGAATGACACAATTGATGAGGAAGTCTATATAAAGAAACCCTTGGGATTTGAAGTCAAATATAGAGAGGCATATGTTTGTAGGTTGGAAAAGGAAATATATGGCCTTAAGAAGGTCCCAAGGGCATGATATTAAAGGATGGATGCATACCTTCAAATATTGGGCTTCACAAAAATTTATGCTGATCCAAACCTTTACTTCAAGGTTGTAAAATGTGAACCTATAATAATTCTTCTACATGTGGATGATCTTCTCTTGATAGGTGTGGAAGGTGAAATTGAAGAATGCAAGAAGCAGTTAGCAACAAAATTTGATATGAAGGATCTTGGGATGATGCACTATTATTTGGGACTATAAGTCTAATAGGGACTTGATGAAATCTACCTAGGTCAAGGGAAGTATGTGATCAAGATGTTGAAGAGGTTTGACATGATGGATTTCAAACCAATGAAAATCTCGATGATCACAAAATTGAAGAGGCTAAGGAAATATGAATATAGCCTAGTGGATCCTACCAACTGCAAGTAATCGATTGGCTCACTAATGTACTTGGTGAATACTAGACTAGACATATGTTTTGCAGTGAATGTTCTCAGTTAGTTCCAAGTGGAGAAAAAGCATGATCATTGGATAAAAAACAAACACATACTAAGATATTTGCAAGGATTAATCCACAATTTCCTGAAATATGATAGGAGGAATGATGTCCACTTGATTGGATATACAGATTCTGACTGGGGAGGTAGTGAGCAGGATGGAAGGAGCACTAAAGGAGGATTTTTATTTTTTGGATCCTCCATGATCCCATGAATGAGCATAAATCAAGATATGGTTGCTTTGAGTAGTGCCGAGGCTGAATATATTGCAACCTATGAAGTGGGAAAAGAAGCTATTGTCAGACTTATTTGAAGGACCAATGGGCCCTACAATGATACATTGTGATAACACCAATTGTATAAGCTTGTCTAAAGGTCCAGTGTTTCATGGAAAGACAAAGCATATACACAACAAGTATCACTACATTCAAAAGATACTACAATATGGCGCACTGCAACTACAATATATCTCCACTAATGAGCAGGTAATTGACATATTAACAAAATATCTTCCTAATAAAAAGATTTTGTATTGGAGAGACAAGCTTGGTTTGGTTGATATATCCTCCCTGGTTGAGAGGGAGAGATAGACACATCATTCTTGTCTTCACTTGGGAAGACCAAATGGAGGATTGGGTAAGCATCTGGCATCTGATACTCTTGAGGATGAGGTAGGGTATCCAAGATAATAGTAATCGAGGACTGATATTATTTGAGGAATAACTATCTAAGGTAAGAATAGTCCAAGGAAGGACATACTATGTGAACACCCAGGTGGGGTATACCTTGAGATACAATGATGATGGTGTCTATAAATCATTGGTCTCACCAACATTGTGTTATGATCTTATGGAGAGATAGAGCTGTTAGTCAAGGACTTGCTCTATGACAATGCTGGTTGTTATGATGCTAAACAAATGTGTTACTAATCCAACTCTTCTTATGAGATCTCTTCAGATTGATAATTTCCATGTAACATTTATGAATGTCTCCCTAGTTAAGAGGGAGTGTTGAAAAATGTGTAACTATGTTTGTTCTTCATAAATATGAAATGTACTTTTTATTCTCGTATTTTGTAAAATGAAGGAAAAATTATTATTGTTATTTTTGGAGCATGGGTTTCATGCTCAAGGTCTTTTATTTTAGAGGTCAAACACTCATTGAGTGCTTCTAGGGTTTGTACTTGGTCAAGAAGTCAAAAGAGTCATTTTCATAAGTTGAATACCCCATCGGGCACATCGTAACTTGAAAAGATAATTATTTTTTTCATTAAAAGTGTCGAAATACCCTTCAAGACCAAGTTGATCTGCTAGTTGAAAAGTTGACCTATTTTGAGGAGCCACGTCTACCTAAAGAAGCCTATATAAAGGAGGGAACTCGAACTCCTTAGCACAAATTCATTCACTCACTCAAGCAAAGGAGAAAGAGTAAGAAGGAAACGAAGAAGGAAGAGGACGAAGAAGACTTATTTCTGGGATGTTTCTCTCTCATACGTCCGAAGGAAGGCTAGGGTTCCTGCTACTGGTCTAGGGTTTTCTTCTACAAGTTCGATCTTGAAGAAAGAAGAGAAGGAAGGCCAGCAGAGGTCACATTGAGTCATCCTCAAGTAACATAAGAAGGAAAAATCCAAGCGAAGGTATGAAGAAGGTTTAGGAGGCCATAATAACCTCACACGTGTGGAATCAACTGCTACTGTGGGGGCCAAAATTTTAGACTTGCAGTAGAGGCCAAAATTTTGCAGCTAGGAGGTTGAAGTTGTGCTATTGGAAGAGATTTGAATGGGTTTGATTTGGATAAAGGAAGTACATCATCTGGAAGGGTTGAAATTGGTATTGAAGGGTATTTATCTTGGTCAACTGGTCTTGGAATTCATCAATTGAAGAATCTACAAGAAGAGAAGATATTTGTAGATTTTCCTCTCAAGAGGAGAGGTTTTGGCCCTGGCTTGCAACCTACATTCTATTTTCTTTCCTACTATTATTTTCCTTGTTTGGTAGTTGTTTGATGATACAAAAACATAATAATAAGTGAAGAAGCTAATAAGTAAGAAAAAGTAAAAAGACATCACAAGCATTTATCAAGAAAAGAGAAATCATCATAACTATTGCCCTATAGATGTATCAAAATATATGTTGTAAAACAAATTCTGTCACTACTAGTATTCCACATTTCACATGCTTTCCTAAAAATTCCCATTAAAATTATATGGATGACATAAAATAAGAGGAAAGGATTGGTGGATTAAAGGATGAAATGATACATATTAGCTCATGTAGTTGGAAGGAAAACCCTTAAAACTTTTGCATAAATGTTGATAAATGATGCAAATAACTCTCTAACATTGTTTCAAGGTTTCAAATTGAGTATATAAGTAATTTGATTATCCAATCCACTAAGAAGTACACCTTTGTTAATTTACCCAATGCTTCGATTTTCATATGTGAATGTTTAATTGTGTTTCCATCATCATTTTGAACAAATCAATTATATATAACGAGACATTATTATCATTGATATATGTATGGCCATTATATAATGCTAAAATCTCAAATTTTTGTAGTTATAATTTAAGCTCATTGTGAAATATCCTAATAATTTTCCACAAATGATACTTATCATTCTCTAAAGTTTGTGCTCTCAACTCCATCGACAAGCTTGGGTGCCATATGATTTGTACTTGACATTTTCCTCACATTCTCTATGTTGTAAAACAAAATCTATCACTATTAATACTCACCTTTCACAGGCTTTGCCAAAAATGGCCATTTAAATTAGCTGGATATTCCTAACATGTTGGAAATAATGAGAGGGGGGTGAATCATTATTTCTTTCAATTGTTTTATTATGCCAATTAAGATTTTAGAACACGAGAAGTAGAACCAAAAATAATTTTATTAATAAAGATAATGAGGACTCCAATCCTCAAATATAAATCTAGGCTCCAGCCCGGTCTCTCACAAGGCTCCAACTTTGTATGAGAATTCCAATCCTCAAATATAAATCTAGGCTCCAACTTGGTCTCTCACAAGGCTACAACGTTGTATCAGGACTTCAATCCTCGAATATAAATCTGGGCTCCCACCTAGTTTTCAAGGTCTAATTCAAGAATGACTACAATGTATACTCCAAATTTATGCTCCAAGACTCCTCAAGATCTATTTCAATAAGTGTCTTCAAGTTTTCTCTAAGGGTCTGCAAAATCAGCTTCAATAATTGCTCTAAGAATTTTTCAAGAATCTGCTGAAGGTCTGTCTACAACTGTCTACAACAATGTTTCCAAGTTTGCTTCAAGGTTTTCCTACTTCAAATCTGCTTCAAATATGACTTTAAGAGTTCCTCCAAAAAGGTCTCCAAAGGACTCTCAAAATGTATTAAATTTTGTTCCAAAAACTCCAAGTTAGCTTCAAATTAAATTTCAAAAACAATGCCAATACAAAATCAATTTGACTCCTTAAAGTTATGTTCACAAGGTCTGAGTTTTCTCACATATGAGGCCGAGTCAACAAGTTTGTATTCTACCACAGAGAGACTAGATTTTTTTTTTACAGATAAGACGCTGAAGTAGTATCTTCCACAGGGCTGAATATCTATAGGAGGGTCGAAATTTCAGACGCTCAATTTGTCACAGGAGTCTAAGTTTAAGGCTTGAGTTCCAAACCAAATTTTTACTCTAATTACAGGTCATCACATGCTAAGTTTTATATAGGTCACTCCAGTCTGAGATTTGTTAACATATCGAGGTCTATTCTAAGTCACCACAAGTTGATTTCTTGTGCTAGAAAAGGCAGAGATTTGTGCTATGAATAAACTGAGCTTAGTTCTCTAGGATAGCTATGAAGAAATTTCACCAATAACCTTTGATACAGAACAAAATATAACATCCAAAAAATTCATTCTTCGATCTCTTCACATTGTCCTCAAGTCCGAATCTTATTATATTCTTTTCTCATCGAGTTCCTTACTTCTGCTTAACCGAATTCAATGGGGTTGAATGAGGGAGTCATCACTTATTTATACATATTCATTAATATGATTTTGATCATAGTATAATTAGAGAAATTTTAAGGTAAAAAATGGACCTCAAAACAAAAATGTACAACCAAAATCAACTTTATAAGAACCAATGGGATTGAAGATGATGATTTCAACCATGGGGGATGATTCACCATTTTTCAAAGTAGAAAAGTAAAAAGATTAAAAAATAACAATAAATAAATAAATAAACTATTTTCTCAACTTGTATTTTCAAATGATATCCCTACAATTTTACTCAAATTTTGAGTGGAAACATTCATTGGATGCATAATTTAATTCCCCATCCAAGGAGTATTCATGTTGCATACTTTCGATGGACCCTGCTACATGAAAAGTGAGAAATACATGAGAAATTTGATAGAAATCACATTTCTCATGTATTTCTCAATTTTCATATAACATGGTCCATCTAAAGTATGCAACAAGGTGCTCCTTGGATGAGGAATTAAATTTTGCATCCAGTGAGCGCTCTTTCTTGAAATTTGAGTAAAATCGTAGGGAGATAAGTTGGAAAAATAGTTTGGTTTTTTTTTTTTTTGTTATAATTTTTTTTATTTGCTCTAAAATTTGATGGTGTAATCTAATCTAATCTTATTAATTCCACTATTATTTTATAATATTCCTTAGCATCCAATGAGTGCTCCTGCTTGAAATTTGAGTAAAATCGTAGGGAGATAAGTTGAATATATATATATATATATATATATATATATATATATATATATATATATATATAATTTTATTTATTTATTTATTTTTTTTCGCTCTAAAATTTGATGGTGTAATATAATCTTATCTTATTAATTCCAATATTATTTTATAATATTCCTTAGCATCCAGTGAGTGCTCTTGCTTGAAATTTGAGTAAAATCGTAGGGAAATTTTACTCAAATTTCAAGCAATAGCGCTCACTGGATGCTAAGGAATATTATAAAATAATATTGGAATTAATAAGATAAGATTATATTACACCATCAAATTTTAGAGCGAAAAAAATAAATAAATAAATAAATAAAATAAAATTATATATATATATATATATTCAACTTATCTCCCTACGATTTTTTATTTTTTTATTTTATTTTTTCACTCTAAAATTTGATGGTGTAATCTAATCTTATCTTATTAATTCCACTATTATTTTATAATATTCCTTAGGAGGCCCATTTTATACCTCAAAATTTCTCTAATGGGTTGACTTGAGTTTATTCTTTGGATGAAGCTGACCTATAATTCCTTGAAGCCGAATTGGCCAAGATCCTTTCCAGCTTTGCAATTGTTGATTGGGAATTGATTTCTTAGACTCAAGATACATTATTTCTTCGAAGATTATGTCAATGATCTAAGCATCTGGGAACATGCTACAAGACTAATCCTCTCTATTCACCAGTTTATTGAATCAATGTGAAGGATAAGTTTGCCACCCAAGACAGATCCAATGAGAGATAAACATCTTTAAATATAATGGAATAAGAATGTGGGATCCAAACTCAATTTGGGCAATTAATAATGGAATCGATAATACAGGTTACAGATATCTGTATGAAATTATTAATGAAATATGGAACAAAATTGCTACCATTTCCAAGGGATTTTTTAATAGTTCATTTTATGTTAATAACTTTGGCATGTGTATTAGCATGCTCACTTGCTGAAAAATGTCATCGTTCTAATCGGTGCAACACTTGATGGTTGCTAGGGTAAAAGTGCCCGGGTTGTTGGTTAGAATATGGGGGAGGAGGCTTTAAGTTAACAAGCGAACCCGATGGAATTCGTGTCTTGTTCACAGATGGCATGAGCATGTTCATATTAACTTGAAATAACTTGAAGGAATACAATAGCATTGAATGGACAAAATGAACACAGTTCTATTGATTTTGAAAGAAGGAGGATTACAACTGTCGGTTGTACCAAGCCCTCCTCAGTCTCCCAATCTCTTTTATCTCTCAAGTGAAGAAGTCCAAGTCAACAATCTCTCTAGGAACCTCTTTGACTCTTGGCCTTCACAATATAACACTATTCTCTATTCCACAAGTATTCAAAAACCTTTAGCAATCCTTCGACCTTCAATTAAGATCCTTCAACTCCTTCTTATAGGAGAGGGAGAAAGCCATTGTTGCCCTTCTCTTTCCACTAGTTCGGAATGGAAAAAACTTAGATGTTTCTTTGATCTCTATGCTTTTGCCTCCTTTGGAGTTCAGTCTTGTTATAGAAATGACCAATAATGAATTGATGCTCTGCAGTTTCTTTTGTGAACTGACTCTCTTGTGAGGGAAAGTTGGAGATTCAAATCATTCTCCGCGGGATTTTCCCGATTCAAACTTAAAACACGGGTAACGCTTCCCTCCAGTGTAAATAGAGCGTTGCCCTAGTCACTAACGCGGCCCATTCACTGATTAGCTGCGTTATAATGCTCTTGTGTTGTTATAGATAGGCGTTACCCTGACAGAAATAGGTTTAATTTAGGTCTTTGTACTCCTTCCATATTTGTCTTCCCCTCTGAGCTGATGAGGAGGTATTTTGACCTGTAACAGATGCCCCCTAAAGTGTGAGGTCAGAGACGAAGACGATGACCGAAATACTTTATAATTTGTGTAGAGATAAAGAGATTGAAATACTGAGGAAAACCTGAAACAACAACATATGTCAGAAAATATAGTATTTTCCTTGAGTCGGGAATATCCCATGCTTAGTAGCTTAAACAACATGATTTCTCTAGAATAGAGATATGAAGAATCTATCCACCGATAGGCACAATGTGGAAGTGTCTGTCATAACATGATCAGGCTGAAGAAGTTGTCTCCATAAACAATATCGCAACTTGGGGAAGGAAACACAACTTTAATGATGTAGCCTTTGCCCCAAGGTCTTGACCGCCGATTCACTTAAACTGCATATTCCTCAACATGTGAATGAAGGAGTTGTCATCGAACATGTGAGAAATCATCTGATTACCAGTTGATAATGAAAACTGTTAACAGATGTGAAGGTGGCCACCGATAATGATGATGGTCCCTAAGATGCACAGTAAAATCTAGCGAGTGTGAATAAAATGAGTTGAAGTCGAACACTCATAGAATCATTCAACCAGGAGCCAATGATGAAGACCCCTGATCAAACACAAGACTACCTGCCACTGATGTCTGCAAGTATCCGGGTACTGATGGGTTTCTGGATCAACTTCCTAGATAAGATGTTGAAGTCGATAGGAAGAGATCTGTTGAAAGGTAGGCACTGAGGCGTCCTACATCAGTCAACATGAAACGGAAACCAACTGATTTTGTTTATGATTGAGATAATGAAGAGTAAATGGGAACGTCGGATGACAAATAATTTCTGTCATAATGAGCTGTTTGGTTGATAACAGGAGCAGTAGATAGTGAGATCTGCTTGAACAATAGAAGGCACTCTAGCAGGGTACTAGGCAGCTGAAGCTTGATGAACACCAAAGAGTGTGTTAGGATTTTACCGGTGCAGGGACACTGGGAAATGAAGGCTAATACTCATATATGGTTGGGTTCGGCTAACTACGAAAGAGTTTTCTGGGAAGTTCCATGTTCAAGAATTTTGCTACAAAATCGACCTTTTTGAAAATGTAACAGAGGTAGTATCCATTTTGTCCAAATTTTTCCCCGTCTGATTAAGTTTAACAAGTCCAGACGAGTAAACTCGGTGAATTTTTCATGTTTCGAGAGTCTGAAAAATGTCAGGAAAGACAACTCTGTGCCCCATCTGATTAGGTTTAACGAGTCGAGATGAGTAAACTTGGTGAATTTTTCATGTTTAGAGAGTCTGAAAAATGTCAGGAAAGACAACTCTGTGCCCCATCTGATTAGGTTTAACGAGTCCAGATGAGTAAACTCGGTGAATTTTTCATGTTTAGAGAGTCTGAAAAATATCATAAAAGACAACTCCATTGGGGTACCTTTTTCATGTATTGATAACCGGGCATGGCAAAGGGGTAATAGTAAGCTAGAAACAGTTCATTTTCCGTAAGTTAGTCCATCAAAACCGGAAAAGTGAGAAATCTATGTTCGATAGACGTCTACCTCATTTTGTTATGAGTACGAGGAGACGGAGTGAACTCAGTATTCTTTGTGAAATTTTAATGAGGCCAACAAAGAAAAACTTGGTGCCCTCCGTGAAATTTTAACGAGTCGCGCGGAGAAAACTCGATTACCTCCGTGAAATTTTAACGAGTCACGCAGAGAAAACTCGGTTACTTTTTCAGTTTAAAGAGCTTTGAAAAAGAGAAAAGAATGGCTCCATTATTTCTGTCATGGTAGTTTAACGAGCCCGACAAAGGCAACTCGGGGTTTTTTCAGTTTTATGAGCGAGAAAAAGATTCCTAAAAAGAAGCTCAGTGCTTCTTCATGATTTTAATGAGTCTGAAGGAGAAAACTCTAGGTTTTTCAGATTAACAAGCAAGAAAAAGACCATACAAAAAAGAACGCTCGATGTCAACTTCTTATAAGTTTAACGAGTCCGAAGAAGGGAACTCGAGGTTTTTCGAATTAACGAGCAAGAAAAATACCGTAAAAAGAATGCTCGATTTCATATGAGTATGTCTGAATATAAATATTGATCGCTCATCAGAACATCAGTACCAAATATCAAAAGTTGCGACACATCTGTAGCAAGAATTCACGACTTTGCTAACTAGCTTAAGAGAGTCGTGCCCCAAAAATGTCTATAAAAAGGTGAGAAGGGCTTCATTTTCATTGTGCGAAGTACTGTGAAGAAGCTTTGGGGTGAAAGGGGTGAAAACTTTAGCTGACGATTACGGTCAATCCGGGCAACGGTTTTCCTTCCCACGAGATCCAGGTAAGAGCTAGAACCTCCTGCTATCATTTAATTATCTTTTTGCTGGTTCAAAATTAGAAATTTTCGAGGCCCTAGAAAAATGTTTGCGCCTAACGTGGGGCAGGAGTATAACAGACGCGTTAAGCGCATAACCCGTGAAGGGATACCACATTAGCGCGCTCTGTTTTGTACTAGAGCCAGCGTTAGGCACACCGTGTTTTCTAGCAACTCAATTTTTTCCGTTTTGAAGTGGTCCAGGCAAGTTTTGATCGGTGAAAAATGTTGTTTGTGCAGGTATGCAACTGTTTAAAGATGAGTATCTGGCGGGAGAGAGAACATGAACGGGAAGACGAGAGATGGTGACGTATGCTGCAAGCTTGATGGCTCTCCTCAGGTGTGGATTTCTAAAATATGCCTGCTTAGAACTGATGAGGGGCCAAGAGGACCTCCTGAGGTGGCTAATCCAGCAGTGGGACAAACGCCACCATGTCTTTCGGATTGGGGGCAATGAGCTCTCAATCGAAAAGGATGATGTGTACTTTTTGACCGGCCTATCATGTCGTGGGGCGAGGCCCAACTTGATGGGGTCCAGAGCTGACCCATGTTCCACTACTGATCTGATTCGTGCACATTGCATACGTGACACTCAGGCTATGAGCAACCGGATACCGATCGCCCAGGTGACCTTGAGACCATTGAGGTCTATCTTATAGATGATTGTTCGCTTGGCAGGTGCCAAGAGTCAACATGTGGCCACTAAGGCCGAGATGCTCCTAGCCTTGGACTGTATGCAACCTCAGGTTTTCGACTGGTGTGACGGAGTTGTCCGTCGGGTCCGAGCAGAACTTACCGCATGTAAGACCCGTACCCAGAGAGAGTTTCGGTACGGTACACTGGTTGTTTCTTTCTTACTGGAGTGGATACCATTAATGAAGCCCAGGATCGTTACAGCACCATTGGGCCCACGCGAGCCGAGGTAGGCTCGGTGGGCAGCTTTTCTTCCGCGAACTGGAGAGGGTCCCGTCCGTCACTGCTTTGATGATGGATTTTTTGGTTGGCTAGACTCCCAGATTATCATGATTGAGGATTATCCCTATGCAGGGATGAACTTCACAGGCGATCCAGAGTTAGTCTTGCCTCCTGGTACCCAGTGGGGACTCGATGGTAAGAAAGAGATGATCAGTGAATTTCCAAAGAAGTACTTTGTTTTTTATCTTTTGAATGTTTATGCAATTTTTTGTTGATATAGGGTGAAAATTATGTTTTGACATGAAGCTTTTTTTTTCTTGACACAGATGTGGCACCTGTTCGGCCAGCTGGGGCCCCTCGCTATGCACGGCGAGGACTGCAGCTACCCGGGGCTGGTGCACCAGTAGAAGATGCGGAAGCCGGCGACGATGATGATGCCCGAGTTTTACATGAACTCTCCAGAAACCTGGAGGGTCTGAGTATGGGTATACCACCCCTTCCTATGCGGGAGGTTCCAGTTCGTCTACAACGGCATAATGTAGGTGTGCCGGAGAGATACCTAGTGCCTCTGAGGAGGATAGCTAGAGCAGTTGTATGCTATCATGAGCATCAAGCCTAGCTGGCGGAGCGGATGTATTAGTGTCAGAGCGTGGCTTAGTATAGCCAAATTTTTGTAAAACACCCAAGTTTTGGAATATTTTTTGATGTAACTATGTACTGGACATGACCTATATATATATATATATATATATATATTTTGGTGATTTTGTGTTTTTAAATTTTTATGTGTTTTCAATGATCTATGTACTCGTGAGTGAATCTTTTATAGTAAATGCGACAAATTCCAATCTAACACATAATTTTCCAAAGAATCAGCTAATGCATTAAATTCTCTAGGAACGTGCTCAAAGGTAATTTTTTGAAAATGACGTTCTAGAAGTCTTACCCTTAACAAGTAACGTAACAACATAGGATGGCAGACACGATAATGATTGTTTAACTGCATAATGATGAGTTGGGAATCTAACCTGACCACTAAATTGGAGATGTCACGAAATACCGCTTCTGTGAGGAGTTGGATCACTGACACGTGATCAAAAACATTATTGGTGGCGTTACCCAGGAAAATTCCCCCGGAACCAAGAAGGCCCGACTCAGGAGTGTAGAGAACCCAAGCAGCTGAAGCAATGCGTCTAGTGTGACGACTAGCACCGTCCGCATATCCGACGTATGCTAAGGGGAGCGACGACATATGTGTGAAAGAAAAAGATTATACATGAGAAAAAAACTTTGAAAACCAAGACACAATCCAGAAGACATAAAAATAATAAGCAAAACTTATATACATAAAATTACAAAGCATATGCCTAGTGTGAAACTAGAAAAAATACTTCTTTAAGTAGAGCCCGTTGCGGGGCTCCTCGAGTGGGATTCCATTACAGTCCTGAAGTTCTTAAGCTCAATTTGAGAGGGTTTTAGTGAAAATGTAAGGACCAAGCCATAATGGTTGGAGTGTTCTTGCCCCCAAGAGGTCGTGCTTCTGATCATATAGTAGAACAAGATCACTCTCTTGGAAAGAACGAGGCTTGACAGATTTGTCGTATTGAGCTTTAACTTGGCACTGGTGAGCTTCGAGTGCTAGTGTAGCATCTCAATGAGTTTCGTTCAAATGATCGAGTGAGAGCAAGCGCTCTTCTGTGGCGGTGGTGCCGGGCAGGAGTTCAACGGCTAGCTTGAGTGATGGAATTTCGCACTCGATTGGAAGTACTGCCTCCAGGCCGAACGCAAGTTGGAAAGGAGTGAAGCCTGTGGCAGTTTTGACTGACGTTCGGTATGCCCATAATGCAGAATACAAATTTCGATGCCAAGTGGTTTTATGGTTTCAGACCAATCGACGAATCATGGTTTTGAGGACACCATTTACAGCTTCGACTTGACCATTGGCTTGAGGATAATAAGACGAATATTGATATTGCCGGAAACCTAGCATGGATGTTAATTTGATCATCATATGATTCTAAAAGTGAGATCCATGATCCATGATATAGGGGTACGCCGAACCGACAGATTACCTGATTGAATAGGAAGAGAGCGGCGGTTTCGCCATCGGCCTTGAAAGTGGGAAGGGCTTCTGCCCATTTCGTAAAATAGTCGACCGCAACCACGATGTAGTTGTGTCCATTTTCCGAAGTGGGATTGCAGGTGACGAAGTCAATTCCCCATTTAGCAAAAGGACCAATGGAGATAACCGGGTGAAGGGGGGCAGGATGAGCGTGCATTTTCTTTGTGAAAATTTGACATGGATGGCACTTCTGGACTGCTGCAATACAGTCTTTAAACAAAGTGGGCCAATAGTAACCTGCGCGCAAGATTTTTTGGGTAGTAGCTATGCCCGAAAGATGACCACCACATGCCCCAGCGTGGCATTCATTCAAAACGTGTTCCGCCTCATTGAAAGTGAGACAACGTCGGAGAATGGTATCAACACCACGGCGATATAGTGTATCGTTTAGCACGAGGTAGTGCTTTGCTTGGTGGTGGATACGATGACGGTCATTAGACGTGAGAGTTGGGCGGAAAATTTGGGTTTGTAGGTAGACCAAAATGTCTTCATACCATGGGTTCAAAGAATCGACCAAGTACACAAATTCATTAGGAAATGGATCGTGAGCTACTTCTGCTGGGTCAATTTTGGGAAGATCCGATAATAATTCAGCGAAGACTAGGGATTTCTTTGCTTTGGCAGCCGTGAAGACCAAATCAAATTACTGGAGGATTATGATCCATTTGGAACAATTTCCTCCAATAATTTGTTTAGAAAAGATATGGCACATGGGGTTCTCCAAAGCAATGACCGTAGTCTGTCACAGCAATATATAGTGTCGGAGTCGGGTGACGGCAAAAACTACCGCCAGAGAAAGTTTCTCCACATGTGAATAACGTAATTCAGGTCCGATTAGACCTTTGGATAAATATTAAATCACATGTTCGCTATCGTCATCGTGTACTTGAACTAAAACCATTCCAAGTGAGGATGGTGAGGCTGCCAGGTAGAGGAGAAAGTCGTGTGAGTAATCGGGGGCACTAAGGAGTGGGACTGAAACAAGTGCATGTTTTAAAGCATCAAATGATCGTTGAGCTTGGTCATCCCACAAGTATAGTGTTCCTTTCTTCAATAATCACATGAATCCTTTCGTCATCTCGGAATAGTTAACGATGAAACGACGCCAAAAGTTTGCCTTCCCTTGCAAACTTTGGAGTTGAAGGATGGATTGTGGTGCCAACAATTCAACAATTGCCTTAACCTTATCGGGATCAACCCTAATCCCGTGCTTGGAGACAATAAAACCTAACATATGTCTTGACTCGACCATAAATACGCATTTGTGAGGATTCAAACATATATTGTAGAATCTGCACCTAGAAAAAATTTCTCTTAAATGAGCAAGGTGATCCTGTCACTTCTTGGAATGGGCCAGAAGGTCATCCAGGTAAGCCTGTACAATATGTCAAATGTCATGAAAAGCGTAGTCCATAGCTCGTTGAAAAGTTGCTTCGGCATTCTTTAGACCGAATGGGAGTTTTTGATACGCAAAAGTGCCCCAAGGATAGATCAAAGTAGTTTTATGCTGGTCGTCTTTTTTGATCACAATATGGTTATAGCCCGAGAATCCATCCATGAAGGAAAAATATTCGCATCCGGCAGAATCGTCGAGAATTTGATCAATGAATGGTGTAGGATAATTGTCTTTAGGACAAGCGGCATTCAGATCGTGATAATCGACGCAAACTCGAATGGTGCCTTGTTTCTTATCAACGGGAACCAGATTGGAAACCCATTCCGTTAAAGGAACGAGATAGATGAAACCAACGTTCAAAATTTTTTCTACTTAGATCTTGATGGCGGCTGATTTGCGCGGGTGGACAGGTCTGAGATGTTGCCGAACAGGTTTGGCATTATCATAAATCTTGATTTCATGCTCGACAATAGAAGGGTCTATGCCGGGAATTTCGTCATAAGACCAAGAAAACACATTGCGGAATTCCTTAAAAAGAGATGTGAAGCGTGCAATTTCCTCTGGGTTGCAATTTTCTCCAATCTGAATATTTTCCACGATACCCGTTTTGACTAAGATATCGATGAGCATTGTCTTAGAAATATTACCCATGTTCCCTTCTGACTCGATAGTTTTAACAGTCGCATAAGCAGAGGGAACCATCTCAGGTGGGTCAAAAGATGGGATTTTAGTTTTTATCGCCTCCAAGTCAATCATCGAAGTGCGATGGTGAAACTCTCCCCAAGGTCATTCTTCTAGAGACATGATCTCTCGAATAGCTTCGTCTATAGGCAAGACTTCATTGAGGAGATCCTTAGAGAGAATAGTGATGGGAGGGAGGTTTGTACCTTCGGTCGAAACCATAGCAGTGGAGGGTTCAGATGCAGTTTGGATGGCTTGATAAGCCAATTCGGCCGGTGAAAGCGGCATCTGATCTCCATAGGAATCAATGTCTGAAGGTGCCGGGATGATCCATGGGTCGATAGAGCCATCCAAAATGGTGGATATCATTGCAACCATGTTTGGGATCTGTGGCGGTGGGAGAGGAAAACAACCCAGTAGGGATGATGCCTTCAGAAGACCGGTACCGATACTGACATAAGAGTCAGGAAATCCTCCTATTAGGGGGACAATGATACTTGGTAACGTGGCATAATCAGGGGTGCAGAAGGATAACTGATCCACTGTGACTATTTTCCCATCCAATGGAAATAGGATTAGTCAGAAGACCAAAGACATGATGGCAGTCATGGCATAAGAACAACTGCGAACAAGCAATAGATTATAGTCTAGATGGTGATATATGACTTCTACGTCCATGTTTAATGTTTTCCCACTCAGAGTGATGGGAAAGCTAGCAAGGTAACCTTTTGGGAGGAAAGTGTGGCCATCGAAAGCTTTGAGGTAATTCGATGGCGGGGTGAGGGTAGGAGAGCCTAAATTGAGCCAGCAAGCTTGTGACATAACGCAGGTCGAAGCACCTTCATCTATGACAGTGCGATGGATTGGTCTCCCTTTCGACAAAACCTGCACCTGGAATGCGAGTTGGTGTGAGAGGCAAGGTTTAGCCTTTTCCATATCAAAGATAGCTAGCATGGAATCCTGGGGGTCTATTCCACCAATGGCCGAAAGCAAGGCTTTCCTTTGTGCTGGACAGGTTTGTAATACTTCAAGAGCAGACATAGCTGATGGTGCCTGCGCCAAATATTCTACAATGTTGTAGTTTTGGGCTGCACGTGCAGAGGTGTTATGAGTCGTGCGTCGAAGTGTCCCTTTGGGGGGACAAATCACGGGGTCAACAGTAGGTCGTTCAATATGCAAATCATTTGGCGGCGGTGGATTTGAACTAGTACCAGGTTCTTGAGCATCTATGGTAGGGTTTCCATAAAGCTTGGCTCGAGTTTGAAGGTCAACACTCTCAATGCCATAAATGGAAGATGGTCCTTCGCCGAAAGGATATGAACCACCATTTCCCTATTGATGGGGTTGTGGCGGATTTTCAACAATGTGTTGATGTTGCTGCTGTTGATTAGGGAAAGGATTATGAAGAATGGCAGGTGTTCACCCAGAATCCTTGTTGGTAATAAAATCGGTGCATTCCTGCAGCCGAGGAAATTTGTATGTCAAGTGGTGCTCCATACATATTTTGCAAGGAAATTTCATGGGTTTATTCTTCCCTTTGTCATTTTTGGCAGCGTTTTTCTGATTAGTGTTATTCTGATTATCCGACTACTCTTCCGAAGAAGATGAATTTTTCTTGTTCTTCTTATTTTTCCCGCTAGGTTTTTGTAAGGTTTGCACCGAATTTACCTCAGCGGTGGGAAGAGTAGTCTTTTGGTGAGGGGCGGTGGCAGCCGAAGATGGCTGGGAGGCTTGCCCCCGAGAATTCTTTGTGGCTACGCCAGAGATCGTGCCAACAAGACCATCGGCATGAGCTCCGGTTTTCTGAGTAGCCGGAGGATTTGGGTTGCCAGGGGCATGGGGGAGAAAATCATACAGCGTGCCAGATTGTGAATAGATTAAATCTAAATTCTGGGCACGGTGGATGCATTGATCTTCTGTGACCGCACCAGAAAGGCAAATGTATTTAGCTATGTGGGGTAAGAGGGACTTGCAAAACCAATTGGCTAAGAGATGATCCGGAATTGGCGCTTTGACTAGCCTCCTCTTACGTCTCCATTCATGAATGTGATTGGAGATGTGGGTGGCGGTGTCTTGGTGGAGCGAGGTTAATAGTTCCGTTCCGGTCTCAAATCTAATTGGTAGTTGGAAGTTCTTTAGAAACTCTGTTGCTAAAGCACCAAACGTATTGATGGTGGCGCGTGGTAATTCAATGTACCACTTGGTAGCATTGCCTGTAAGCATGTGGGGAAATAGTCGAAGTCAGACACTATCATCTACCATGGAATTGGATATTGACCATAGGTGAAAGGTAGTGATGTGTGCGGCTGGGTTGTCCCCTTGTTTCTCGTCGAACTTCAGGATGTCGGAAGGAATCTTATGCGACACTGGAGGCCAAAGTGAGTTGTGATTGATGGGATCATTAGTCAGTTTATGGATATCGGGGATGTCCAAAGCTGCCAAGAATGGCAATTGTGGATTTGCCCCCGAATCTAACCAAGGCAGTATGGGCTGACTATTTAGACCATAGGGTCCACCCATCAATGTGTTTCCAGAAGGATAAGTAGGACTTTGGTAAAAAATTCCTATAAGCGGAGGAGTAGGGACATATGGTTGCTGTCGATAGGGCATGTTGTATTGCGGGGCGAACTGTTGGTTGCCCCTAGTATAAAAGTGCCCTCCCATTCCAGATGGAGGTTGGGGTTGGTTAGTCCAAATGGATGCAATAGAGTTTCCTGGAGGCATGCTACTACTTGCATAGTTTGGTAACGGCATAGACCCTACACCTATATTTGAACCACTTAAGGGAAAAGTATTAACAATAGGTTGTCCTATTTGTCCTAAGGATTGCAGAGGAAGTGAAATGTTCCCTACTATCTGAGTGCTGGTGACACTGCCCCCTGGCATAGAGGCCAAGGGGTTCAAACTCAGCAGAGGGTTCCAACCGAAAGGGTTGCTAAAAGGTACCGAAGTAGTCATACTCGTGGGAGGAGCTATCGTGGGTCCAAACGTGGTCACGGTAGAAGTAGATGCCGAAGGATTCGGTAAGCTAATGACATTTGTGATGACCATAGGGTTGGGAATAGGTATATGTTGACTACTGGAGTTACCCAGTGATGGCATAGAACTGACCACAAGCGGGGAGGATGGTGGCAAACCTGGGATGGTTGCCATTGGCATCGACCCAGTGGATGCTGGTGGTGAAATGGATGTTGGTGCGGCCGAAGACATATCTTGGCGTGGTGGAATTTGAATTATCACAGGCCCCAACGGATCAGTGAGCAGAGGATTGTAATGAGGTACAACCCCTTCAGTGAAAGGGTCCTTTGGAAATTCCTGATGATATGAGGCTATGTGACAATCAATATTAGTCAGTGGAGACTGCTGTTCCGTAGAAGGCACGGGTTCACCAAGGTTCAGTTCTTCCTCAATAGTTAGAGGAGGTAAACCTTGCTGTCGTCTAGACAGACGGCATGGGTCGAGGGACGCCACGATGACCTGCTTAATTTTAAAGAATTTTAATAAATGGTGATGTGTTATAAAGTGTCAGTGACTGTAACAACACACCTAAAAAAGAAAAAAAGACTCTCTAAAATCAATCAGCAAGCAGCCAGAATAGGGTGCCCTGTCTGAGTACTACCGTTCGCTGGTGATGAAATCTAGTATCACAATAGTATACAGAGAGGGTTGGTCGAAAGTACAGTTACGGTCACTCTAGAGCTTCGCCCGAACCTCAGATGATAGGTGTAAGCACTCTCGTGAAGACGAGTATCCTCCTAAAGACCGAAGACAGAGTGGGTCCATCTGTTTCAGGTACCAAGACAGCCTGTCCCAGTCACCTTGTGTAAGTCCCTAAAAAGTATGGTCACTAAAGATACCTCAAATCACCGACATCATCAGGGGGGTCCACGGTCAAGGACAATGTGCTATATGGGTAGAATACCTAGATCCTCGATCTAGTTTCGACATCCCCGAAGGGAACCCCAATATATAACACACCCACAGGATGCAATCGAAGGCAGGCTACCTTCTTGTGCACCCAAGTGTTGTCTCTCACTGAGCTCCGGTAAAGGAACGGTCCCAATAATATGAGTGCAGTAGGATTTCACTCGTTAATGACTCTAGTTTCAAGTTTTGAGATCTTGGGTAGTTTTCTCACTGTTCCTAACCCAAGATCCTAGCCTGAACTACTGTTTGTGTGAGCTGAAAAAAGAGTAATGTGATTGATTTTATTATCGCTTTATTCTTAGTGTACTTGATTATTGGTCTTGCGGAGGGGGAGTGGACGTATGAAATGTGATGAGACTCTGACTCAAGAAACCATGCAAAACATGCTCTAGATATTAACTTCGATGAAGAGTGTTTCTACAGGGAGAGGTTTCTTTTCAACATCCATGCACTAACATTCAAATAGCTCGGTTTAAATTTTAAAGATTCAGACTTCTATCTACCTATTTCAAACAATCTATGAATTGGAAATTTCAGAATAAACTCAGCTAGATGCAGAAAAAATAATAATAATAATAATAAAAAATAAAATTATTTTCTCTTAAAAAGTAAATGCTTCGGACACTGACTTTTCAAACAAGAGAAACAAATAGAAATGCCAGCTTAGCAGACAAACACAGGGATTCAGTCAGCAAAAGGTACTGATGGCCAAAAAACTCTGCAACTAAAACACCATTACAGCTGTGAACAACAAGGTTTTGGTTGAGTAACGCTCTGTCTGTGAGTAAAGACAGCGACTAACGCACTGTATTTAGTCAGAGACAGTGTTATAATGCACTGGAAAACCTACAGAGGTAGCGTTAGCCAGGGAAAAGTTCTTCAGTTGGTCAAACAGAAACAGGATTGAACTCTGTGAGCGTTTGATATGTCTACTGGGCATCAAAAATGGTCGGAAGGGTCTGTGAACAGAGGAAAGAAGAGAGGAAGGAAGAAATAGTCCAGAAACTATGGGGAAATTCCCCAGCGGAGTCACCAATTCAGCTATAGGGTAAACTGCTTGGGTTGTTGGTTTTCGAATATCCCTCTCAGGGCTTTCCGGTGCCCGAGGCAGACAGTAAGATTAGCTGTGCTGTTCACAAATATGGCATGAGCATGTTCATATTAAATTTAAATAACTAGATAGAATGCGATAAAGAATTACCTCTTTGACAATATTGGAGTCCCTTGGAGAGCGCTAGGCAGCGAAGGAAGAGTCCTTCTTCACCGGCTCCAAATCTTAGTCCTGCAATCAGTCAAAGCACCCGCGTAATTTCTAACATAACATATGTACTATCAATAAAGTCAATATATAATGAACTTCTAAAATATACACATCTGAGCCATTCATATCATACTATGTAAATTTTCAAACAATAATGACAATATTAAGCATTGAATGGACAAAACGAACATAGTTCTATTGATTTTGAAAGAAGGAGGATTACAACTGTCGGTTGTACCAAGCCCTCCTCAGTCTCCCAATCTCTTTTATCTCTCAAGTGAAGAATTCCAAGTCAAAAAGCTCTCTAGGAACCTCTTTGACTCTTGGCCTTCACAATATAACACTATTCTCTATTCCAAAAGTATGCAAAAACCTTTAGCAATCCTTCGACCTTCAATTAAGAGCCTTCAGCTCCTTCTTATAGGAGAGGGAGAAATCCATTGTTGCCCTTCTCTTTCCACTAGTTTGGAATGGAAAAAACTTAGATGTTTCTTTGATCTCTATGCTTTTGCATCCTTTGGAGTTCAGTCTTGTTACAACAATGACCAATAATGAACTGATGCTCTGCAGTTTCTTTTGTGAACTGACTCTCTTGTGAGGGAAAGTCAGAGATTCAAATCATTCTCCGCGGGCTTTTCCTGATTCAAACTTAAAACATGGGTAACGCTTCCCTCCAGTGTAAACAAAGCATTGCCCTAGTCACTAACGCGGCCCATTCACTGATTAGCTGCGTTATAACGCTCTTGTGTTGTTATAGATAGGCGTTACCCTAGAAGAAATAGGTTTAATTTAGGTCTTTGTACTCCTTCCATATTTGTCTTCCCCTCTGAGCTGATGAGGAGGTATTTTGACCTGTAACAATGGTGTTGAAACACACAAAGATACTGAGAGGGGGGGTGAATCAGTATCTCAAAAATTTTCACTTCAAAACAATGACATCAATATTATAACAATACACAATAATTAACACAAATACTTATTTTCAAAATATTTTTATAAGAATATTTGAGTACAATGTATGAGGATGCTAATCCTCTTTAACACATCTAGGCTGCGACCTCAACATATAACTCCAGGCACCAACCTGGTCCACATCATAAGTGTTGAATTTCCATGACCTTGGGTCTAGGATATAATCTTAAAATCTCTGACGCTACCAAACCAAGAATCTCAAATAAACTACTTTGCACAACGGAATATAAACAACATTAAATCACATATGCAAAGAACATAGATTTTTTTTTTTAAATTCTTCAGCCCAACTTCGTTATATTAATCCAGCTGATATAATACAACTATCTAGGGTTATCATACCAGGGATAATGGCTCTCATACATCAAATAATATAAGATAAAAAACAAGATACTCTGACCATATGGTTGTAGCATGCTCTCTCAGCTCCTCTCGGTCATACCCTGTACCTGCACGCTCTTTTGGCTCTCGATCTGTAGCTCCTACCTCTATCAATGCTCCAAGTCTATTTGGCTACTAAATCTTGGCTATCCAACCTGCTCATTACTTGATCACTCATCCACCAACGCATCAACACATCAAGACTCATGTCGAGTTGTTCACAGCTCCAATTGTCAATAACTCTCAATCTGGCCACTGTTGCTCTTCATGTACTCAAGGAATTCCGCCCACTATGGTATTCCTGCGCTGCTCTAGTGAAGACCAAAATAGGGCACAAAAGGATGCCACCTATTACTGCAAGATGTCCATCTCCCACAATGAACACGAGATAGGAGGAATGCCCATCATTTACTATAGAAGTCCTTCTCCACACACAAGTCTTGGGCTCCAAAAACTACTCCTGGCTGATCATACCCTTGAGATCCAACAATTTCCACTCTAGCAACTACATCTTGTCTATCAAGGTGTTGCACACTGGGCTCCAAATTGGGCACTATCACGCCATCCTCTAGCAGACCATAAATGCCCAACATCGTTCACACTTGGTATACTCTCACGATTCCCTCCAACAATCCATGAGTGACCAATTCCATGTTGTAGCATATTCTCTTAATTAGGGCATCCTCACACCTAGGAGACCCTTCTATTCCCTGCTAGTAGAATTCTCATTAACTGCCCTTTTATTCTGCAATAGAGGAGTTATTGCACAATCTAGGCTCCAATAATATGTCCTCACCTAGGACATCGATCCAACGTGAGATTTTATCCTAGTTGGGGTTTCTTAACACCCAAGATAACCCAAAATAATGGCTCCCACGAGCTACAATACTTTGCTCCAAATCTGACCCAAATATAGGATCTAAAACCTAAAAACATTCATTAAAATCATATACTCTTATTGACTATTTTGTTGTAGCTCCACTGCTACAATCTAGGCCTGGTTAGGGCACATAACTTAGCCCCTAAAAACCTTCTAATTTTTTCCTAGAATTTCCCTAAGGAGATGCATATACCCTTCCATGAGGGGATATGACTCTCGGTGGTGATGTTGGGCTATTCTAGCCCTTAATAGCCCTTCGACCTCCTTGGAAAAATATTGTGACACCCTACAAAAAGCCTGTGTAGGGTTGCGACATCCTTGATAAGGGAATGCCCACCTTCCTTTGACCTCAATACAACCCTCCATGACCTCAACCTTCAATAACAACAGCTCGGTCCTCCACCTAGCAACTTAGGCCCTCCTCCGACAACTCGGTCACCCTTGTGTGGCCCTGAAACAACCTTGTTCCCTTGTTGGTCTTCCTTGTTCTTCCCGTGGCCAAATCAGAGATGTGTTTTGGCTCTCAACGAACTCTTATGGTTGTGTTGTGTTGCACTGAACGAATGAGGAATGATTCTCACATCACCTCCTATTTATACCACAAAGGAGGGCTTCTAAAACATCTAACAAGGGACTTGAAAAAATTTCATAGGTCTTCTTATCACCAAGTCGACCAATACTCTTCATGTGAAACCCCAACGATAAACTTCAAAAAATAATAATTTAATTTCTAGAGCTCCGATTTGAGTGATATTTGAAGCATTGGAATCAACACGCCAAGCTCTATCATCTCAAATTTTATCATGCTCAAATTATTCATGGTTTTTGCCCAAATCCGAATGGGTTCAAAACCCCATGCTTGGGTTCCAAGCCCACATGCCTAATTGTGGCGCTTTTACCTCCAATCCTCGAACACTAGGGCTTGGAGTACCTCCCAAGCTACACAAAAATTATCTCTCCCTCTTAGTGAGAGAGGTACTTCCAAAACTAGGAAGTAACCATCATCCGATGATGACACTAGCCCATCTGGCATCCATCACTACAACATACCCTGTAGAATGAACTCATCAATATCAGTAGTATTTCTACCTCATCACATCTGAACTCCCAGAACTCCATAGGTCCGCTCCCTCTGATCCTACACGATATCCACTGGCTCAATATTGCAAGCACTCATCTTCATGGATCAAATACAACTCCCGCGAATCCCTCCAATCTCGGATATGCAACATCACGATCCAATGAAGACTCTAGCTTTCGAATCTGTGGTCCATTACATGAATCCATCTTAATCAACCTGATCTTGTCCATGCCAAAGTAATCCTTGAGCTATCCCAACTATCCATGAAAATCAACGGAAGTCCATGATCAACAACCTATGCTACAACAAACTATTTTTCACTAGGCTGACCACAAATCCACCAAAAATCCCAGCCAATCTCGTTGCCAAGCCAGTCAAGACTACATCTCCATGTCTTCAGTTGAACCCTATGCTCAATGATCTAGAAACTAACAAGTCCCTATGATTTTCTTCACAGTGCACACTCTGATTCATTGTCTCTCAAAGTAGCTCAGATATGCTTTTATACCATGTTGAATTTCCATGACCTTGGGTCTAGGATAGAATCTTAAAATCTTTGACACTAGAAAACAAAGAATCTCAACAAAACTACTTTGTAAAATGGAATATAAACATAAGGAAATCACATATGCACAATACGTATAAATTTTTTTTCAATTTTCAACCCAACTTCGTTATATTAATCCAATTGATATAATACAACAGTCTAAGTCTCCCATAATAGTGATAATTACCCTCATTCATCCACTAGTACAAGATACGAAACAATAAATTTTAACCATTTGGATGTAGCATAGTCTCTCAGCTCCTCTCGGTCATACCTTGTACCTTCCTGGTACTTCGACTCCTGATCTGAAACTCCTTCCTTTATCAATGCTCCAAGTCTATATGGCCACTAAATCTTAGATATTCAATCTGCTCACTAGTTGATCGTTCATCCACCAACGCATCAACACATCGAGACTCCTACCGAGTTGTTCAAAACTCCACTTGAGAACAAATCTCAATTTTCCCACTGCTGCTCCTTATCTACTAAGGGAATTCAACCCACTATGGTCTTCCTGTGCTGCTCCAAATGAAGACCAACATAGGTCAATGAGGGCTACCACCTATCACTACAACATGTCCATTTCCCACAGTGAACACGGGATAGGAGGAATACCCATCATCTGCTGAAAAATTCCTTCTCCACACACAAGTCTCAGGCTCCACAAGCTGCTCATGGATTATTAAACCCTTGAGCTTCAACAAATTCCACTCTAGCAACTACCTCTTGTCCATTAAGGTGTTGCACACTGGGCTCCAACTTGGGCGCTATCATGCTGTCCTCCAGCAGATCATAAATGCTCAATTTCGTTCACACTTGGTCCACTCTCACGTTTCCCTCCAACAGTCCACGAGTGACCAAGTCCATGTTGTAGAATCTACTCCTAATGAGGGCATCCTCACACCTATTAGACCCTTCTATTGGCTGCCAACATACTTCTCATTAACTTCCCTTCGCTTTTGCTAGAGGAACTATTACACAATCTAGGCTCCAATAATATGTCCTCACCTAGGACATCCATCCACCGTGAGATATGATCCTAGTTGAGGTTTCTTAACACCCAAGACAATCCCAAAAAATGGCTCCCACAGGCTAAAATAATCTGATACAAATCTAACCCAAATCTAGGATCCAACACCTACAAACACTCAGCAAAATCACATACCTTTGTTGAATGTTTTGATGTAGCTGCACTGCTGCTACATAAATTAACCCCTAACCCCTAACAACCCTCTAATGGTTTGGGCACATAAATTAACCCCTAACAACCCTCTAATTTCTACCCAGAAATTTCCTAAGGAGATGAGGATACCCTTCCACGAGGGGATGTGACCCTCGGTGGTGATGATGGGCTATTCTAGCCCTCACCAGCCCTTCAGCCTCCCTCTAAAATACTGCGTAAACCTACAACAAGCCTGTGTAGGGCCACAAAATATTTGCTAAGGGTCTTCCCACATTACTTTGACCTCAAAAAAACCCTCCTTGACCTCGAACTTGAAGAATAACAACTCAGTCCTTCAACCAAAAACTCAGACACTCCTCCAGTGGCCAAATCAGAGATGTGTTTTTCCTCTCAACGAACCCTTATGTTTGTGTTGTGTTGCACTGAATGGATGAGAAATTATCCTCACATCACCTCCTATTTATACCATGAAGGAGGGATTCTAAAACATCTAACAAGGGATGTGAACAATTGTCATAGGTCTTCTTATCACCAAACCGAACAAGACTCTTCATGTGCAACCCCAACCATAAACTTCAAAAATTCATAACTTCATTTGTACAAATCTGATTTGAGTGATCTTTGAAGTGTTGGAATCGACATGCCAAGCTCTATCACCTCAAATTTTCTCATGCTAAAATTATTCATGGTTTTGGTCCAAATCCTAATGGGTGAAAAATCCCATGCTTGGGTTCCAAGCCCACAAGCCTACTTGTGGCGCTTTTCCCTCCAATCCATAAACACTAGGGCTTGGAGTACCTCCCAAGCTACAAAAAAATCAACACTCCCTCTTAGCGAGGGAGGTACTTCCAAAACTAGGAAGTAACCATCATCCAATTGTTGAGATTCAATAAGATGATGAGCTTAGTGAAAAGAGTCGCCTTCACTAAGTGGGCCCATAGGCTATTTTTGGCGCAAAGTCTATTTTTAGACATGTCGATCATATTCTATGAGTTGCACGATGCTATTTGTGGATGGTTGGTCAAGTTGAAAAAATAGATGGAATTCTATTTTTAGACATATTGGGCGGAGTCTATTTTTAGACTGCTAGTATAAATATAGATATGTCGAATATTATTAGCTCTTAATAATAGTTGGACTCTAAACATTATCGTATTCTCTTGGATCACTTCAGTTAAGTGCACAGATGTGGCACAACAGATGACAGAAGGAATTACGCTATTCCTGAGGGTTTACTGGAGCTATTGCACGGAGGACTTCAGTTAGAACTCATGTGACAGAGTTTGGTGGAGTTGGAGAAGTAGTTGGTGGAGTTGGATTTAGTTTAACTCAGTTGAGCTAGTTGTATCTAGTCTAAATGATTAATACACTAGTGAGAGTGGAGTGAATTGATTAGTTAATTAATTCACTAAATAATAACTCATTAATCAACTGAAGAATACATTAGTTAACTACAGTGCATTGCAGTTTCAGTGGAGACCAGTGGAGAGATAGGTGAAAGAGCAAGTGTGATTATTAGTTATGACTATAATGATGCATTGATTTCATCCAACACTCAATGGAGATGCCAATGAGGATTGCGTGAGAAATTTTGGAGTAATTCAAACTCATTCAGAGCCATTATTTAGCAGGGATTGTACAGTAGAGGCAGGCTAGAAGGTGGCAAAGATCAGTGCATGGATTTGAAAGATCAGGCTTGATTAGTGTGTAGCGATTGTATTGTACTGAGAGCTTGATATGATCATATTTGTATGAGGATTGTTACATGATATCTATGAAATATATTATATACATATATTTGGGGTTTTCAGCTTCAGGCTTTCCCGATAAACAACTGTGTTAATGTGTGTGAATTTTTATTATTTCATGTGTGCATTGCAATATTGATTTAATTTCCGCAAATGATCAATGGTGGAATAGATTCTGTATTTTGCATGAAGTTAAAATAGTGTGAGATCAAGAGAATCTTGGACATATAACACATAAGTTATATAATTTCTACATGGTATCAAAGCAGTATTGATCATAGGAGATGGAAATTATTGAAGCGGTTGAGTTTTGTGCTGGTGGAATTTGAATTTGCTGCAGTGTTTTCTTGGTGTCGAAGTTGAGAATTCATTGAAATGTATTTCAACGGATTGCGATTGGAGTATGCCCTTGATGGCAACTCGAATTATATTACATGGAAGGATAGGATGGAGGCGGTGCTAGATGATAATGGGTTGAAGGAGTTCATCGATAGCGATGTTCCTAAGCCAGGATCTAGCGATGCAGTCGCACTTGACGCATGGCAAAAGAAGGTAGCAAAGTGTCGAAGGATTCTATTGGAAGGTGTGAAGGACCAAATTGTGTCCAACCTTCACTGTAAAGCCACTCCATTCTTAATGTGGAAGGCTTTGACAAAATTTTTCCAAAGTAGAAGTGACTAGAGGAAGTTGGCGCTTAAAGACAAGCTCAGAAACATAAAAATGGAGAAAGGCGACAGTATACCAAAATACCTCACGAAGTTTGTCCACTGCAAGGATGAGCTGGGAAGTGTGGGGGTTACTGAAGAGTTTGAGAATACTTGGTGAGCTTGGCTCTCCTTGGGCTTCTGAAGAGTTGGCATAGCTACGAAGACTCTGTCAATGGAGGGGAGAAACTGCCAGGATGGGAGCGACTTTGGTCGGATCTTGTGCAGGAGGAGATAAGGCATGGATCTTCTTCGAAGAATGAAGATGAAGAAAATTGCGCTTTGGCTGCCAAAGCAAGGAAAGGGAAGGGGAAGAAAAATCCTTCTCAATCTGGTGTGAAAGGCAAGAAGCAAGATTTGTCCAAGGTGAAGTGTTTTCACCGTCGCCAGCACGGGCATTTCGCCACTGATTGTCCACAGAAGAAGAAGAATAAGCAGGCTGCTGGATCTGCAGTTGGAGAGGCCTTAGCCTCATAGTTTGAGCTGGATTTTTCTTTGATCGCATGCTTGGTTTCAAGTGTGATGGGATCGGTGTGGTTTCTTGACAGTGGTGCGTCTTTCCATATGACTGGAGACAAATATTTATTTAGTGATCTGCAGGAAAAGGATCTTGGAGTGCACATCGAGATGGGCGATGATGGTAGATACACTGCGACTGGTTTCAGGACCATTTCCTTTGAGAGGGAGTCCAGCAAACCTTTCATCTTGAAGGATGTCATGCATGTTCCAGGATTGAAGAAGAATCTGATCTCCTTGGCGATGTTGGAAGATAAGGGTTATGATGTTGTTTTTAGCGAGGGAAAAACCTTCCTGCACCACAAAACAACTAGTCAAACCAAGAGGATAGGGATTCGAGTTAAGAATCTTTATCAATTGCAGGTAGATGGCTACGCAGAAATGGCAGGCAAAGCAGAAGGAGTGGTGAGCCAGGATGAGGGCGAATTTTGGCACAGGAGATTGGGCCATCTTCACCATGGCGCTTTGAAAATTTTGCAGCAGATTTCTACCGGGCTTCCCAAAGGTACACTTGCACGGTCAGATCAGTGCAAGGGATGTACTTTGGGAAAATTTGTGAAGACCACTTTTCATGAGAAGGATAGTCGCGCCTCGAAGATCCTTGAGATAATTCACACAGACGTGTGTGGACCTTTCTCGGTTGCTTAAACAGAAAAGCACAGGTATTATGTGATATTTGTTGATGACTTTTCTCATAAGTGTTGGATCTTCTTCATGCAGAAGAAGAGCGAGACATACTCAAAGTTTTATGAGTTCAATGCGCTGGTTGAGAAAGATTCGAGGAAGCAGGTGAAAGCTATAAGGAGCGATAATGGTGGTGAATACATCTCTGGCGAATTCAAATACTTCTGTAGCAAAGAAGGAATTCGAAGAGAACTCATAGTGCCTCATAACCCACAGCAAAATGGGGTCGCAGAGAGAAAGAACAAAACGATTGTGGGTGTTACACGGGCGATGTTGCATGATCAGGGCCTTCCCATACACTTGTGGGCTGAGGCATGCAACACTGCAGTTTATGTGAAAAACCGTTGTCCTCATAGAGTACTTGGCATGAGTACACCCGAAGAGGCGTTTCCTGGTAAGAAGCCTGATATTTCTCATTTGAAGATTTTTGGCTCACCTGTTTACATTCATGTGACGAAGGATGCCAGGAAGAGGTTGGAGCCGACTGTAGAGGTTGGGATATTTTTTGGGTACACAGAAACACCCCACAATTATCGTGTGTATTTTCCAGATAGTTAGATAACTTTCATGCGACAGGATATCAAATTTCATGAGGATAAAGCCATGAAGTTGTCGCTTGAGAGGGAGCTACACTTGCATGCAGAGGAGGAGCTACTTGTTCCTAAAGATGAGCCTCAAGTTGTGGATTAGCCATAAGAGGAGGTTCATGGAGTGGAAGAAACCACTCATGCAGTGCCAAAAATTAGAGGGTGGAAGTGTACTACAGAAGCTGAGCGATTGAATCTTGATGCAGTGCAGAATGTAGGAGTTCCTACATCACAGTGCAGAAAGAGACAGTCACCTGATAGATTTATTGGATACATGGCTCTGATGAGAAAGTGTATCATGACAGAGCCATCCTCTTTCGAGGAAGCTATGGAGGATCCCGCATGGGTAGATGCCATGGTGGAAGAGTATGATTCGATTGTCAGAAACAATGCATGGGAGATTGTCCCAAGGCCAAAAGGGAAATCGGTGTTAGGTTTGAGATAGATCTACAAAGTGAAGCAAGCTGCTGATGGGAGTGTTGAGAAGTATAAGGCAAGATTTATTGCCCGGGAAGATCACAGATTGAGGGGATTGACTATGAAGAAAAATTTGCACCTGTTGCAAGGTATTCTTCCATATGGACCATCCTTTCTTTCTCAGCGCAGATGGGTTGGCACATTCATTAGATGGATGTGAAGATTACATTCTTCAATAGAATCATCGAGGAGGAGGTGTACATTGAGCAACCTGAAGGATTCGAAATCTTCAGCAGCGATTCGCATGTGTGCAGGCTCAAAAGAGCACTGTATGGGCTGAAACAAGCACCTCATGTTTGGTACACACAAATAGATAGTTATTTCATCGGACTTGGTTTCGCCAAGATTGAGGAGGATCCAAACCTATACCATATTGTGGTGGAGTGTAAGCTTTTGATGATTGTGCTTTATGTAGATTATTTAGTACTTTTTGGAAATGTTGTCATTGATGGCAAAGGAGGTAGCAGATGCAGAGATAGGAACAGTTACAAGGAGACAAAGATAGACAATGGAGGCAACAAAGAGGAAATGAATATAAAGGAGAAAGGTAGAGGAAGCAAATACGGAGACAGAGCCGTTATCATAGCAGCAGAGGCAGAGGCAGAGTGATAGAAGCGGCAGAGACAGAGCCACAACTGTTATTGTAGAGAAACCGCTGTTATTCCAAGAATATGTATATATATATATAAATTTCGAGAATCTTTTATACAGCCGGGCGTTACACATAATATAAATTAATTTTCGGACATTATATTCAAATACTCTGTATTTAGTTGAAGAACTCGACTTCTGGTCGATGTGGTGTTTTAAATTGTACATACCTATATTGTAATGAGCTCTATGAACCAGCATGAATAGGCTCTGTGGGGATGAGCACTGTACACATAGCCACAAGGGTTATGAATGGTGGAACTCTACGTCAGAATATAACGAAACCATAGTCGAAATATATATATATATATATAATTGAATGGAGCAGAACCATAGTTGTAACAAAGAATATATATATATTTGAAATGTGATGAAAAGTTATATATATATATATATATATATATATATATATATATATAATTGAAATCGTGGAAGACCGGAACCCGGAGTAAAAGTGTTGGACTGGAACCTGGAGTGGAGAACGGAACCTTGCGAGAGGAACAATGATGTGGTTTAGAGTGAACAGTAAAGGCCGTAAGTAGAATTCCTCGCACCGCCTATCGACACGAATCCATACAGGAATCAACACGTGGCTTGTGGACCCGTTATAAAACCGCTTGTTAAACTGCGCCTTCGCGCGTTAATCTTCTGCGTTGGAAGCCGTGCAAAATGGACAGGAGCCGTTGATTTGGAGACGGGCCATCGGACGGCGATCACGCGTTGAACATGCCCGGAGTTTAACCAAGGTGTGCAGAGGATAACCCGAGTATGGAGCGCCATCGCGCATTATTATTTGCGCATGTTGATCAAGCGATATACATTGGATCGGGCAACGTAATATCAACCTTCGGATGGGCGCATGGGTTAACAAAGGTATGGTGTGCACTCGATTGGTCCTTTGGTTGTATTGTGGGCCCGGGGTGGAGTCATATATAATGAAATTGGTTTATTAATGTTAGTCGACGCATTATAAGGACCGATGGAATATATATGAAAATATTATGTATAATAATGTTTGAATATGATCCGGGCGTGTAACAAATATAATATACAATGGTTGTTGGTGCAATATGGACATGGTTTAATATATGTACCAGTCAAGGATTATATGAAGATGGATGGTCGGGTTATAGTCATGGCGGAATGTTAAATGAATATCTCAATTCTCTGAATTGAGATATTAAAAATGTCCAGACTTATTTGTTTCGGTCTGCCAGCATAGAATAAGTGCAGAGTGAGATTTCCGGGTTGGAAAATGATGGGGTATGAAACTTGAATGCAATTATGGAAAAGGAAAAAGAAGAGGAGAGCATGCAAAGATGAAAGTTCGGTGAACAGGAATAGGTACAGGAATGAGTTGGACAGGTGAATAAGCACAGAAAACAGGGAATATGCAGAAGACAATGAACAAAGTGTATACAGAACAGGTTCTTAACAGCAACAGGAAAAGACAAATCCAGTAAAGCCAAAATCCAGAAAAGGAGCTAAGTGAAATTGAAATATGTAATTAAAAATGTGAATGTAAATGTTGTAATTAACTTTTATTGTTTGTGATGCAAAGGAAAGTATCCTAAGGAAAAGACAAAATCCCACTGTAGCATGAAATTTTGTACATAATTTTATGATTTTAAATTGAGTTGGATAAAGAAATGAGGAGGCAAAAGACCAAGGGGTATGACCATCCATTTCGAATTCCTAGAGGAATACAAACAGTCATGTGAGAATTTCTATATATAATATCAATTTTGATAAGCTCAATAGAGGAAAATAGAGAGAGGTAGAGAGAGCAGATATAGAGAATGTAGAATATAGAAGAATAAAACAGAGAAGATTAAGAGAAAAAGAGTAGATATAGAAAAGAGCTGATATCTGGAATAAATCAGCAAACATTCAGTTTGATAAATTGAGGAAGTTGGAGGTTCCCTGTCAAGTTGCAGCTTGATAGCTGTCAGTTGTAGCTGATTGAGGTTGAAGCCTCCTGTAGGTTGGTGCCTGCAGAAAATTGAAGGGAGTTGGTGCTTCCTTACAAGTTGTAGCTTGCAGAATTGAGGTTGGAATCTCCTGTAGGTTGGTGCCTGCAGAAAAACAGTGGTGAGAAGGAATTGGAGCTTGCCTTTGCATCAAAACAATAATAAGATGTGGTTTTATCCCTTTATGGGTTTCCACTTATATCTGGTGTCTCTGTGCATGATATTTATGTATTGATCTGATATGTATCATCTGCTTAATACCTGCTGCTCTCATATTAAGTCTACTGCTATATTATACTAACACTTGCTGCTTACATTCTAAGATTCCTCACACATTAAATTGGATATGAAATGAAAGTTTAAATAAGTTTAATAAAAAGTTCTAAAAGATCAGGAATGTGTTAAACTGATTCACCCCCCCCTCTCAGTTTAACTAAAGGTTCAACAATTGGTATCAGAGCAGGTTCCTTTGTTCAATTCTAACAACTGAAAGGAGATCCTAGGTTCCCAAGATGGCTATTAAAGAAGGATGCTCAACCAATAAAGCCCCTTTCTTCACTGGTGAAAATTATGCTTTCTGGAAAATTAGAATGAGGACATACATAATGTCTCTAGGAATAGAAGTCTGGGCTGCTATGGAATTAGGATATGCTCCAAAGGCAACTAACACAAAAAAAGAAAAAAAACAAGATTTTGTGGCTAATGCAAAAGCCATGAATGCCATCCTGAATGGATTGTGTGAAGCAGAGTTTATTAAAGTAATGCACAAAGACACTGCCAAAAAAATATGGGATACTCTTGAAAACATACATGAGGGAGACCAGAAAGTAAAGACTGCCAAACTTCAAGTCTATAGAGCCCAGTTTGAAAACTTTAAAATGAATGATGATGAAGACATTGCCAGTTTCTTCCTAAAAGCTGCATAAATTATTAACAATATGAAAGCTCTTGGAGAAAAAATGCCAGAAAGTATAATTGTGCAAAAGATTCTAAGATCTCTTCCATCCAGGTTTAATCCAAAGGTGTCTGCAATAGAAGAAACAGCTAATTGGGAGACCTTGACCATGCACAAGCTACTTGGAAATCTAATAGCTTATGAAATGAGGCTCCCACAGAAGAAGCGAAGTACGAGGGAAGCAACCTTTAAAACAGAAAAGAAGAAAGAAGAAGAGGGAGACATATGCTCTTGCTCAGATGAAGAAGAGGCAAAGTTTGTCAAGAAATTGGATAGAGGCTCAGGTAAATACAAAGGTAAACTACCCTTCAAATGCTTTAACTATGGAAGAGTGGGACACTATGCTGCTAAGTGTCCTCACAAGAAAATAAGGAATCAGGATCAAGAGTCAGAGAAATAAAAATCAAAGAACTGGCAGAAAGGAAAGAAGTTCAACAGAAAATCCTTCTATGCTCAACAAGACAGCAGTACATCTGAAGATTCAGATGAACCCTCAAGTGAAGAAGAAACCTCCAAATTCTTATTGATGGCCATAGAAGATCTTGAAGGACTCCTGCTAGAAGATGAAGAAGACGAAGGGGAAGTCGACCTTGAGGGGGAGCTAAGAAGTGCTCTGGAAGAGATTGACATACTCAAACTGAAGTGCATAAAGAAAAAGGACATTCTTCTTAAGTATGTAAGAGAAGAAAAAAACTCAGAAGTCCTCATGTAGCTAAAGGTAGAGCTTGAAGAAGCCAAGAATATAGATGACATGTTACTTCAGCAAATCAAGGATAAAACCCGAGAAGAAGAGAAACTGGAAGAAGAAGTAGTATGTCTTAGGAAGAAACTAGAAAATGCTCAAAGGACAGTGCTTATAAACTCTTCTCAAACAAGCTCTAGTAAGTTGAATGAAATTCAGGTTGCTCAAAGATCCCCAATGATAAAAACAGGAATAGGCTATGAAGGAGAATCGAGTAAAGGCAAAGAAAAGGAAAACAAAAATATTATTTTTGTAAAAGCAAAGAAGAATGATGAAGTAGCTCAAACAATTCCTACAAAAGAAGAAATCTGCAATAAGGAAGACAAAGATCAGAAGAAACCACTAGTAGCAAAGAATGTAATAAATACTAAGACCCCTGAATATGTAAAATTTGGAAACCATCAAAGAAGATTCTTCCCTCCAATGAAGAATGCCACATGTTATGTCTGCCACAAGTTGGGACACATTGCTGCATATTTTCATGGAAGAAGGAGTAATTCAAACTAGCAAAAGATGCAAACATTTAAGAGACTGCCTCAAGCAAACAAATGGAAGAGACAACCTTACATCAGGTATGCAAATAACTTCTATGGTTACTGCTTTTACTGTAAGGAATTTAGTCATAAAATCATTGAATGTAGAAAGTATGGACAAAGATTGATGTTTAACACCTCAAGGAGGTTTATGATTCAAAGAAATTTTGTTCATACTCATAACTCTGCAAAAATTATGATCAAATGTTGTGTATGCAATCAAGTTGGACATATACCTTCCAAATGTCCTCTAAGAAAATGTAGTCTATCATCCCACAAAAGATACCAAACAAAAGGGTGCTTCCAGTGGATAAAGAAGGAGAATAAATGTGACCTGGCCCTAACTGCTCAAGACCTGAAAATCTAGTGGTACCTGGATAGTGGTTGCTCAAAACATATGACTGGAGACAAAAGCAAGTTTAAAACTCTTGATGAAAATAAATCTGGTAATGTTACTTTTGGCAATGATAAATCAGGTAAGATAAAGGGAAAAGGCTCAGTCAGCATAGATAATGGAAGAGGAAAGGCCCAAGATGTACTATTTGTAGATGGGCTAAAAGCAAATTTACTAAGTGTCAGTCAGATGTGTGACAAAAGCTGTGAAGTTCTTTTTAGAGCACAAGATTGTGAAGTCAGATCAAGCACAACAGGAAAAACTCTACTCAAAGGTGTTCGAACAGAGAGTAATGCGTACATAGTGAAAGAGGAGGATGAAGCATACCATATTAGCAAACTCAAGGAGTCATGGTTATGGCATATGAGGTTGGGACATCTCAGCTTTGACCATATCATTAGACTGAGCAAGAAGAAAGCTGTCAAAGATATGCCAGAAATAAAAAGGCCCTCAAACACAATATGCAAATCTTGTCAGTTGGGGAAACAAACTCGCACATCCTTTAAATCTAAAGAAGAGTTATCAACAAGAAGACCACTGCAACTTGTGCACATGGATCTGTGTGGACCTGCAAGAACTAAAACACCAAGTGGAGAATCCTACTTTATGCTGATAATAGATGATTTCTCCAAAATGACATGGGTTGCTTTTCTCAAGAATAAATCGGAAGCTCTGGACAAATTCAAAATATTCAAAGCATTAGCAGAAAATCAGACAGGATGCAAGCTAAAATGCATCAGATCGGACAGAGGAGGTGAATTCATAGATTATGACTTTGCAGATCTATGCAATGAATATGGCATAAAACAACAATTTACTATTGCAGGGACACCTCAGCAGAATGGAGTAGCAGAGAGACAAAACAGATCTGTTCAAAAAATAGCCAGAGCCATGATGCAGGAGAATAATATTCCACAAACCTTCTGGGCAGAAGCAGTACACACAGCAGTACATATTCTAAACAAAGCTCATTTAAGACCTAACATTGATAAGACACCTTATGAGCTATGGCATGGTAAACCTGCATCAATCAAGCACTTTAGAGTCTTTGGCAGCAAGTGCTACATAAAGAATAATGATGAAAATCTGGGGAAGTTTGATGCAAGAGAAGATGAAGGAATACTCTTAGGATATGCATCCAAGAGTAAAGGATACAGATGTTACAACAAGACTCTTCGAAAAATTGTAGAAAGTATTGATGTAAGATTTGATGAAGAACTTCCAAACAAGACAAGAGATATAGATTGCAGCAGCCATCCTGAAAATCATGAAGAAGAGGACCAAGATGATGAAGAAACAAGAAAAAGATCAGAAAATGTTGAACTGAACTCAAAAACCCCCTCAAGATACACTCAAAAGAACCATCCAGGAGATCGAATCATAGGAGACAAGAGTGTAGGAGTGCAAACAAGAAGGCAGCTAACTGAACAGATAGAAGAAGTATACATAGCAATGTTATCACAAATAGAGCCAAAGCAGTTTTAAGAAGCTAGCAAGGACAAGTATTGGGTAAAAGAATGAAGAATTGGACCAAATTGAGAAGAACAATACCTGGGAACTAGTTCCTAGACCAATTGAGAAGAATATCATTGGTTCAAAATGGGTATTCAAAAACAAAATGAATGAGCAAGGTCAAGTAATCAGGAATAAAGCTAGGCTGGTCTGCAAAGGATACTCACAAATAGAAGGACTTGATTATGATGAAACATTTGCCCCTGTAGCCAGAATGGAAGCTATCAGAATGTTCCTAGCATTTGCATGCTACCAAGATTTCAAGGTATATCAAATGGATGTAAAATCTGCTTTTCTTAATGGCGATCTAGAAGAAGAAGTGTACATGGAACAACCATAAGGTTTCTCGTTGACAGATAAAGAAGACTATGTATGCAAACTGAAAAAGGCCCTATATGGACTGAAACAGGCTCCTCGTGCTTGGTACTCAAGACTGGATAAATATTTGCAAAAATAGGGTTTTAAGAGAGGTGGAGTAGACAGCAATCTATACATAAAAGCCCATGAAAATGAACTCCTGATTGTTGTAGTGTATGTTGATGACATTATGTTTGGAAGCAACAAAGATGAACTAGCAAAAGGGTTTGCTGATGAGATGAAAACAGAGTTTGAAATGTCTATGATTGGAGAGCTTAGTTTCTACTTGGGACTGCAAATTCAGCAAAAGAACACAGGCACATTCATCTCTCAGGAAAAATACTTAAAAGAAATGCTGAAAAGATTCAAAATGGAGGATTGCAAACCTGTGACTACCCCCATGATCATGGGATGAAAGCTATGTGCTGATGATGGGTCTGCTGATATAGATAAAAAACTCTACAGATCCATGATTGGAAGTCTATTGTATCTTACTGCATCAAGACCAGACATCATGCTAGCAGTAGGACTAGTGGCAAGATATCAAGCAACACCTAAACAAAACCATCTTTTGGCAGTAAAAAGAATACTCAGATATCTACAAGGAACAACACAATATGGACTTTGGTATCCTAAAACCAAAAAATTCACTTTATCAGCATACACAGATGCAAAATGGGCCAGTTGTGTTGATGACAGGAAAAGTACGAGTGGAGGTGCTTTCTATCTAGGAGAAAGCCTGGTGGCATGGTTAAGCAAGAAACAAACATCCATCTCTCTGTCTACAGCTGAAGCAGAATATATAGCAGCAGCAGCATGTTGTACACAAGTCATGTGGATGAAGCAAACTCTTCAAGACATGAAGGTAAGCATTGATGAACCTATCTCAATAAAATGTGATAATACAAGTGCTATAAGTATATCTAAAAATCTTGTACTTCACTCAAAAACTAAACATATTCCAATCAAGTATCATTTCCTCCGAGAACAAGTGGCTCAGAAGATAGTAAAGCTGGAATATGTACCAACGAAAGAACAGACAGCTGATATACTTACCAAACCTCTTGCTAGAGAACCATTTCAATACTTGAGAGATAAACTAGGGGTAGTATCTGCAGATGCTACTCTCTAATATAAAGAGGAAGCACAATTTCAGGGGGAGAACAAAAACGAAAATATCATTCCAGGGGGAGAACAACCAGCAAGGAAAGCATGAATCAGGTCCTCAGGATCAAAGGATTAAGGCAAAAGAACACCAAGTTATCATCCTAGAGTTATCTGCATTATTCAAGCATCAAAAGGTCAATTACAGAGCAAAAGGATCAGTATTGTGCTCTGAAACATTATATTAAGAATCTGAAACATAAAAGACGAGTAGTGATTATACATCTCTGACTAGATAGAGCTGATACAATGTAATCTATGAAATATCATTATTTCTCACTTTTAGCTCTATACAAGTGAAAGAACTGTATCAATTTACAGTGTATATTCAAATTCGATAATCCTCAAAGTGTTCTCTCAACAAGTCTTATACATCACTATGGAGCAGCATGGTACAAAGTCAGTAGAAGAGGGCCTAAACATAACTCAGAGAGAGGAAATGCAAAAAGCAACCTTTTTCCATTGATGTCAAAGGGGGAGGAAGAGCAAGCAACAGGAGAAAGAGCAGGAAAATAGAGAAAATGTATTGCCATCAATGCCAAAGGGGGAGACTGTTGGAAATGTTTTCATTGATGGCAAAGGAGGTAGCAGATGCAGAGACAGGAACAGTTACAAGGAGACAGAGACAGAGTCGTTATCACAGCAGCAGAGGCAGAGGCAGAGTGACAGAAGCGGCAGAGGCAGAGCCACAGCTGTTATTGTAGAGAAACCGTTGTTATTCCACGAATATGTATATATATATATATATAAATTCCGAGAATCTTTTATACAGCCGGGCGTTACACATAATATAAATTAATTTTCGGACTTTATATTCAAATGCTCTGTATTTAGTTGAAGAACTCGACTTCTGGTCGATGTGGTGTTTTAAATTGTACATACCTAGATTGTAATGAGCTCTATGAACCAGTGTGAATAGGCTCTGTGGGGATGAGCATTGTACACATAGCCACAAGGGTTATGAATGGTGGAACTCTGCGTCAGAGTATAACGGAACCATAGTCGAAAAATATATATATATAATTGAATGGAGCGGAACCATAGTTGTAACAAAGAATATATATATTTGAAATGTGATGAAAAGTTATATATATATATATATATATATATATATAATTGAAATCGTGGAAGACCGGAACCCGGAGTAAAAGTGTAGGACCGGAACCTGGAGTAGAGAACGGAACCTTGCGAGAGGAACAGTGACGTGGTTTAGAGTGAACAGTAAAGGCCGTAAGTAGAATTCTTCGCACCGCCTATCGACCATAAGTGGTATTTCCCAGAGGAGGAGCGATTCCATACAGGAATCGACACGTGGCCTGTGGACCCGTTCTAAAACCGCTTGTTAAACTTGACCTTCGCGCGTTAATGTTCTACATTGGAAGCCGCGTGAAATGGACAGGAGCCATTGATTTGGAAACCAACCATCGGACGACGATCGCGCGTTGAACATGCCCGGAGTTTAACCAAGGTGTGTGGAGGATAACCCGAGTACGGAGCGCCATCGCGCATTATTGTTTGCGCATGTTGATCGAGCGATATACATTGGATCGGGCAACGTAATACCAACCGTCAGATGGGCGCGTGGGTTAACAAAGGTACGGTGTGCACTCGATTGGTCCTTTGGTTGTATTGTGGGCCCGGGGCGGAGTCATATATAATGAAATTGGTTTATTAATGTTATTCGATGCATTATAAGAACCGATGGAATATATATGAAAATATTACGTATAATAATGTTTGAATATGATCCGGGCATGTAAAAAATATAATATACAATGGTTGTTGGTGCAATATGGACGTGGTTTAATATATGTACCAGTCGAGGATTATATGAAGATGGACGGTCGGGTTATAGTCATGGCGGAATGTTAAATGAATATCTCAATTCTATGAATTGAGATATTAAAAATTCCCAGACTTATTTGTTTGAGTCTGCCAGCATAGAATAAGTGCAGAGTGAGATTGCCGGGTTGGAAAATGATGGGGTATGAAACTTGAATAAATTATGGAAAAAGAAAAAGAAGAGGAGATCATGGAGAGATACACAGAGATTACAGGTTTGACAGGAATATGTACAGGAATGAGTTGGACAGGTGAATAAGCACAGAAAACAGGGAATATGATGATGACAATGAACAAAGTGTATGCAGAACAAGTTCTTAACAGTAGCAGGAAAAGACAAATCCAGTAAAGCCAAAATCCAGAAAAGGAGCTGAGTGAAATTGAAATGTGTAATTAAAAATGTGAATGTAAATGTTGTAATTATTTTTATTGTTTGTGATGCAAAGGCAAGTATCCTAAGGAAAAGACAAAATCCCACTGTAGCATGGAAATTTGTACATATTGTAGTAATTCTAAAATTGAGTTGGAAAAAGGAATAAGAAGACAGAAGCCAAAGAGTCATGACTATTCACTCCAAATTCCTTGTGAAATACAAACAGTCATGTGAGAATTTCTATATATAATATCAATTTGATAAGCTAAAGGGAGAGAGAGAAAGTATAGAGAAGGCAGAGTATAGAAGTATAAGGAATAGAAGATCAAGAAAAGAAGAGCAGAAAGAGAAGCTACAAAACAGAGCTGATATCTGAGGTAAATCAGCAAACATTCAGTTTGTTAAATTGAGGAAGTTGGAGCTTCCCTATCAAGTTGCAGCTTGATAGCTGTCAGTTGTAGCTGACTGAGGTTGGAGCCTCATGTAGGTTGGTGCCTGTAGAAAATTGAAGGGAGTTGGTGCTTCCTTGCAAGTTGTAGCTTGCAAAATTGAGGTAGGAGCCTCCTGTAGATTGGTGCCTGCAGAAAAACAGTGGTGAGAGGGAGTTGGAGCTTGCCTTTGCATCACTACAATAATAAGATGTGGTTTTCTCCCTTTATGGGTTTCCACTTATATCTGGTGTCTCTGTGCATGTTTTTTATTTGTTGATCTGATTTATATCATCTGCTTAATACCTGCTACTCTCATATTAAGTCTGTTGTTCTATTATATTAATACTTGTTGCTCATATTCTAAGATTCTTACATATTAAGATGGACATGAAATGAAGATGTATGTTAGTTTGAATAAAAGGTTTAAAAAGACTATGAATGCGTTAAACTGATTCACCGCCCCCCCCTCTCAGTTTAACTAAGAGTTCAACATTGCAGGGATGGTGACAAATTATTGTGTAACAGTTACAATAGTTGTGTTATATTTATATATGTGTAGTTGAATTCCTTTTAGTAATTAGTTAGTGATGAAGAAGGGAGACAATATTGTCAATAGTCTGCAGGAGGATTAATACTAAACATCTATTTCATTTAAGTTTAGGTAACACAACTTTTGACAACTAATTAATTCTTAATAGTGTCCCTACAAGTATTACTAAATATATCTTGAAGAATAGTTTTAATTTTAAATTTTCTTAGTTACCTCAATATGTTGATAATTTTAATGATGAAAAATGTTGAAATAAATTTTTTGAATGCAAAGTGACATCCTAATAGTATTTAATGATAGAAAATGTGAATAATAAGAATGTAGTTAATTACAAATATTCTTCATTGTAATCAATCTCAAACTATTTTCTTCTACTATTCTTATTATCACCCATATTACATTTTAAATATTTTCATATTGATTATATTAAAAGGGTAGTTATATAAACCATTCAAATTTTTAACTCAAAATATTGTAGTCATCATAACTTCTCTCTCTTGCTCTTCAATATTAATTATTTTCTCTTATATTACTGATGTTTTATGAAAGAGATCTACAAAAATAAATATTAGGGAACCTATTCTAAAGTCTTCATAATAAAACAAAATCATAGTGTTAGTTGCATTACTCCTTTGGCTGGTACCTATTCTAGTCATTATAGAGTATCTTTCAATGCCTCTTTCTTTTTCGCATGATATGACATGATGCCAATCAATCAATTCTACCAATTCACTTTTATATCATGCCACTATATGATAAAGAAAATTCTAAACCATTGCAACCATTATTAACCTTTTTCAGCCATCCCATCTTTTTTAATACTAAATTTTTGAACTGGCAATTTGTAAATTGTGACTTAATACTACAAATTGAGTGAATTTTGAATTGGAATTAAGTGTCACCCAACATATATTAAGCACTAGGTGCCACACACCACAATAAATTGCCTCTAATTCAACCACTCAATGGGTGGAACAAACTCTGATTAAATGTTACATAAATGGTTGGATAAGTGTGAAGGGCCAACAAAAGAGCCAAGTAGATCTCAAACGAGAAATTACTAGAGACAAGTAACTCTCTAGGCTCTAATGTGAGGGTGAACATTGAGGTTAGTTAGGTCTTAGAGTTAATGTTAAATCTATATTGATGGAGAAGGTATCATTCACTTATTTTATTTCATTTTGAAACTTTTTAAAGATCCCATTTACATTGTGATTTAAATCTTTAAAAAAATCACATAAATAAACATATATACCCGAGGAGTGCACCAAGTGCATGATAATTCAATTATTTTATTTAATTATAAAAACTTTCGAAGAACCGATTGACTTAGTTATTTAAATCTCTAAAAAAATAACATAAATAAATAATGAGTATAACCAAATCACATAAACTAGTATAAATCCATCTTAACTCAAGGGATAAGAGAAATAAAATTGACCTTTTTTTGAGTGAAAAATATGCGAAAAGGTTTTTCACCTTGTGATATTTGATCTCCCTTAGTACTTGATAAATCTAGAGCTAAGATGGATCTATGTCAGTGTTGATATAAATAAGGTGTCAACAATGCATGTAAAAAAAATGATTGTACTACATATTGCAACAATTCAACTATTATAAGTGTTTACTAGATGATTATACTACATATTGCAATAGTTCAACTATTAGATGTTTTTACTTTTTCTTAGATAAATTTTTCCCAAAATTTTATAGGGGTTTAATTGAATCTTCAGTGTCAACATTTAATTTGTAGAAATAAAGTTTCTCACATATTTTTTTTAGGACAATGAATCTAATTATATATTTTAAAATTATTTTTAGACAACCAAAACTCACAATCTAAACAAAAATTGTATCATGAAATTTTGAAGAAAAACACAAAATTTCAAAAGATAGGAAGGTTATTGGATACAAATGGGTCTACAAAATGAAAAGAGGAATTGATGGTAATGTTTAAGGGTATAAGGCTATCTTTGTTTGTTGTGTAACTAGCCTCAAAAATAGAAGAAAAGAGATATCAATGCCTTAGAAATAAGCCACTTCGAGGGGGCAACCTCCAATACATTACATAAATGAAAAATTCTTGGATGATACAATTTGCAAAACCTCCTTTCTATATATAGGATTCCATGGGGGCCATAATGTAATCCTAGTGGGCCACAATGTAATCCTAGCCGACCTAACAATAATAATTTAAGGGCACAATAATAACAAAATGGGGGTTACAAGGGTACAATAATAACAATAAAGGGGTTACACTAACAACAATAAGGTACTATACTAGTAATATAGGGACCTAACATGCCCCTCTCCTTCAAAAAAGTGTTGTCCTTAATGCTTGAGTAGCTCTGGGTGCTTCTGTATAAAATTCTCATCCTCCCATGTAGAATCTTCAGTGGGTAAGTTCTTCCACTTGATGAGATACTCTGAAATTGATCGATTTCGTAGCTGTTGAGTTCTTGTTTCCATGACTACTTCAGGTTCCAATATGATTTTTCCTTCCTCATCAAGTTCTGGCAATATTGTTTGAACCGGAAGATTTTCACCTATAACCTTCTTTAAGCACGAAACATGGAAAACTGGATGTACTCGCGAAGAAGCAGGAAGCTCCAATTTGTATGCCATAGTACCAATATTTTGCAACACCTTGTAAGGACCATAGTACTTTGGCGATAATTTATTATCCTTCTTAGCTTGCTTGAGGGACATTTGTTTGTATGGTTGTAGCCGTAAAATACCCAATCTCCTACATCAAAACTTCTCTCGCTGCGATGTTGATCTGCCTGTTGTTTCATTCGATTTTGTGCCAAATTCAGGTTATCCTTTAAGAGTTGGAGAACTTCTTGCCGATGCTCGATGTGATCTTCCACTGCTTGAACCTTCGAATTTTCTCTTAAATATGATGTGATGGATGGTGGATGATATCCATAAAGTGCCATAAATGGGGTCATTTTTGCTGCAGTATGGAAGGAAGTGTTATACCACCATTCAGGGAGAGGTAACCACTTGACCCATTGTGTTTGTTTATCAGATACAAAACAACGAAGATATCCTTCCAAACATTTATTTACTATCTCAGCTTGACCATCAGATTGAGGATGATAAGATGAGCTATGAGCTAATTGAGTACCCAAACAAGAAAATAACTCTGTCCAAAAATTTCCAGTAAAAATGGGATCTCTGTCGCTCACAATAACCCTTGGGTTTCCATGTAGCTTTTGAATTGTGTCCATAAATGTAGTAGCAACTGTACTTGCTTTAACTGGATGAGATAATGCACAAAAGTGTGCATACTTGGTAAGTCTATCAACTACCACCATGATGACATTCTTTCCTTCAGACTTAGGTAAACCTGTGATAAAATCCATTGAAATCTCCTCCCAACGCTGACTTGGAATGGATGAAGGTTGTAGAAGTCCCGGGGTCTTAATTGTCTCCACTTTATTCTGCTGGCAAACCAAACATTCCGCCACAAACTTTTGAATATCAGATTTAAGGCCATCCCAAAAAAAATCTTTCTTCACCCTGTGGTAAGTTTTTAAAAATCCTGAGTGTCCTCCTAAAGGAGAAGTGTGCAATTCCAGAAGAATCTTTTGTTTCAGTTGGGAATTCTTACAAAGATATAAGCAATCTTTGTACCATAAGGAATCATTTTTCCAACTAAATGTATCAGATGTACTAGGATCTTGCTGCAACTTTTGAATGAGTGTCCATACATCTTTTTCCTTCTTCCATTCATCTCTTACTTCGGTTATCCAATCTGGTTGGATAATAGAAATGGCACAAAGAAATGCTTCCACCTCTTCATTCTTTTTTGAGAGTGCATCTACAACAACATTAAGTTTTCCTTTTTTGTATATTATTTCAAAGTCATAACCCAACATCTTTGTTACCCATTTTTGTTGCTCTTCTAAAGATAGTCTTTGTTCCAAAAAGTGTTTAAGACTATCATGATCAGTTTTTACCTTGAAGTGTCTTCCCATTAGGTAAGTTCGCCATTTCTTTAGTGCATGAAGTATTGCTAACATTTCCTTCTCATAAATAGGTTTTTGTAAATACTTTCCTTTGATTGGACGACTTTCAAAAGCAGCGGGCCTTCCTTCCTGCATTAAAACATCACCAATTCCATTTCATGAGGCATCACATTCCACAATAAAGGTTTTTGTGAAGTCTGGCGTAGCTAAGACCGGTGCTAGGCACATTGCCTCTTTAAGATGTTCAAGGGCCTTAGTTGCTTCAGGAGTCCATGAAAATGCATCTTTCTTCAATAATGTTGTTAGAGGTGCTTTCTCTCATAATTCTTAACAAACTTGCGATAATACCCTGTTAACCCAAGGAATCCTCGCAACTGCTTTATGGTTGTGGGGACTTTCCATTCCTTAATGGCTTTAATTTTGTTAGGGTCTACTTTAACACCCTCGTGAGATACAATATGACCCAGATATTCCACCTCTTGTACTCCAAAGAAACATTTGGATTTTTTGGCATATAATTGTTTCTCCTGCAATAGTTTGAGCACCCTGTCAACATGTTCAACATGATCCTTCCAAGACCTGTTGTAGATTAGTATATCATCAAAAAATACTAGCACAAATTTTCTAAGGAAGGGTTTGAAATGGAATTCATCAACCCTTGAAATGTAGAAGGTGCATTGGTAAGGCCAAAAGGCATGACCAAAAATTCATAATGACCCTCATGAGTTCGAAATGTTGTTTTTGGAATATCTTCAGTCTTCATTCTAATTTGATGATATCCTGAACGAAGATCCAACTTGGTAAAATAAATTGCTACATGTAATTCATCCAATAATTCATCAATCACAGGAATGGGAAATTTATCTTTAATGGTGAGCTTATTGACTCCCTATAATCCGAAAACATTCTCCATGATCCATCCTTCTTATGTACCAATACTACAGGAGTAGAGAAAGAACTTTGACTAGGTTGAATTATACCTGCCTCTAACATTTCTACAATCATACGTTCAATTTCGCTCTTTTAGACATAAGGATTTCTATAAGGCCTGATGTTTGGAGGAACACTTCCTAGAATCAAATGAATAGCATGATCATGATCACAAATAGGTGGGAGTCCTTTGGGAGTTTCAAACACCTTGGAATGATTGTCCAAGACTTGTTGGAGATCTGCAAAAATAGATGATTTTGATGTTGGAACTTCTAGTGAGCATAATTATGCAATTATGCCTCGTTGTTCTTTCTTTAGAAGCTTTGTCATGACATTAGAGATTATTATCCTTCCTGGCTTCGTTGCAATACCTCGTAATTTGACTTCCTTTCCTTCTGAAAAAAATTTCAAGAAAAGTTCTTGAAAATTAAAAGCTACCGTCCCCAAAGATTGTAACCATTATACTCCTAGTACAACATCAGTGCCTCCCATAGGAATGGAAAGCATTGGACTAGTCAATACATATTCCCCCATGGTTAGCTTGATATTATGACATTTTCTCGAGCAATTTATAGTTCCTCCATTTGCAACCATCACTTGAAATTCTGTTGCTGGGTATAGGAAACAATTTAATTCCTTGGTTACCTTACAATGAATAAAATTATCGGTGCTACCTGAATCAATCAACACTGTTGGGGTTCCCATGTTTTTTCCAGGTTGACGAGACCAAAAGATGAGACAACATAGAACCACTTTGAGACCTTAGGATCTAGCCCTCCTAGGTCCAGAGAGGGATCTCTCTATATAAGTCAAAGGATATGTCTTTGAAGTTCTAAGTTATGATTTTAGGCTAGTTATAGGCTCCAGGTTGTTTGTTTGATTTTATCAGGTTTGGTTGGAAGGAATCAAGAAAAGAAGGTCCAGCAGCAGACAAGGACAAGCAAAGAGGAAGCTTATACAAATACAAATAACTCAGAGAACATCAATGCCATTGGGCTATGGAGTCAAGAAAGGATTTATTTGTGTTCAATGTGTAAGCTTTCAGTTGGGCTAGTCATCTAAATCATTTGGATATTAAAGGAGATAAGATGGAATGAAACATTAAGGAATGAAAATGAAAGAAGGAGAACCATCTAATTCTGTCTATAGATCAGGTCAGAGGTCATTTAAATCCAGACCTGCTTGGACAAAATCAGAGGCAGTTATAAGGGATCTCAGAGAGGCTAGCTAGTCGTGCAAAGATCCTAGTGGACAGGGCTAACACTAATCCCTAGTGTTCCCAAACCTTCCAGCTAAATCCTGCCAAGAAAATCTAAATATAGACTTCATCAATTCATACATCAGAGATCAGGTAATATCATCCACTACACTGGTTAAATCAATTGAAATCAACATTCAGATACACATATAAGTAGAAAACATAAAGGGTTGGGAGAGCAGCAACATAAGGTACCTTTCAAGGGTAAATCTTATGCCAAACTTCTGATGCGAGCCTGAAGAAACATAATGGAATGAAAGCAAGTTAATCACAAATACAGAGAAAGGAAAACATCACTAGCTGCTTTAGATCAGGATCCAAAGAAACATGCTTGTCATATTAAAAACAACACCAATCAGGTACATCATAGCCCATAGCTTGAAAATTCAGCCTGAATACATCTAATCTCAGCCTATCTTACAATATACACAGAGAACTTGTCTCAAGAGGAAAATACTTGCATTTCACTAATATCTCATCAACAACCGATACAATATTTCCTCATGGGTTTTATAAATGAAGAGGGGCAGAAGAGGTAGGTGAAGAGTTAAATGCAGTATTGAATTCTGAAATGAAAGAGGGCCAAAGCCCATTCTGCTTTTAAATTTTCGCATTTATTTCTGAGATGTCTTGGACGAAAGAATGAATCCTTTCGGCCTCCATTTACTTCTGTCTACCTCTTGTTGTACTTTGGTCTGCAGGACTTTGTGGTACTTTTGGCGTAGGAACAAAATGGCAAATAAACGCCTGACTGGTCTGCCATGCTGTGAAATAAATGTTTCTGATAGTATTATGGACGGTCAAGAGGGGGAGAACTTCACTTGGACACAATGCATACTGAAACAATAATGTGTACTGTGTCCGTGCTTAGGAAGAAACATTCTGCTGATTTGAGACCCTGATTATATGGTTTTCTGCGTGCTGGAATTTTCATGTAACCCTCGATGTCTTTGAACTGGTACCTCTGCCTTCTAAAATCCCTAAAAATACGCAAAAAGCTTCCATTTCTTGCCTCGAGCGCTCTGCTGCTCCCGTACTGCCTTTGTTTGTGCAATCTAAGCTTTAATGGTGCCGGAGGAAGTTTGCAGAGCTCGAACTCTGCTCTTTAAATACGAGTCCTATCACCTTGCCGCTGTATTGAAAGTTGTGTAACCATGGCAGCGTTCACCATCTGATAACCCTGCAAAATATGGGACTGGGTGATGAAGACCATGCATAAGGGGTAGCTGTGGAAGACGAGAGGACATAAACATGGCGGTGGTGAGAACAGTGTTTTTGAATGAAATGAATGTGAAAAATGCATTGATACAGAGGAAACAACGACAAATAGGGTTTGGTGTGAACATGCTTTGTGGACCGTTAGATCATGACCGAGGGACGTGGATCAACAGTGGAGACCAATCAGTTGGAAAATATATGAAATGGGGCGGAATGTACAAAAACATTAAACTTTAATGCAAATACGAAAGTTTGGACTGCGGGGAAAATACAAAGGATAATGCCATGAAATGCAATGGAATGCGACGAGATGTACGGGAATGATCGTACGAGGTGGGACCCAACATGGAAAGCGCAGATCGCAAAGGCGGAAAATGCGATGGCGAAAATCAGCACCAAACAGAAAACTGCGCTTTGCGCTCTGCGACGGAGCGGAAATGCGATGGGAAAATGTGATGGGTGGAAAGACAGTATGGTGGGCCCAAGCTAGATCGCAAAATTGCAAATATAGAAAATGTGACCAGCGGAAAATGCGATGGGTGATCGCATCACAAATATTTGCGACGCGATCAGATCACATCGCAAATATTTGCGATGGATCATTTGGACACAAATAATGAAACTGCGATCATGCGATTATGCGATAAGCACCTTAAAGCACAGCGCGCGGTCACAACGCTCAGTTACATGGGGATGGGGCTGGCAGACAGGGGCTAAGCCTTAGTATATGCCCGGAAGTGGGTTTTAAACCCATTTTAGTGCGTTTTTACACCAAAGGGAGGTAACGATAGAGGGGTAAAGGGGAATTAAGGTCAAAAAAGAGTAAGGGAAGAATGTAAAGGGGAATCTTTGGGAAATTAGAGGGTTGATAGGGGGAAATAGAGGGGAACAAAAACACTTCGACAGAAAGAGGAAAAGGGAAAAAGGGACATTTGCAGGGGCACAAGGGGTAACGCAGGTCTTATGGAGAGGAACCAGCAGAGGGGATTTGAGCAGGCAAAGCATAGAGAGACCTCAAGGATGATGTGTCTTCAGGGGAGATGCATTCCTTGAAGGTCTCCAGAAAGACACAGCCCCCAACTTGCTTGTCAAGAATTTCATAGGGGGGCTAACAGTGGCTCCACATGGGAATGGCTCCTCCTTGGAGGAGTCAAGAAACCAGATATGATCTTTGGAGTAGGCCAGGTGCCTGCTGTCATGGCCATCTTTCTTCTTCAATTTTAGCTGCCGCAAACATGATATATTAGCAGAAACATTTTCCCAACCAATCTACCTACCCAAACTACAGTTCTACAATTTTCCCTTGGGTGCACTTGAGCTAGCAGACCCTTTACATTTATTTTTGCAAAACAGAAACAAACCTATTCTAAATCTACCCTTATTGCTCCATGAGGCCAGATTAGACTATTGACCTCATCTATTTCTCTACCTAATCTACTACCCGTTGGGATTAGACTGTCCAACAGGTTTCTTCACCTACATTATAAGACAGGAAATTTAAACACAACCAATCCAGGATTAGACTGTCTAACTTGCTGGGCGGAAACTTGTAGAAAACAAAACTGTGAAGGCATGGAATTCTGCAACTGTGAAACATCCTTCTTTCTTTCTTGTGACCCAGGTTTTGAGCATATTTGAGTCACCTCTTTCTTTGATTTCAGCTCTAGCTTTGGGAAGATTAGAGCTGATTCTTCTTTTCACTGCTGGTCCAGATTTTGAGCTTGTTAGGACCAGCTATTCTGCTTCCTTTGGCTCGGATTTTGATCAGGTTTGAGCCAGGATTTTTAATTCAGAGGTTCATGTTTTGAGCATGTCTGAACCTCTCTTTTATTCTGTTTTTTGGAACATTTTCTCTTTTTCTGAAAATGAAAACTTGCAATGGTATGTACAATGGAAATGAAACTGGAAATGGAAAATCAATAGAAGTAATGTTTGAGCATCCTGCCATTGACAGGACCCCCAAACAACTCTGTGCCATCAAATTCTTGCAGAAAAAACGCATTGGGACCCACAGTGGCTTGTATGATATATGGACCTTGCCACAAACTATCAAACTTACCATGTTTTCCTTTGTCCTCTCTCCTCGAATCCCACCTCAAAACCTTATATCCGACCTTGAAATCTGCGGCTTTGGTTCTTTTGTCAAACTGCCTTTTTATGCTTTCTTGAATTCTGATAGCTCTGCTATAAACCTGCTCTCTTGTCTGCTGAAGATGTATTGTTTCATTTACTCTCCTTATCATGCCATCTTCTTCTGATTGAATCTCCTGAACAAGCTTGATCAATGGGACTCCCAAACTAGTAGGAAATACTGCTTCGGTCCCATAAAACAGCTGGAAGGGTGACGTGCCAATAGATTTCTTTGTAGTGAGTCTGTCTGCCCACAAGGCATGTATCAAATTTTTATGCCATGATCTTTTGTTCTCTTCCAGCAGCTTCTTAATGATTGTAACCATGCTTTTATTTGATGATTCAGCTAGGCCATTACCCTGGGGGTAATGGCCAGTTGAATGTCCAAGTGCTATTCCATACCTGTGACAGAAATCAACCATTCGTTTGGATCCGAAAGCAGCAGCATTGTCAGTGATTATTTTCCTTCGACATCCAAACCGAGACAAGATGAAGTCCTCTAGGAACCTAATGATGACAGAATAAGTGGCATTCCTAGTGGGTATAGCTTCTATCCATTTAGTGAAGTAATCAGTGGCCGTTAAAATCCATTTATGTTGTCCAGAGAAGCCAGGATGAATTTCTCCTATAAAGTCTAAGCCCCATTGCATGAAGGGACCTTCTATGGTGATAGGTTGCAGAGGGAGGGGAAGGAGTTTTCTTTTACCTTCAAAGATCTGACATTTATGATAGGAAAGTATCATTTTATGGACATCAGTAAAGAGTGTAGGCCAATAGTAACCAGCCCTAAGTATCTTATTTGCAGTGGTTTTCCAGCTCAGTTGGCCTCCACACTCCCCAGCATGGAATTCTTGTTTTATTTTTTCAGCTTCAGTTTCAGATAAACATTTCAGCAAAAGGCCATTTGGATTTTTCCAATATAGATTCTCATTCATAATGCAGTAGTTTCTAGCTTTGAGTTTTATGAACCTGGCCTTTGTTTTGGATAGTTTTGGAGGGGCATTGAGGTTTGTGAGCACATAAAGGATATCAGTATACCAAGGAGAGTTATGAAACTGCTCCTCAACAGTTGGATGGGGCAATCCTTCCTGCTCATCTAGGGCATTTATCATGTTAATGTCAAGGGCCTGCAGGTTTGATTTAGCCATTAATTGGGCTAGGCCTTGACCTTTGATCAGCTTAGTGGGTTTTATTTCAATGTCATATTCTAAAATTGTAGCAATCCATTTGCCCCTTTTCCCATCAGGGTCCTGGGACAAGATATCTTTGACCACTATATTTGGCACATAGGCAATGGTGTGAGAATGCAGAATGTACACCCTAAAGTCTTTTAAGGCCTTAATCAGAGCATAGGCCTGCTTTTCCATGATGTTGTACTTCAAGGGTGCATCTCTTAAGGCTTTACTAAAGAAGGCTATAGGCCGTTCATTACCTTCTGAATTCTTCTGCAATAAAACTGCAGCTATGGTGTGTTGGGAAGCAAATGAAAAGATCAGAAAATATTTTGAGAAGTCAGGGCTGATAAGGACAGGGGCCTGTGTGAGTGCAAGCTTTACTGACTCAAAATATTTTTTGGCTTCAACAATCCACTTAATTCCTGCATCTTTCTTTAGCATTTCAGTCATTTTCCTAAGATGCTCAGCAAGATTGGGGATAAATCTTCTAAGGAAATTGATCTTCCCTATGAAGGACTGCAATTCCTTGATGTTTCTTGGATGCGTAATTTGAAGTATTCCCTCAACCCTCTGGGGGTCTACCCTAATCCATTTCTCAGATATAATGTGGCCCAGAAGTTTACCTTCTTGTAGCCCAAAAACAGTTTTCTTAGGATTTAAGGACAAACCATACCTTCTACATTTCTCAAAGACTTTCCTCAGATGTTTCAAGTGTTCTTCTTCAGTTTTGGAAAAGAAAGTCAAGTCATCCAAGTAGATAACTATAAAGTGTCCAATCTCATCTGAGAAAGCAATATCCATTGCTCTCTGGAAGGTAGCTCTAGCATTCATCAATCCAAAAGGCATTTTCAAGTACATGAAGGTGCCCCATGGAGTGGTAAAGGCTGTTTTGAGTTGGTCTTCTGGGAGTACCAGAACTTGGTTGTATCTTGAAAAGCCATCAAGCAGGGAGATTCTCTTTGAGCCCACTACCCTTTGTAGGATATGCTCCATTCTAGGAAAAGGGTAGTTATCTTTCAGGGAGGCTCTATTGAGGTTTCTGAAGTCTATGCATAGTCTAATCTCACCTGTTTTCTTCTTTACAGCCACTAAGTTTGACACCCAATCAGAAAAACTTACAGGGACTATTATGCCTTCTTCATACATCTTTTTTATTTCTTTCTCAACTGCAGGCAATTGTTTTGGATTAATCCTATGGAGTTTTTGTCTGAAAGGCTTCTAATTTTCCTTTAGTGGTATCTTGTGTTGTATGATGTTGGTGTCATAGGCCTTTAAGTCTTCGTAGCTCCATGCAAACACATCAATGAATTCCTTAAACAAGTCTGTGTATTTATTCTTCATGTCTGCAGGTATAGACTTAGCCAGTTTTATCATTTTGGGTTTGTCTTCAGTGCCAATGTTGCATTCTTCCACATCAGAATCAACATGTTCTATAGTAGGCTTTTTTTCTACGTCATCAAAGTCAAAAAGGTCCTCTAAGGGTGCCAGGCCTCTGGGTATGTTCTTATCTTTGTCCTGCAGCATCTCTACTTCTTCGTTTTCTGCGTTTTCATGATTTTCGATTGGATTTATAGTTTGCTCAGAAAAAAAGAATTTATTTCTATGGTACCGGGTGTTTCTTGTTCATCTGGGGGATCCTCACTTGAGCAGCTATCATCAGAAATTGGGTCTAAATCAGTAAATTCAAACTCATTCCTGCCCACCAAGAAATCTTCGATCTGTTTGTCTCCTTCAAAGACCTGCCAATATTTTTCATTGTCTGGCACTGCAGCCCTGAATTTGGTCTGAACGATAACCTGTTGGTCAACTGGGGCCTTAGGATATGAGCTAGCTAGGCAAGCTAATCCATTTGATATTGCATTTTGACCCCTGGGAACAAACACTAGTTCATATTCAACAAACGTTTTCAGCAAATCTAGAGTGTCATTCCTGTATGCCCTAAGCCTGGGGTGTTTTGCTGAATACTCACCATTTACCTGTTTGATCACTAACTCTGAGTCTCCTCTCACAGCTATCCTTCGGGCTCCTAATTTTTTCAACCGATTTAAGCCTTGGATAAGAGCCTCATATTCTGCAATATTGTTTGTGCATTTGAAATGCAGATTGACAGCGTGGCTCTCTACGTGATCATTTTCAGCGTTTCGCAGCCACACTCCTGCTCCAGCATTTTGCCTAGTACAGGACCCATCAAAGTTCATTTCCCACAGGGGTTCTTTGTTTACTTCGTCTTCATCCCCTCCCCTACAGCTGGATTCATCATTATGTAAAGTTGTAAGGTTTGTGCTAGGAGGGGGGTCATTTTGTGGTTCATTACGGGCATGGGGATCAGGGAGGTGGCTAGCGTGCTATTTTTGTTCTGTATCTGTTTTATTCAGAGTTACGTTTTTTGCGTTTTTCCCATGGTCTCCTTCGTTATACTCTTCTAGAGTAGCCATTATGTTGAAGTCCATGGGCTCTAGGTTACTGTTTTCTGGGACTCGTTCTTCTGAGGATTGCTCATTGTAAAGGATGAAAGAATCCAAGTCTGTGTGCACAGAATACAGTGGTGAATTTTCAGGCTTCTCAGGGCTACTGACTAAAAATTTCATTTGAGATTCCCTATACAATCTCCTAAGTTGGCCAAATATAGGGATAGTGGCGTATGAGCCATCCATTTGCATTGTGCCCTGAAATTTAGCTCCCCATGATCTAGATAGCAGCATGCCATACTTTGGTGGAAAATCTGCCACCACAACATCCATGACCATACATTTAGCAGGAATATGGGTCAACCTCACACATAAGTCTTTGATTAGGCCTAGGCATTTCACTCTGCTAGAGTCGAATGAGTATAAGTCTTTGTAGGGGCTGGTGATTTCTAAGCCTAGCCTTTCCATCACTACCTTAGGCATTAGATTGTGCGATCCACTGGAATCATGCATGGCATTGTGGAGTATCTTGTCATGAATGTTAAGACTGATATAAAAAGGTGGAACTACCCCTCCTGAAAATTTCCTTCAATTTTGGGACCAAAAAGTAGGGCAGGTTGGTCATCATTCAGATTTACAGAATCATTTATTTCTCCCAGATTTAATGCTTTCAAAATTTGACCTTTACATACATCCTGAGTGGCCAGCTCAGATAGTGGTACGGAGATTTTGATTTTTGCAATCTCACTTTCTAAATTGAAAGTGGACTGTGTCTTGGAAACACTTGACTCTGTTTTATTTGCTGCCTTGGTAGCTGAGTCAATTAGCGTTTTCTCACTATGTACAACGTTTGAAACAGTTATATCAGGAGTACTAACTGAAGTACTAGTACTACTGTTTGGTTGGCTTTGTTTTTCATTGTCTTGGTTGTCTTTCTCCTTATGTTTACCAGAACTTTCACCTGTTGTTTTGTTATTTACAAAGGTTGCTTTGGAAATCTTATTAGGTATTTTCTTGATGGTTACCTCAGGAGTATTTGTTTTGGAAGTGTCTTGGCTTTTCTTGCTCCTAAGCTCATATTGCTCTCTGACTTGTAGCATGGCATTTTCAAATCCTAATCTCTAATCCTCAGTTTCTAACCATTCCTCATCCCAATATGAAGGTGAGGGCTGATCTTCTTCTGAGTCATAGTTAAGGACTGGGTCCTCTACTTCAAACATGTTTATTGTATTCCCTTCAGACTCTTCAATGATTCCCTCGTCTTCATCTAAAAAGTTTTCTTGAAATGGGGGAATGATTTGTTGATCTGACTCTCTTTGTCTATTGGGAGCAGCATTGTTTCTTCTAATGTTTTGGTTATGGTTCCTGTTTTGGTTGTTGTTTTAGACAACCATCCTCTTTATCATTTGTTGAATTTCTTCCATGTTTTTGGAAAAATTTTCATATTTGGGATCAGATGTGGAAGCTGCGTAGTCATCTCTATATGTTACCCTCTTTTCAGCTTTTAGTCTCGCCCCTTTTTCCATTAAGTTCGCCTCTATGGTTATGGCTCCTTTCTGCATTTCTTCTAGGGTGGTGTATTCTTTATCTCTAAGCTCATAGGCCATGTCAGCATTGAATCCATCAGGATACTTAGCCAGGGCCATTCCTTGTGGAGGCTTCATATGTGGAGGGAGAGCATTATAAATGCTGTTGAATCTAGTGGTGTAATCATGAACACTCTCTCCTACGTTCCTCTTAAGGGACATGTATTCTGCTAGGAGCTAGTGAGAGTTGGCTCTAATCTCCCATTTGTTTATAAAGGTCTGGTATAATGCAGGGAGATCTTGAATGCTGCCAAGGGGTAAATCCTTAAACCATTTCTTTACCTCATCTCCTAAGCTTTGGGCAAAGATCCTCATTTTTATTGTTTCATCATCAATTTCCATATAATCAAAAGAATCCCCCATCTTATCTACATGTTACTGAGCTGTGATGGATTCTTTTGCAATGAAGTGTGGGATCTTTGACTGGTAATCATTTGGCAAGGATAACATAGGATGAGGTAGAACCAGAGGTGTATACCAGGCTGCCATGATGATATTCTGATGAGGTATGGGGTTAGCTTGAGTAGTTGGTATTTGGATGACGAGGATGTTTGGACCAGCAGAAGTCTGTTGAGCAGATCTAGGGTGGGAGAGCCCCAAGTTTTGAAGGAAGTGAAAATCAGGTGGTGTGGATGTAGGGGTTCCACTATCCCTAGAGTCTCATGTGAAACCAAGATAATCAGCAGGCCTACTGATCACCAGTGGATTTTTCTCATTTAGGAACAATGGAGTCGCCAGGTGGAGGGTTTCAGGGTACATCTAAGGGTCACACTGTCCACCACAGTGTTCATGCACTATCACCTTTCAGGATCCTCCTCAAAAACAAAAAACCCCAACCAGAGATTGACTAGGAGAGCGTTTACCAGATATGTCACCTCCGAAGAGAGTGAGATCTGGAGGCTACCTGGCCCTTTCCAGGCTCTGTCTAAGATTGTGGTGGATATTTGATAATGGAGGCCGATTCGAGAAAGGGGTGGCTTACTGTCAACCTGACGAGAGATTCTAAGCTTCTGAGTTGTTGATGTTTAAGATGAAATGGACTCAGATTCCCCAGCGAAGTCGCCATTATGTTGGGGTTCCCATGTTTTGGCCAGGTTGACGAGACCAAAAGATGAGACAACATAGAACCACTTTGAGACCTTAGGATCTAGCCCTCCTAGGTCCAGAGAGGGATCTTTCTATATAAGTCAAAGGATATGTCTTTGAAGTTCTGAGTTATGATTTTAGGCTAGTTATAGGCTCCAGGTTGTTTTTTAATTGTTCAGGTTTGGTTGGAAGGAATCAGGAAAAGAAGGTCCAACAGCAGACAAGGACGAGCAAAGAGGAAGCTTAGAAAGAGACAGATAACTCAGCGAACATCAAAGCCATTGGGCTATGGAGTCAAGAAAGGATTTATTTGTGTTCAATGTGCAAGCTTTCAGTTGGGCTAGTCATCTAAATCATCTGGATCTTAAAGGAGATAAGATGGAATGAAACATTAAGGACTGAAAATGAAAGAAGGAGAACCATCCAATTCTGTCTATAGATCAGGTCAGAGGTCATTTAACTCTAGACCTGCTTGGAAAAAATCAGAGGCAGTTACAAGGGATCTCAGAGAGGCTAGCTGGTCATGCAAAGATCCTAGTGGACAGGGCTAACACTAATCCCCAGTGTTCCCAAACCCTCTAGCTAAATCCTACCAAGAACATCTAAATATAGACTTCATCAATTCATACATCAGAGAGTAGGAAATATCATCCACTACACTGGTTAAATCAATTGAAATCAACATTCAAATACACATATAAGCAGAAAACATAAAGGGTTGGGAGAGCAGCAACATAAAGTACCTATCAAGGGTAAATATTATGCCAAACTTCTGATGCAAGCCTGAAGAAACATAATGGAATGAAAGCAAGTCAATCACAAATACAGAGAAAGGAAAACATCACCAACTGCTTTAGATCAGGATCCAAAGAAACATGCTTGTCATATTAAAAACAACACCAATCAGGTACATCATACCCCATAGCTTGAACATTCAGCCTGAATACATCTAATCTCAGCTTATCTTACAATATACACAGAGAAATCGTCTCAAGAGGAAAATACTTGCATTTCACTGATATCTCATCAACAACCGATACAATATTTCCTCATGGGTTTTATAAATGAAGAGGGGAAGAAGAGGTAGGTGAAGAGTTAAATGCAGTATTGAATTCTGAAACGAAAGAGGGCCGAAGCCCATTCTGCTTTTAAATTTTGGCATTTATTTCTGAGATTTCTTGGACGAAAGAATGAATCCTTTCGGCCTCCATTTACTTCTGTCTGCCTCTTGTTGTACTTTGGTCTGCAGGACTCTGTGGTACTTTTGGCGCAGGAACAAAATGGCGAATAAACTCCTAACTGGTCTGCCATGCTATGAAATAAATGTTTTTGATAGTATTCTGGACGGTCGAGAGGGGGAGAACTTCACTTGGACATAATGCATACTGAAACAATAATGTGTACTGTGTCCGTGCTTAGGAAGAAACATTCTGCTGATTTGAGACCCTGATTATATGGTTTTCTGCGTGCTAGACTTTTCATGTAACCCTCGATGTCTTTGAACTGGTACCTCTGCCTTCTAAAATCCCTGAAAAGACGCAAAAAACTTCCATTTATTGCCTCGAGCCCTCTGTTGCTCCCGTACTGCCTTTGTTTGTGCAATATAAGCTTTAATGGTGCCGGAGGAAGTTTTCAGAGCTCGAACTCTGCTCTTTAAATGCGAGTCCTATCACCTCGCCGCTGTATTTAAAGTTGTGTAACCATTGCGGCGTTCACCATCTAGTAACCCTGCAAAATATGGGACTGGGTGATGAAGACCATGCATAAGGGGTAGCTGTGGAAGATGGGAGGACATAAACATGGCGGTGGTGAGAACAGTGTTTTTGAATGAAATGAATGTGAAAAATGCATTGATACAGAGGAAACAATGACAAATAGGGTTTGGTGTGAACATGCTTTGTGGACCGTTAGATCATGACCGAGGGACGTGGATCAACGGTGGAGACCAATCAGTTGGAAAATATATGAAATGGGGCGGAATGTACAAAAACATTAAACTTTAATGCAAATACGAAAGTTTGGACTGCGGGGAAAATATAAAGGATAATGCCATGAAATGCAATGGAATGCGACGAGATGTACGGGAATGATCGTACGAGGCGGGACCCAACACGGAAAGCGCAGATCGCAAAGGTGGAAAATGCGATGGCGGAAATCAGCACCAAACAGAAAACTACACTTTGCGCTCTACGACGGAGCGAAAATGCGATGGGAAAATGCGATGGGCGGAAAGACAGTATGGTGGGCCCAAGCTGGATCACAAAATCGAAAATATAGAAAATGCGACCGGCGGAAAGTGCGATGGGCGATCACATCGTAAATATTTGTGACGCAATCAGATCACATCGCAAATATTTGCGATGGATCATTTGGACACAAACAATGAAACTGCGATCATGCGATTATGCGATAAGTGCCTTAAAGCGCAGCGTGCGGTCACAACGCTCAGTTACATGGGGACGGGGCTGGTGGACAGGGGCTAAGCCTTAGTATACGGTCGGAAGTGGGTTTTAAACCCATTTTAGTGCATTTTTACACCAAAGGGAGGTAACGATAGAGGGGTAAAGGGGAATTAAGGTCAAAAAAGAGTAAGGGAAGAATGTAAAGGGGAATCTTTTGGAAATTAGAGGGTTCATAGGGGGGAAATAGAGGGGAACAAAAACACTTCGACAGAAAGAGAAAAAGGGAAAAAGGGACATTTGCAGGGGCACAAGGGGTAACGCAGGTCTTAGGGAGAGGAACCAGCAGAGGGGATTTGAGCAGGCAAAGCATAGAGAGACCTCAAGGATGATGTGTCTTCAGGGGAGATGCATTCCTTGAAGGTCTCCTGAAAGACACAACCCCCAGCTTGCTTGTCAAGAATTTCATAGGGGGGCTAACAAACACTATTACCTTTTTCTTCTTGATATGTCCTTCTATCTTTAGAGTTTGAGGAGTGGTAATTCCTGCCAGTGCATTACACGATATGGTAATATTCATTTCCTCCTCTTCTAGGGCTAGTTCCTGGTGTATATCCTCTTCTTGTTCATTTTCTTCCTCTTCTTCACAATCTATGTAAAATAATTTCTTCTCAGCACACTTATGACCTTTAGTGTATTTTCTATCACAACTATAGCAAAGCCCTTTTGGTATTTTTTCTTCCAATTGTTGTGGTGTCAACCTTGTAGGTTGTGGAAATCTAGGCATAGCAACACTTCCTTCTTTATAGAAGTGAGTGGTAGGCTTCCTTGTCGCCATAATTTTACATTCAATTTTTCTTGCCAACCTGAATGCCTTCTCTAATGAATCAGGTTCCAAAACGCGAACTTCATGTTGGATTTTATCCTTTAAAGTGCCTATGAAGAGATCAATCCTGTGTTCCTCTGGAATATCAGTTACCCTTATATTCAATTTTTGGAAGTCCTCAATGTGCTGCCCCACTAAACCCTTTTGTTTGAGATTTATCAATTGGCTAAAGAAGGTGTGGCTCTTTGTATCCTCATAATGTGCTATCATTTCCTCCATAAAAATTGACCAAGTGACAATTTTTTTACGGGAGCAAAGCCATCGATACCATACAAATGTATTTTGTTCTAAATGTAAAGTTGCAATGCGTACCTTTTGTGTGTTTTGCGCATTATGGAGATCAAAATATTGCTCCATCTGTAGTATCCATGTTACAGGATCCTTTCCATCAAACTTCCTCATATCCATTTTTGGAATATGGTGGTTCTTCCCTCCAACAGTAGAGTTTATGAAATCACGATTAACATTTATTTTGTTCTCATCATGAGTTTCCTCTACTATATTTTCACCATTAAGAAACATTTCTTGTATGAACTTTGCCAAACCTTCGATGTCTACTTTTAGATCCTTCTTCATGTTTTCCATATTGTCTTTCATTTTTTCATCGATCTTAGCTTCCATGTCATCCATCTTAGGTTCCATGCCCACTTCCATGCCATCCATCTTAGCTTCCAAACCATTCATCTTAGCTTCCACACCTTTCTTCAAAACTTCCATTTCATTTTTTTTTGTTCTTTGTGAGAGCGAAATTTGTTGCACTTGCTCTTGTAATTTTGATATGTCATGTTGCCATTCTTTGTCTTCATGAGTCCTAGTAGAGCTTTCTAAAGGCTTAATTGGTGTTTAATTCTTTTTAGGGTCCATTTTAGAATCCAATATTGATATCTATTCTACAATATGCCCTTGGAATCAATTCAACTTGATTCTTCAAACAAGACTTATGCAATTCGGAAAAAAAAATACACACCTTTTACTTGCTTTGAGGAGCTCAATATTGAAATTGAATTATCTCTGTAATTTAAAATATTAAGTATCTAAAATTCAGCCCTGTAGTAGCCCTCTGAAGCTTCTTTCAAATGCCATAGGTCTGATCTAATTTGGATTCTTCAAGACAAAGCTATGTCCAATCTCCCACAATGACCCAATTTTGGACTGGTTGAGTAGAGAAAACTTGTACGACTTGCCACGTGTCACTGTTTCATCCTTCGGATCTGAAATTGATAGCCAAGAAACTACAGTCTGTTTTCTTACGACCAATTTTTACGGCACTCCAATCCGATGCTCAGACAGAGATTTATGAATATTTTCCACGATCACCTCTTTGAGATGAAATTCGGGAGCCTGAAAAAGCACTACCTTCCATAGATAATATCTCCAAAAATATTGCGAACCGAGATCTCAAATTTTTTTACGCGTTTCCTCAGGATTTCAGCTTCGCACCCTAAAAATTTCAGATTCTGAACCTTAGTAGAAAAAAAATTATAGTGAAAATGCCATGATGACCTGTTTAGGAGCCTGAAAAAAGACCTAACTTCCACAGATCGTATCTCCGAAAATATTGCGAACCAAGCTCTGAAATTTTTAGAAAATATTCCTAAGGATTTTGGCTTTGCACCCTAAAAATTTCAGCTTCTGAAACTTCGTAGAAAAAAAGTTATAGCGAAAATTCCACGATGACCTGTTTGGAGAAGCGAAACCCTAGAATCCAAAGCTCTCATACCAAATGTTGTGTAACCAGCTTAAAAAATAGAAGAAAAGAGATATCAATGCCTTAGAAATAAGCCACATCGAGGGGGAAACCTCCATTACATTACATAAATGAAAAATTCTTGGATGATACAATTTACAAAACCTCCTTTCTATATATAGGAGTCCATGGGGCCATAATGTAATCCTAGCTGACCTAACAATAATAATTTAAGGGCACAATAATAACAAAATGGGGGTTACAAGGGTACAATAATAACAATAAGGGGGTTACACTACAATAATAAGGGACTAGACTAGTGATATAGGGACCTAACATTGTTGCAAAATGTTAATCTCAAATGGAATGTAAATATTTCCATAAAATATTTTCACTAATTGTTAAACTTGTTTATATTCGCATTATGTTGGCCCTCGTTTTTTTACTTATTTTGGAGTTATAGAAATTTGATGTTAACACAACATTCTTGCATTGATATTTGGATGAGAAGATTTATATGGAAAAACCAGAAGTTTTTTCACAACATTGCAACTAAATATTAGTCTGCAAGATTGAGAAATCATTGTATGGCTTGAAGTAGTCATCTAGTTAATGGTATACGAATTTTTATTCATTCAGGATGTGTCAGAATTATACAATAATTGAGGATGATAATTGTCTATGCTTAAAATTTTCAATAGCATATTCTTTATCTTAGTGTTGTATCTTGAGAATGTGCTCATTGAAGGTAAAAGCACGGAAGAGAACAACAAGTTGAAGAGTCAGGTGGCAGAATGTTTTATATGAAGGATACAAGGGTTGAAAAACAATGTTAGGAATGATAATACACAAAGACAGCATAAATTGAAAGCTCAGGTTTTCATAATAGAAACATGTAGAGAAAATACTTAAGACGGTGGGAATGAACAATGTGAAAGACGTTAATATGAATTTCACTTCCCATTTCAAGCTTTATTTAGGCTTATTTCTTAGAAGTGAAGAATAAAATTATTGTATGTCTCAAATACCTTATGCAAATTCAATAGGAAGTATGTGATGGTTTATACTAGACTAGATATTTCACATGCAATGGGTGTTGTCAAAAAGTTCATTAAAAATATAGGAAAATATCATTAGGATGTAGTGAAACGGGTGCTTCGGTATCTTACATGCACCAATGATTATTTCATCTCCTTTAATGGTTGTAGTGTATATGTTGATTGAGATTTTGTTGGTGATTTGTAAAAAATAAGGTCTACTTCAAGATATGTCCTTAATCTTGCGAAGGGATCCATAAATTTAATGTTGAATATTCAAGAAATAATTTATTTATCCAACGTAGAGGAAAAATACATTTTTGTATCATGTGCTTTCAAAGAGGAAATTGTTTTAAAGGGTCTTCTAGGTGAACTTGGGAGAGTAAAAAATAATGTCAATATATTTTATGATAGTCAAATTCTGCTAAATTTGGCTAAAATTCTAGTTTACCATAGCAGGAAAAAAAATATTAATATAAAATACCATCTTGTAAGGCATGTTATCCATGGAGGTGGAGTATATCTAAGAAAGGTTCACGCTTGAGATAAATATGTAGACATATTTACAAAACTAGTGTATTGAAGAGGGTTTAATGATGGCCAATGTGTAGATCCTAGTGAAGTCCAAATAAACTATTGTGTGAAATGTAACCTAACATAAGGTACTCATATATGAGTCATAACTCTTCTAATAATCCTATCCAAATATTTAATAATATACACTAATCCACATGATTTAGAAACATAGTGTGCTAGAATCAAATATTCAAATACACAAAATAACAATCATAAATTAGTATTAGAAATTTCATTAACCTAACTCCATGAACTTTCTTGATTCTATATGTGAGACACCTAATCCTCAAGGATTGGGTGATTAACTTCTAAATATTTAAATAAAGGGAAATGTGAAAAATTAGAATAGGAACTAACGTTGAGAGATTAATCGCAAGGGTCACTCTTCTATTTTATATAAGCATATTTTCATTAATGCGTTGGTAACCTAACTTAGGAGTTATTCCTTGGCATGAAATGGTATTCGAGCCATATTTAAGAACTTCTACCCCACTTAGTGACTCCTTTTGAATCTTTTTCATACGCTCAATTATTCCATATTTTCCATAAACACATTCCTTCCATCTCTAAAGTTTTACATTACTACATAATGCTCTAGTTGAATTTCAATTACTATGTTCCTGTTGATTCTTTTCAAATACATACTTGAACCTCTCATTAATCCATCCCTTTGTTTGTGTAACAAATCTGGTGAAAATTCCATGTAAAATGTAATAAAGGTAAAAATAATAACCATGGTCAATGAGACACTTATTCCAATCTGAATGGTGGGAAAAACATCCTAGTGAGTGTTCACTTCAGTTTATTATGGAAAATGAAAATTTAAAGGCTTTCGAAAGGAAAAATGACCTTTTGGGCATACATAACTATGAAAATAATGGAAAATAGGAGAAAATGGAGGTGAAAGGTCACAAGTTTCATGTGAGGAGGAAAATGAAGGAAAATAATGGACAATGAACAAAATAAAGGCCTCTTCTATAAAAAGGCTTCTCAGGATCAGATGGAAATAATTTTCTCTCATTATTCTCTCTCTCCTACTCTTGTATGGTTAGAGTATTCTTGGAGAACTCTTGGAGAGTTTGGCATACTTGGAGATTTGGAGCAAGAAGGAAAAGATCATGTAGGGAAAATTAGGATCGGGCAACTACAACGAGATTGTTTGTAGGTGTTTATTTGCATGTATGATTTCCTTGATAGATTTGGCATGCATGGTATTGCATGTGGTTATTTGTTATCTTGGCATGGGTTTTTCGAGGTGTGAAAAATTTTTCATCCTAGCCTTTCCATTTCCAGAGAGCCATGGTGTTGTGGAGTTCTCATTTTTTGGTCTAGTTGGATTGTCGGATGGATTTGAAGCTGAGTGGGGTGAATCTCAAGATTGATATAGCACATGGCCTAGTGGTGCCTAAACCGGACTGTGGATCATGATAAATACATTGGCCTAGTAATCCCTGAGCCACACTGTGGGTTGTGGTAAAGCTAGATTGTGTTGCTTCGGTGGACCTAGGAATCCTCAACCAGTGAATGGAAGAATATGTAGTAAATCTTAGAGCTGGTTTAATATCCATTTCAAGCCTAGAAATCTGAGGTTTGGGATTATGGTAAAGCCTAGCAATTATGTCTTGTTTTAGGGCCTAATGAACCTTGATTTAGATTGTGGGTTTTGGTAAATCTTGAGAGACTAGGAGATAGGAAAACTCCTCATAGTTTAGTAGAGAGAATATGATGATATCCATGCTTGTGTTGGCCTAGTGATCGGGGTAGATCATGGTAAATCCAGTTATGTTATGATTTTTATGAGAGTGAGGTGGTTTAGCCTCGGGGTGCCCTTTTTGGTTCTTTCGATTTTAGCCCCACATTCATGCTTGGAATATGGCATGGGGGTGATTGGCTGAAGTATATTTCCCTCAACCAATCTATGGTTGGGTGGAACGTGGAAGTCCCATCTCCGATTGATTTTTACATTTAGAAATGAACAGCTCATTCCTTTGGTATTTGATATGAAAATGTACTGTTTATTTTTTGGATTTCGTTGATGATATATCTGTGGTATTTATGTTGCTATTATGCTAGTTATAAGCTTGCATTTTTTCACTCATGAAGTATGGCTCTATTTATTTATTTTCATGTAAATGAATATACAATGTATCTATGCTCAAATATATTCTATTGCAGCTTATGATATAATGGATAAATGCTTCTTAGGGACTCTCAGATAAGTATTAGACCCATATGTTTATTTTTGTTGTTTACACCTATAAATGCAATGTTTGTGACATGTTTGATGGAATTATTGTCATTTATGGGTGGGTTTGAATGATTTTTGGTTGATATGATTATTTCCATATACTTTTTTTAATGTTTTTTAACCTTTCCTGGAGTTACATGAAGTTTTGAGCAGTGACCTAGGCTCAGGGGCTAAAAATGTGGCACAAATATTGAAGCCAAGCACACAAAATTGTTGTTTGGGCCTTATCCGCTACCTTAATAAGGTTAGCCTGCAGCTATATGGTCTAGGGCTTCTCCCTTTCCCTTACAATCCTGTGGCTCAACATCAAAGGGGCTAAAAGTCGTTACCCCCTCAGGTAACAGGGCCCTAGGAGGTTGGATTACCAACTGGGGATGTCAATGATGTAGTGTAAGGTGTGTTTTTGGTGTTTCAATTAGTTCCATTTCCTTAAGGTGATCTAGGAGGTTGAATCTCATATTAGTATCCTCTTGTCACATGTTATTCTGATTAACCGGTTACTTGGGTAGATGTGGGAAGATGGTGGAAAGAGTAGTATCATAGCATTGTTCAACCCTTAGACTAGATGGATGGTGTGTTGAGCACGTGTTAATGTTGATTGCATATTTGCTTAGTATGCTTGAGCTCTATATATGATTGTTGCATCTGTGTTGTGTTGGACATGGGGGCAATGTTGTTGCCATGGAAAGGTTTATGGTGTTGTTGTCAACATGCGGCATCATGATGTATGACTGGTTATGTGTTGTTATGCTTATGTATTGTTCCTGCACACTTGCTTACATGATGCTACATGTTTTACATGCATTTCTTGCTTATTTTAGGTCACATGTTCATTATTCTTTCATGTCGTCTATGTATGCTTACTTGTGTAATGTTATATGTTTAACATGCATTTGTCGTTCATGATTGGTTATAAATGTCAAGTGGGTCTGTATGGTCAATTTTCCATTGATTGATTGAGAATGTTGTTCTTAAGTTCATTGTATGTAATTAGGTCATGATGATGATATTGATATGTTATGATTCTAATGCGTTGGATGAGACAGAAGATGCAAATCATCAAGGCAAAGTTGTAGCACTAGACCTTGGGATAAGAGAAGATCGTCATACAATTTTGTATTATTGGCATCTAGGTATGTGATTCATTATTGTTGTAATTATTAGGGTTATTTATATTTTGTCATTCTATTGTCATTTGGGTTACATGTGTAATAAATTCTAGTTGGTTAGCGTAGTCATATGCATTATGGCTATGTGTATGCCTTTCATTCTATTGATTTTATGGTTACATACATGGTAGATGCTAGTTGATTAGTGTAGTTATATGCACATGTGTCAGATATTCATGATTGATAGTAGCATGTGGTTATATGCATTGTTATTGTTGTATTATGATGAGATAACTTGATGATTATGTTATATGTCATTGATTATTATGTTTTACATGAACATTATATTGTTGTATATTTAGCTTGATTATTAGGTTATATGTGGCTGATGAGCATGATATATAACTTGTTGTTGTTATATTATAGTAACTTGATGATTAGGGTTATCGTATTAAGATCTTGATGTTATATGTATCATTTTGATTTGGATTAGCCAATGCATTTGGTTAACGTTAAGACATTTAGGTATGATTCAACCTAATTATGATAGTTTGTTGAACTGAACTAGACTAGTTGTGCATATGTGATTTCTATGCATGAATGTCATATTTCTATGAGTCTATGATGTGAACCTGTTAGCTAGTTTCTATTATGGATATCATGACCTTATTTAGGTTGAGTTGATGTGTCGTGGAGTTTTATTTTTCTAATCTAGATTGATTTTTCAGATAAGATATCCTCCCCTATGATACATCAAGGTATGATTTTGATTATGGCGTGTACTTGATGCTTAATTGTTTGATTATGTCATCTATTTGGTGTTTGAGTGAGTTAGTGTCTATTACATCCTCTAGTTTATTTATTTAGCATGGTATGTTTGCAAGTTATTTGAATGTTTCATTAGTTGGATGATATGAGTATATATTTATGTAAGAGTGCATGAAGAAATGGTATTGTTTTAATATGGTTGTACTAACACACATGTGTTTTGATGGATGATATGTACCTGAGTGTAATTATTTGATAGTTGTAGCATTAGGTATTATGACCAATGAATGTGAGCTGACGGATGGATTATGACATGGTTGTCAGCCTTGGTAAAATTTGTTCTCGAATTGATAGATATATTTTCTTGATGTTGATAAATATGGCTAACATGTGTGTTCAGTTACGAGTCAGTGTGCTTGGCACAATAAGGTAAGGTAACAAGTATATTGGTATATTTATTTATGCACTGATGATTGTGTGGTTATGGCTGTATGATGCAGGGAATTGTATGGAAAAAGAGACTGACATGAAATATTGAAGAAGGCTCAGGTTGAGATTTCCTTGGAAGTATTGGGAACCATGGGGATTGAGTCATGGTTTTTGTTTCAAATTCTTATGCTTTTGGTATTTTTTTATTTGGTTGTGATTGATTTGTAGTATTGATTATGTCTAGTGCATGATCATGCCACTTTTTTGTGGTGTCGTATTGATTTTGGTTCTCATGCTATTCTTCTTGTTCATTTTGTTCTTTCCATTTGTTAGATTCTAGGGAATTGGTTGGAAATATGTAAGTTAATGGAGCTTGGGGAGATCTCTATGGTACTCAATAGGTAATGTAAGACATGAATGAAGCTCAGTGCATGACTAAGAGAAGTGGAAGGTAAGAATATGACAGTCAGTTGGACTGGTTATGTCCATTGTGGTAAATGCATGGTGGCAGTATAGACATGAGAAAGGAAATTTTGTAATTTTTCTTATTACTAGGGAAAATTTTGATCAGTATAGTGATGAGTGCATTTTCAAAATCTCCATTTACTATTATGACATAAAGAAAACTATATAGTTAAAAAGGTTTCAAAAAAATAAAATTAAAATTACAATGATATATATAAATATTTTGATTCTATGTAAAAATTGTAATGTATAATTGACATTTAAGAATTAAAAAAAAAAAATATATTCCAAAAAAAATATTAAATATTATAAAATTAATTCATTAAAATTTTCGTGTTTTTCTCTCCTTTTCTCATAGTAATACGCTATTTTCTTAGGAGAATATATGTGACCGATAGTAAAAAAAAAAAATTGTATGTAGATACCTTACAAAACTTCCCCAACAAAACAAAACATTTACCACACATAATGGTACATGTGTTTTCTGGAGGTTGATCCTAAGTCAGTTGAGCTCCCCTATTTACCATTTTTTTTGTCTCAACCAAATTAACTAAAAAATATTAAATATATTTCATTCACCATTAGGGAATTATAATTTTCCTAATTTTGTTATTAATATTTAATTCACCTATCTCCAATTTACACCCCTCATTAGAATTCTTTTTTGCTTCTCTGTTGAGGTCTCTGAGAAATGGAAATATTCTTTGGATGGGGTGTCTTATGCAATTTTCATGATTCTTTTCATTATTTTTTCCATAGGTTCTCCTTTGGAAGGGAGTATTTCACCAGATGAAGCAATATTAGGAGAGAATCATGCATAGTCATAAGTGTGCCCACCTAATCTTCTTTGGCTAACAAAAGTTCCTATTAGAGACCCAATATCTCTACTTTGTTATTTGTCATATAAACAAAACCCCATGAGTAACTAAACATTTTTTCCTCCTCAAGACTATTTAGTACCCTAATCGCTTTTATCATCCCTATAAAATGGCAATCTATTAATAATAATCATTTTTATTTTTAATCACACAAATAATATTCAAATTATATTTAATTTTATTTATTTAACAATATTAAATATATATTATTTTTTTGTCAAAAAACAAAATGTATTTTATCAAATAAATATTATATTTCATATTTACTTCTTAAATAAATAAATAAAAAGCTTACCTTTCCTTAATTTTTTTCCCAATTTTTCATTTCTAAAAATATTTAATAAATATTAACGTGGAGACTCCTCGATGGCAGTGACAAACATAGAGGAAAACCTGGTCTGTTTTTCATGATCGAAAACATCTAGCGAATGGTGTGGAGGTTGGGGTCCTCGTCGTCCAATTTCATTTGCAATACAGTGGAATTAATGATACGATGTGAAATGTTTCAATCGATCTCTTCAGTATTGAGAGACGGTGACGGTCATTGTTATATGGTGATTATCAATTTGCAGGTTCGAAATTACGCTGTGACAAGGGGTTGTTAATTTTTCGAGTATCAAGCTTGTTGGGTGTTTTTTATATTCTTTCCACAACTAGTCACATGCTCTACAAGGTCACAGGGGGGTCAATAGCCCCCTCTGTTCATTGCACCATGTGAAACAGGGGGGTGATAGCCCCCCTACACAGGGTTCGAGGAAACCCCCCTAGAAATTGGTTTTGGAAAATATAATAGGTCGGAAGCCCTAACTATGGTTTTTTGTGCGTGACTTTTGTGAATGGTTTTGAGCATGATGATTTTATGCCCATGGTGTTTTGTAGATCTGGTAAAGGGAAATACGATTATGTTCTAATCCAGGGTTAATTGTTTGGATTTGATGAATGCCTCGACATGTATATATACATATTGTAACATTGAAATGAATATAATGAAAAATCAATCTAGTGGTCACGATTTTGGGATCTAGGGGAAAATATCTATGTATATTTTTTTTACGTTCTCACTGTTGTTTATTTTTTGTTTTAAGAATTATTTTGGATGTGATTTTTATATAGGGCTAAAACCTATAAGGATATGGTGGTATCACAAGTTCCTTTTTCCTGTGGCTTGTTTTATAATGGAGGCTACTTCGTAGTCATCATCTTCTCCTCAACCTATTGGTTACAAAAATGTTAATTTCCCTTCCATGTGTATGGTTTCCTATTTTTTTAAGAGGTTTAAGTGAATTGTGTAAGGTTATGAGGTCATCCCTTGATCCCTTCCATGCATTTTTCATTAATTATCTCCTTGGACCCCTTCTAAGCTTACAGGGGCGTTTGTGTTTCTTGTTAATCAATATTATTCTAGTGTCTCTTTCTTTCATGTATTTTCTATGTAGTCACGTGACCCACTTCTAGGTGAACATATATTGGGGTTTCTGGGGGAATAACTGCACTAAGGTGTCTATGAAAACGATTATTAGTTGGGGTTCGTTCCTAGGGTGTTTGTGCTTGGATTTCCTTTCACCTATGCTACATATTGTCTTGTCACTTCCTCTAGCATAGGTATTAGTAATACTTTGTTCTACTTGGTGGTTTCCTAGTTGTGATCTCATTTGTAATTCCTCGAGTTGGAGATAGTAGGCTAAAATTTCCTCATCAGCGAAGTCTCTTCACTAATTCTTTTTGCTATGTTGTGTGTCTTGGTGCGTTTGGAGGTGACGTTATTTTGTAGTGTTCCTGTCTTTGAATATTTTCCCTAACATTTCATAATGATACCTGTGCTGCATAATTCCCTCTCCAAACCCAAACTGAGGGGGATTTGAAGCAGGGAGGGAAGGAAACATAAGAATTTGAAGGTGGTGGTGGTGGACCATGGGCCAAAGTGTTCCACATGACGAGGTAGAACTACTGGTAGCATGGGTCCACTGGCCTTGAGGGACCGTGGTGGCAGGGGTGGGTCAAGAGTAGCTCGAGATGGGCATGCGACGAGGAATGGTAAGTCAAGAAATATGTTGCATGGTGTTCACGCTGGTGGTTGAGGTAGGACTCCTTGGTAGGGGTGTGTAAGGGCTATTGGTTAGAAACATTTCTTTGGGGCTTGCCGGGACCTGGTCCAATCTATTCCATATCAATTGGAAATTCACAATAAGGCTAGGAAGGAAGAACATGAATATGTCATTACTACTCTTAAATAGTTGCATTACTTTCAATGGCATGTTTAGGAGAGGATCGTGGTGGTATGGTGCAGTCATAATTTTCAATGTAGAAAGGGGGAATACTGGAAACAAAGATAGCTCATTTCAAGCAACCTCTACAGTGCACTTATCGTCCCCCTCCCCCTCCAATTACTCGAGAAGATAATTATGCCTCAATTACCTTTGATGATTGAGAATGGTTAAAAGTGTTCTACTCATTCTATTTGTCTTTTGGTGCTTTTTTCATACTAAGTTGTGGATTGTGTCTCTAGTTGTGCTTCTGTTTATTTTCCATATGTTTTTAGCAGTAGTCAACAAGCCTTGTCGGGGTGAGACTACCTGCATTTTGATATCGATGTACTCAATATTTTATGAATGAATGAAATATTGATTTACAAAAAAAATATTTATGTGGAGACACCTCTACTCTAAGTTATGATGAATCAACTTACCTTTCTTTTATATTTGTTTTACAATTTTTCATTTCTAAAAGTATTTAATAGATATTAATGTGGAGATACATCTACTCTAAGTTAAATTGAATTCATTAGTTATAATTTTATTGAAAAATGGAAAGAATCTATGGGAGAGAGTAATTAAATTGGACTATAGTATTAACATAATTTATTATTTTTAAAATTGAAATAATTAAATTATCCTAGTAAAAACTAGACTAGAACAACCAAACTGATAAATGTGGTTAATAAATGTCGATGGATATACATCAACCACATTTATTATTATTTATAAATTACACAAAATCATCGTTATTATTAATATTATAATTTAAGAGTACTAAATAATAATAATAATAATAATTTATAATTAAAATTAATATAAATATGTATATCAATAATTAATAGTTATAATATTAATAATATTAATAATTATAAATTATGAATTATAATAATTATTAATAGACCAAATGGATTAATACTATAAACCATAGTCATCTTAATAATAATTAAATAATTTTTTTTTAATAATTATAATTATTATTAATAAATCATTATTTCTAATAAATAATTGTAATTATAATTTTTTGTTGTTAAGAGAAGTAAATATTATAAACCAAATGGGTTGATGTTATAAACCTAAAGGACTAATAAACCCAAGGTATTAATCATATTACAAACCAAACAAATTAAAAACCCATGGGATTAACATTACAAACCTAATTGATTAATAAACCCAAGGAAATATTAATATTATAAACCCGAGGGATTAATATTATATACTTTTAGTATTATTAATACAAACGATTAATAAACCCAAGGGATTAATATTATAAGCCCTAGGGATTAAAAACCCAAGGGACTAATGTTGTAAACCCAATGAATTAATGAACCCAACTAATTATTAATATTATAAACCCAAGTGTTATGGCAGAAAAATTTCTCTTGCAGATAAGAGAGGTATCCCTATATTCAAATACAAATCTAGAAACAAACAAACAAGTAGTTAATACCTTTCCTTAATCTATAACTGAAGCATGATATATGAAATTTACAAGAATCTCTTACCTCTCTACAAAATGTGTGTACATGTCCTTTTGATGTCTTCAAAATTTCTTCCTTGTTTCCTTAAGAGAAGATATGCATGAAAAAAAAAAAATGAGGAATGACATCATAATGTAGATAAAGATTCAAACATAGAGTGAATGAAAATTGCAACATATCATGTATCATAATATTAATCTAATATGAAGCTATAAAACTATGCAAAATATCAAGGAGTTTTGCAAAAATAATCATAACAAATGCAAATAGGAAAGAAACAAATGTGTGTATTAAAATTTAACAAGAAGGGTAAATGCAACATTAACCTTGATGATGTAAGCCTCTTCCCACTGGTCTTCAATCCTCCACTTAGATAGCAATATTTTAGCCCTAATCTGACAACATACATTTACATTCAGTTATCTCCTTTACTCTCTGGTCTAGTTGAATTTATAGGCTAAGAGGAGGATCTTTGAGATCCTTTTTCTAAGGGATGAAATCCATAAAGAGAGGGATTAGGTTTCCACAAAGAGAGGGAGTTTGATTCATGAACCAATGGATGAAGCCCAACTATGTAGGGGCTAGAGGCCTTCATTTGGTAAATATTCCTCCAACAAGGCTTCTAGAAATCACTCTTTATTTTTACCCATGTTAGGATATTTGTGCAATTTTCAGTGGAAGACAAAGAAAATAATTATGCAAGCCACACCGATCAAAATTTTATTTGCGTAGGAAATGGCTAGGAAGATTATGCAAGTTCTTAAAAATAGGTTTTTGAGCAATGTAATCTAGGATTCTTCTTGTCTTTGGGATTTTTTTACTCCCAAAATTATAGGGGAATACTTGAAACAATTTATCATATAGTGAGAGATATCTATTGACGTTCATTTTCCTAATGGTGAGAAAATGACGTGTAACAAATTTCCCCCTAAACTGCGAAGTTAGAAAATATATTTGAGGATTTAAGTGCTTTATCATGACAACGTTCAGATTAGAGACCATGGTTGGAGACCTCAAGGGTTACAACACAATATCCTCATATAATCGTCACTGAGGTAGGCATTCCCATACTCAGAATATAAGTATATCAAAGAAAAAGTATGGAAATGTAGACACAGTATGGATAAACCTAGATTCGAGGTATTAGTATTCATCTCTATCGATCCGTAGTACAAATATAACCATGTGAGTGAATGTCTTGAAGTCGAACCTGATAGAAACCACCTGATTATCAATCAGTCATGTGAAGTGTTAACAGATGTGAGAGAAACCACCGATAATCATAATGGTTCTCAAGGTACTCTAGTACAATATATGAAGTGTGATTAAATGTCTCGAATTTGAACACTCATAGAATCATTCTATCGAAAGTCAATTATGACAACCTATCGTCGAAGGAAAAAAACTTACCACTGATGCATGCATGATCCAAGGTACTAAAGGAGGTTTCTAGATCAAATTCCACATTGAAGTTGATAGGAAGTGATTCGTTGTAGGAGGGCATATGACACAAAAATCATGTCAAGTTTTGAAGAACAAGTTTTTAGTTATTTAGGGCTAACTCAGGGATGGCCAAAGTGGTTGAAGGCTGTGAATTGAAAGGTAATTTTGACTGATGTTGGACTTCTCTTGAATATATCAGCGACATGAAATTTCAACTTTGCAACTTGACTAAAAAATAAAACCAAAAAACCAACTGAAGACTTTCAATGAGGTGTGATTAGCTTAGAGACAAATGGATTTCCCAACTCAAACTTAAAAGTGACAGAGTGTGATGTTAAATAGTGACATACTTCCTTTTTGTAATATAGAAATAAATTTTTATTTCCAATTTCCCTCAACATTACTAGCAGGTATCTCTTTATTTTTATGCAAGTTTGAGGAGTATAACATGTGCTTGTCCTATAAGGTCATCCTTTAGATAAGTCTTTTAGAGTGTTTTTAACAAACCGATGGAAGGAGTGGTTCACGCTTGTCATGATTGGAAAGTCTTACATTGTTTCCTTTTACTAGTCCAATGAAGGGGTAAATCCATGTCGTTTTCACATTTAAATAGTTTTAAAATACACAAAAATAAAAATCATACATTTCATTCAATGTAAAATTTTAACGATCCTAGAGAAAGTAAAGTTCAACATTTTTCACTTTTAGGGAGTCAGAAGAAAAAACATAAGTAAACTATGAAATGTCTTTTTTGTACATTTATTCTCTCAAGCCCGAAAAAGTGTAAAATAATGCAAGAGATAACTCTTTTGACTATGATTAGTCAAAGTATACCTTTTTCGTAAATATACATTTATTTCAAGAAGATGTTTTTTGTTTTCTTTAAGAAGTTCAAAATATACAATCATACTTAGAAAAAAATTTCACATTTTGAGTCTCAGAAAAGAGCTTAAAGGGACCGAAAAAGTGATAAAAATTTACTCATTGTGAAGATAATATGTTTTCGTAATAAACCCTGTAAATTGCACATTCAAGCCCAAAAATCATCATAACTCCTCGAAAAATAGTAAAAAAACACTAAAAAAATTTGAATTTTAGAAGCTAAAGAAAAAATATTATTTTAATAGGACAAATTTTGTTTATAAAAGTTTAAAAAGTAAAATTTTATTTACTATTTGGGATCTCTTTCAAAGTGCATTTTCATCAAACATTTAGTAGAAGATTGTGATTAGACTGGTGGAAAATTTCGTCAATTGTTTGGTCGAGGTAGAAGATCATCCATTTCTCTTAACATAGTTTTTATTTTTAATTTTACTCGTGATTTTTGTGTTTTTGAGATTTTTTCATAATTTAAAATGTGCTCTTGGGTTTGTGTAGTTCCTCTTCATTGGGACCGTGCAAACCTGATTTGTCATTGTTGGGAAAACATGATTTTCACATTTTACCTAAAAGGGAACCATGCAAATTCACACTATCCCTAAAAGGTGTTTGTGCAAGTTGACGAGGGATTTTAAAAATAATTAAAAAACACCTCATTTTTTTCAAAAATATTCTATATTATTCTCCTAACTCATTTCCAACATTGATTTCATGTTTTGGAAGATGGAGATAGAGGTAACATGAAGCTCAAGATGTTGAGGCTTTGAATGATCCGACTACATTGTAGGATTTGAGAGATTGTGTCTTGCTAAATATTTAATGATTTTAGGGATGGAATATCAAATGGATATATTGACATGGTTGGTAAGATATTGGAATTTCCAAGAGCAGTGTTTTCATATTGGAGACCAGGGACTCGCTATTGATTCTAATGGTATCTATTTCTTGACAAGGCTTTCACGTCGTGGCACTCATATTTCATTTTCTTGAGATACACCAAGTGGTGAACCAATAGAATCTTATTTAGTCCAAATTTAGTGTTGTAAGAATCAAGAATAAATACATTGAGATCCTTCCATTGAGGACCATTTCATTTACTATTTCTCGGCTATGTGGAAGTGTTGCACTTCACCTCATTACTAAATATCAAATCAAAATTTAACTATATTTATTATAGCCAATTATGTTTAAATTATGCAAAGGAGTTTCTACCAATATCAAAGGAAAACTCACCAGAGAAAATAATGACAAAATAAATAGTTTTTGGTATGGTGCTATAGTGATATCATTTGATTTGGAGAGGAGTCCTATCCTTTTTCCATAGGATTCCATGGAGATGGGAGGACCACCATATCCATGCATGCCATAGTGGATCACATTGATGGCTCGCCATGAAGGTGGTGAAGGTATGATAGTCAGATATGCTCCTACATTTTTTAGATGGTTGAATCACCAAATTATCATCATTGAAAATTACCCATATGTAGTTATGGACTATAATAGTGATCATGACATCCCACTCCATGAAGGAATCAAATGGGTTGATACAGGTAAAAATTCTCACTTTGGTTGTTTTTTATTTTTCATAATTTTGTTTTGTGTTTTTACATCCAAAACTAATCATATAAATAATCATGCAAATATGGGACCAGTTAGATCGACCTCAATGCAATGGTTTGACAGACATAACGAGTATAAAACTCTAGTAGCACAAAGCCTAGAGGTTGTGGAGGACTTGACAGAGATTTAGCATAACCAATAGAGGACGTGACAATAAGCCAATGCCCTAGTGGAGTCACCAATTTGTTATGGTGGACAAATATCTCTTGTAGACAAGTCTAGAAATATCCCTATATTCAAAGACAAATCTAGGAACAAATAGAAAACTATCTACTACCTTTCCTTAATTTATAGATAAAACATGATATATGAAGTGTGAAAGAATTTCTTACCTCTCTATGAAATTCATGTACATGTCCTTTTGGTGCCTTCAAAGTCTCTTCCTCACTCTTCAAGAGAATATATATATGAGAAAAAACAAATGGGGAATAAAATAATAATGTAGATAAAGTGTCAAACACAGATTGAATGGAAATTACAATATAGCATGTATCATAATATTAATCCAATATGTAGTTATAAACTATGAAAAATATCAAGGAGTTTTGCAAAAAGTAGCATAACAAGTGGAAATATAAAAGAAACAGTTTCTTGTATTAATCTTGAACAAGAACGAGCAATACAACCTTCATCTTGATGATGTATGTAACACCCCAAGCTATTATGCTTTTTAAATCAGACATTTGAACTTAAGTACAAAGGGAAGTGGACCCCAATGGATAATATTTTTGTGGATGTAGTTAATTATTTATTTATGAAAATAAATAAAATGTTTATGTGTGCACTATGAACAAATGAGTTTTTTGAGATCACTTGCCTAATCCACGAGGTTATGGAAAGAGGTTAAGACTTTCCTCAAAATATTTCAAAAATCCTTGAAAGAAAATTATTTCTAATTTAGATTTTTGAGGAAAAATCTAAATTCCCCAATGATGAGAAAAGTAGTTGGGAAGAGGTAAAAAGCTGGAAAAGAAAAAAGTAGCTTTAAAAGTTCCTAAATAAGGGAAGCCTAGGCAAACAGGAATAAAAGCATCCTGAAATTCTAGACGCAGAATTAGAAACAGGCTTTGGGGAGAACATATCTTAAATAAGCTACTATATAAAATATTGGGGTTGCTCTATTCTAGGAGAGGATCTCAGCTCGGGGGTGAATTATGGAGATAGATGAATTCTAAGGTTGGGTGGAATGGTCATAGAAATAAGTGATATGCACAGATAATCTAAAGTTTTCTGTTATAATGTTGATTCAAAAAATTTACCTTGTATTGATATTGAAAGCACTTTATGTTGTCATAATTTGGATTTTACATTCCATACATTTAATAGAATATTTTAAAATAAATAATCTTCCAAATACTGTAGTGTAATAGGAATAGATATTGGGAAGTATCTATCAGAATCTCTAAACTCTTAGCAGTTTAAATCTGAAGATACATAGTACTCCCAATTATCATGTATAACTTGAAACTTAAATATTTTGTCATAATAATTGATATATATACATATGCAGAAATAAATAGTTAAAAATCTGAGATTCTAGTTGAGTAACTAGTATTTGAGAAATCTCAGAGTATCAAAAAAAAATATAACCTAAAATGATTCTATATAATAAATTTAAATGTATTCAGGTTACCTCTACTGGTACATACAGAATGAAAGAATTTAACCACACAAAAAAGATAAATATTTCACTTGTGTGCTTCTATGATAATAATCATATAAAAATACAATATTTGGAATGTTACATTAAAATAAATTACCTTCAGATAGTAGACAAGAATCTATGATATAACACAGAAATAACGAATTAAATTATAAACAGGTATTGATTAGATATGCATGCCTGATGTAAAAGAAAAGTATTGAAAGAGATAGATATTCTATTCTAAATTTTAATGCTGATATAAGTATATATTTGTTCTTAAGTACTATAATTAGACACAAAAATAAGTTGAAACAGAGTTTGAAAAGAAAGTTCTGTGTTAAGTATAATCTAAAATTTCTATCTTCAAAAACAAGCTTAGAAGTAAATAAAATTCTTGCAAACTAATCTCAAGAAATTATACAACCTAATACTAGTTATAATATCCAATCCTTTTAATTGATAAATATATGTAAAAATAGGTATAAACCTCCCGTCTGGTGCTACTTGATAAATTCCTATTTTGGCAATAGTAGCAATAAGTTAACAGTTAATTAAAATATATATACAAAAACCAAGAACATATGAAGTAATGGTGGAGGTATGTATATACATATGTCACATAAATGAAATAATCGTTTTTAAATTAAATACTTGAATAATAACTTCTATCAACCATATATACGTAAATTAACATTCTGTGAATATACAAAAAAGAGAAATCAATTAAATATGTACAGAAATGTAAATTCCCATTTAACAGTTACTTAACTGAATGAAATGAACAATTATAAAAAGGGTGACCGTTAATACAAAGACATAGTTTATTTGAAATACAATTTTATACATAAAGGGAAAATGTTATAGAATATATCTAAAAGGAGTAGGGGTAAAAACCCTAACAAAAATCCCAAAATACATTATGGAAATTTACTGCTATCATGAGTCAGCAATGAGGAAACCAGGGTGAAATCAACTTGTGTATAAAAACACAGTGGTTGAAGTTAAAAAATCTGATTTTATAAATCAGGCTTGAATACTAAATAGAACCGAGACTCTTAATAGAGATAAGTCTCTTACCTTGAAAAATGAACGAATACGCAAGGATAACCCTGAAATAAAATCAATCTCAACGAAATAATAATTTGGGAAAATATAAAAAATTAATTTAATTATCAAAAGGGTTTTATAAAATTTACACAGTGGAATATCCTCACGTATGAGCGAGTTGGGAAGAACACATTCATAGACCCTGAGAGGAAGTAATCGTTTTGTCTCCATGATTTGCCGAAGCAAGTATTGAAACAGATGAAGACTGAGGACAAAAAACCATCTTCCTCAGGTCAGTGAAATCATATATAGACATTCACCATAATAGAATTAGAAATGAGATAATACTGATAAATATCAGTCAAATAGTTCTGAGAAGCAAAGTATCTCAATCGACGAGCTGGAGTAAACATTCTATATCTAAGTACACTTTCAAAAGAATTTCGTAACTAATTTACAAGATACGCCATAAATCAATTCTGCAAAATGAAAACCAAATCGAAATAGGGCTCGTAGTTGAATCCCCAAACCAATGTCATGGAAAACGTAGAAAATATAAGTATCATGATACATTGCAAGCCAGGTTACAGGCTTTTCATTTAGATTTCATTTCTATAAATAACGAAAATTAAATGCATTGTAAATAAACACCAAAAAGGAGACCACTGTAAATTTATAAAAAAAAATAATATGTAAATGCATTCACCACAATAATATAGTGCAACATTTTAATTGTATTCAAGTAGAGAGGTTAAGAAAATGTAAGTTACCTCTGTGTTTCGTGGAGAAGGCGTTACATTTGACTAGTAGTTCGACATTGGAGGCCCAGAAAACACGCCTTATTCTTACCGTGGAGAGAACCAGAGAAAGGTTGCAGGAAGAGAAAGATGACTGAGGAAATGAAAGAGTTTAAAAACTTCAACACTTATAGAAATTGAATCACATAAACCCTAATCAAATCCAATCGTCCAAGTGTCACAATTCGTCGATCCTCGCATGGATCGATGATAATCCCAATGATAGGACACAAGTTTAATAACATTGAAAATCAAGTGTACCATTGTAGAGAGAAGCATTAAAATGAATTCAGAACCGTCATATAAAAACTATAAGTTATATCAAATTCTGTGGTTCAAGGATTCGAATGAGTGAAGGTTTTAAATACAAACGTACATGCATAGGAAGCCGAGTAGGGTAGAATTAATACATGTCAGTTGACATACCTACCCTAACTCAATTAAAATGAAACCATCACATTATCATAATGTTAGGGTACAATGATATTCATTTGATACTAAGTCAAAAGGCAGTTATAATCCAATGAAAATCAACACTATATTATTGTGCACGAAAACTTTTTTAAGATGCTACATATTTAATTCGAATTCACTTCTCTGAGATGTGTAGGGTATCATAATAGAAAGGATGTAATACACTTAGGATTATGGTGATAAACTCATATTAGATAGGTGGAATAATGGTAAGAGTGGCATCAATCATTATGCAATTTAAATCATAAATATAATTAAAATTAAAATCAAATGGTATGAAAACCATTACCTATACCTATGTTGAGTAAAGTGGAGTCTCATTAATAGGATTAATGTAGGTTAAAAGAAAAGCCACTCAAGGTAAAAGGAGTATTAAAATGATAAATGAATGTTGACATATGGAAAACTAATGTATATATAGAGGGTTATATACATTGGTTAAGAAGAAAAATAATTTAAGTTAAAGTGAGATTATGTCAAGTGAAAATAAAAATAATGTATAGCTAGATATTATTAATCTAAGAATGATGTTAGAAAGATCAATTAAATTGAAAAAAAAAAAATTATATTGGGGTCAAGGTATATTACAAATGGTATCAGAGGCAGGTTGGAAAACTGTGCTGTTTTCCTGTGCTCACTCTTATGAAATTATTATTATTATTTTTTTGAAAAAAAATGTTTACTGATGTTATTTTGTTTTAGTGTAAAAAGGTACTAAAACTCAAAAGTCAATGGCTGAATAAGAGGAACTTTATGTCGATCTGGGTGGTAGAGATAATACACGAGGTCCCAATGCTCCTTTAATGGTCATGTTGCACAGGTTGCAATGGGATATGGCTGAGCTAAGAAGCCAGAATGACAGGCTATCTTAAGCCAGTCAGGTGTAGGAAAAAATGATAAGTGAACTGGCTTCGCGGAACAACCAAAAAGTTGAAGGTTCCGGAAGGAGGAGGAAAGGTAGGTTCTCAATGATTATGAGGAAGATGAGACTACTAGACATTAGTCTAAATAGAAGAACGATTTACAGGGTGAATTCTTAAAAATTAAACCTCCCTCCTATGATGGAGAGAAGGAGGAATATGCTGAGGCATGGTTGTTGAATATGATTAAGTATTTTGAGGTCTACGAATATGAAAGAAATCTGAGGGCCAAATTAGCTATCTACCAGTTGTAAGGTAAGGCTTCCTTGTGGTGGGAGGAGACAAAAATGGTTCATGCCACTGATGAAAAAATAGTGACTTGGGAATATTTCCAAGTCAAGTTTAAAAACCGTTATTTGAACGAACGCTATTATGATGATAAATAAAAGGAGTTTCATGAACTCATATTGGGACAACTCACCATAGATGAGTTTTTCACCAAGTTTACAAATCTGTTAAGATATGTTCCTTATATTTGTGAGGAGAAAGCAAAGGTGAAAAGGTTTTTGAACTGTTTGTTGGCTATGTACAAGGAGGAAATAGAGTTTGATAATCCAAAAACCATGGAAGAAGTGGTGAGGAAAGCTATATTACACTACCAGAAGTTTAAAGGAAAGAATGAACAAGGAAAAACCTGGACAAATAAGGGTGAATTCAAAGGAAAGAAACAAAAACCAGCTTATTTGAAGAACTTTGGTAGGGATCATCAGCGGAAGAAATTTAACAAACCTAAAGAAATTCAAACTGCTCAATCCCAAGTGGGGCTAAAGAAAATAGATGCAGAAAATCAGAAATAAGGGACAGTTAAAATGAGAGAGCCATTGAAGTGTTGGGGCTGTGGAGAACCTCATATTTTGACGGACTGTCCCCATCAAAATATTCAGATGGTTCTGAAGCCTAGAGAAGCTACTACAGTGAACGATGTAGCCAAAAATATTCCTACTATCAGTGTAGCCTTGGAGAACCGGCAAGAAAAACATGAGGCTACTATGGTCGAAATGGAAGGTATGATTGCTGACAAATCTGTTACAGTTTTAATTGATCCAGGTGCTTCTTTGAGTTACATTACTCCACAAATTGTAGAGAAAAGAAATCTAAAAAATAAAAAATTTAAACAGTCCTGGTTGGTCCAGTTAGCCACTAGTACCAAACGAAAATTAACTCACAAGTTACCCCAAATAGCTATAAAGTTAAATTATTTTCAAACAGAAGTAAATTTAAAAATTCTGCCATTAGGCGCATATGATTTACTGATAGGAATAGACTGTTTAGAGAAGAAAAAGGCTATGATGAATTTTTTGGATAAAACTTTACATTGCATAGATGAGGAAGGGAGACCTTTTATACTCAAAGGAAAACCAAAACCAAATTTTGTAAGACAAATATCAGCTTTGCAATGGAAAAGAACAGCTAGAAAAAGATATCAAGTATATGATATACATGTTGAAGAATTAGGACAGCAACCTGAAGAAAACCTGCTAGACACTTTACTAGTGGTAATAGAATTTAAGGAAGTTTTTCCAAATGAGATTCCTCATCTTCCCCCCAAAAGAGAGATTGATTTTTCAATCGATTTGGTGCCAGGAAAAACACCAGTGTCTAGAGCTCCGTGCCTGATGAGCCCCCCTGAACTCATGGATTTAAAAATGAAATTACAAGAATTGTTGGATAAAGGTTATATCAGACCGAGTGTATCTCCTTGTGGAGTACCGGTGTTGTTCACAAAAAAGAAGGATGGAACCTTCAGAATGTGCATCGATTATCGTCAACTAAATAAGTTGACAATAAAAAACAAGTACCCATTACCCAAAATAGATGACCTTTTTGAATAGGTGAGAGGAGCTTTAGTATTCTCTAAAATTGACTTGAGGACTGGTTATCACCAACTCAGAATTAAGGAGGAAGATATCAGTAAAAAGGCTTTTCTAACCAGGTATGGGCACTATGAATTTGTAGTCCTACCTTTTGCTTTAACAAATGCCCCTGCCACTTTTATGTGCTTAATGAATAGTGTTTTGAACAAGTACTTAGAGAAATTTGTACTAGTGTTCATAGATAATATTCTAGTCTATTCAAAAAGTGAGGCAGACCATAAAGAACACCTTAGAATTGTGTTGTAGACTCTCAAAGAGAATCAGTTATATGCCAAGTTTAGCAAATGTGAATTTTATGAGGATAAAATTCAATATTTGGGGCATATCATATCAGAACAAGGATTGGTTGTTGATCCTGAAAAGATAAAAGCCATAAGAGAGTGGTCTGTACCTACTGATGTATCAGCAGTAAGGTCATTTATGGGGATTGCAGGTTATTATCGAAGGTTTTTGGAAAAAATTTCTACAATACCATATCCGATAACTTCACTACAGAGAAAAGGCACCGAATTTGAGTGGACTGAAAAATGCCAACATAGCTTTGAACAACTGAAATTAAAACTTAGCACAGCACCTATACTGAAGATTGCAGATCCTGATAAAGAATATGTCGCGTGTACGGATGCATGTAGAGAGGGGTTGGGAGGAGTTCTACTACAAGAGAATTCTGTCATTGCATATGAATCTAGAAAACTTAAGAAACATGAGAAAAATTACAATGTATATGATCTGGAATTGGCTGTTGTAATTCATGCTTTGAAGATGTGGCGACACTATCTTCTTGGGAAAAAATTTACATTGATGACAGATCATATCAGTCTCAAGTATTTCTTTTCTCAAACAGATTTGAATTCTCGACAAGTCAGATGGCTGTATTTTCTAAGTGAATTTGATATGGAAATAAAACATATCAAAGGGAAAGAAAAAAAATTTGTTGATGCTCTAATCAAAAATGCTTGCCAAAACATAAACAGCATTGGGAGTAGTGCTAGTTTTGATGTAGAAGAATTAGTTAAAAGGTTAGTAGATCAAGATCCCAACTATGAGAATCTACAAGTGAAAATGCTGAAAAAGAAAATGGTTGAATACACCCAAAACCAGAAAGGGCTGATCTGTTATAGAAACAGATTTTACATCCTCGATGTGGATTCTTTGAAAAAATAAATCCTAGATGAATATCATAAAAATCCATATTCAGGACATATTGGATATCAAAAAATTCTTATAGCCTTGAAAAAGGATTTGTTTTGACCAGGAATGAAAAAGGATGTAGAAAAATATTTAGCTAGATGCATGGAATTTCAACTAGTCAAAGTTGAACATCAGCATCCAGCAGGAATTTTAAATCCCTTGCCAATTGCAGAATGGAAATGGGACACTGTTTCAATGGAATTTATTACTGGCCTACCTAAAACAAAATATCAGCATGATTCTATGATGGTAGTAGTAGATACTTTGACAAAGGCTTCCCATTTCATACCTGTAAAATCTACTTTTAGGACAACCCAAGTAGCAAATGTGTTCGTGAAAGAAATAGTGAGGTTACATGGAGTTCCAAAGATGATAATTTCAGACAGAGATGCCAGGTTCACTGCTGCATTTTGGAAAAGTTTGTTTGGAGGGATGGGCACTAAATTAAACTTTAGTACTGCCTATCACCCTCAAACAGATGGTCAAACAGAGAGGAAAAATCAAATTTTGGAAGATATGTTAAGAATGTACATAATGGATAGGCCAACAAAGTGAGAAGATTATTTACACTTAGCAGAATTTGCTTATAACAATAGCTATCAGGCATCCATAAAAATTATTCCATTGGAGGCACTCTATGGAAGGGGGTGTCACACTCCTTTACGCTAGAGTCAACCTGCAGACAAGCAAATTCTAGGGCCAGATGCCTTGCAGGAAATGGAAAGAGTTGTGAAACAGATTCAAAAAAATATTTAAACAGTTCAAGATAGACAGAAAAGTTATGCAGATCAAAAAAGGACTCACATGGAATTTAAGGTGGGAGATCATGTTTACCTAAGAATCAAACCCAAGAAGAGTACACTACATACTAGTAGTTGTGCAAAATTGGCTCCTAGATACTGTGCACCTTTTGAAGTCTTAGAAAGGGTTGGACCAGTAGCTTATAAACTGGCCTTACCTTTGCACATTAAAGTTCATGATGTGTTTCATGTCTCTTTGTTGAAAATATATGTTCATGATGCTTCTCACATTATTGATTGGAATGTGATCTAGGTGGAACCAGAAGGGGATTTCCTTCCAGAACCGCTTCAAATCTTGGAGCGGGAAGAAATTGAATTGCAGAATCGAACAGTAGCTAGAGTAAAGGTGCAGTGGAAGCACTTTACTACTGGTGAAGCTACATGGGAAAGAGAAGCTGATATGATGGAAAAATATCCATTTTTATTTTCAAATTAAACTCTAGTAGTTAGTTGTTAACACCGAGGACGGTGTTTGTTTTCAGAGGGGGAATATGTAACACCCAAGCTGTTATGATTTTAAAATTGGACATTTGAACTTAAGTCCAAAGGGGAGTGGACCCCAATGGATAATAATTGTGTGGATGTAGTTAATTATTTATTTATGAAAATAAATAAAATGTCTATGTGTGCACTATGACCAAATGAGTTTTTTGAGATCACTTGCCTAATCCATGAGGTTATGGAAAGAGGTTAATACTTTCCAAAAAATATTTCAAAAAGCCTTGAAAGAAAATTATTTCTAATTTAGGATTTTGAGGAAAAATCTAAATTCCCCAATGATGAGCAAAGTAGATGGGAAGAGGTAAAAATTTGGAAAATCAAAAAGCAGCTTTAAAAGTCCTAAATAAGGGAAGCCTAGGAAAACAGGAATAAAAGCATCCTGAAATTCTAGACACAGAATTAGAAACAGGCTTTGGGGAGAACATAGCTTAAATAAGCTACTCCAGAATAGATTAGGGTTGGTCTGTTCTAGGAGAGGATCTCAGCTCGGGGGTGAATTCTGGAGATAGACGAATTCTAAGGGTGGGTGGACTGGTCATAGAAATAAGTGGTATGCATAGATAATCTAAAGTTTTCTGTTATAATGTTGATTCAGAAAATTTACCTTGTATTGATATTGCAAGTACTTTATGTTTTCATAATGTGGATTTTACATTCCATACATTTAAAAAAATATTTTAGAAGAAATAATCTTCCAAATACTGTAGTGTAGTAGGAATGGATATTGGGAAGTATCTATCAGAATCTCTAAACTCTTAGGAGTTTAAATCTGAAGATACATAGTACTCCCAATTATCATGTATAACTTGAAACTTAAATATTCTGTCATAATAATTGATATATATACATATGCAGAAATAAATAGTTAAAAATATGAGATTCTAGTTGAGTAACTAGTATTTGAGAAATATCAGAGTATCAAAAAAAAAAAAAAAAACTAATATGATTCTATATAATAAATTTAAATGTATTCAGGTTACCTCTACTGGTACATACAGAATGAAAGAATTTAACCACACAACAAAGATAAATATTTCACTTGTGTGCTGCTATGATACTAATCATATAAAAATACAATATATGGAATGTTACATTAAACTGAATGAATTTTAGATAGTAGACAAGAATCTATGATATAACACAAAAATAACAAATTAAATTATAAACAGGTATTTATTAGATATGCATGCTTGATGTAAAATGAATGTCCTGAAAGAGATAGATATTCTACTCTAAATTTTAATGCTGATATAAGTATATATATGTTCTTAAGTATTGTAGTTAGACAAAAAAATAATTTGAAATAGAGTTGGAAAAGAAAGTTCTGTGTTAAGTATAATCTAAAATTTATATCTTCAAAAACAAGCTTACAAGTAAATAAAATTCTTGCAAACTAATCTCAAGAAAATATACAACCTAATACTAGTTAAAATATTAAATGATATATATATATATATATATATATATATATATATATATATATATATATATATATATATATATGTATGTATGTATGTATCTGTGTGTGTGTGTGTAACGTCTCTTCCTTCTACCCCAATTTTTTTTTTTTCTCTTTATCATTTAATTTAGGGCTTCTATTGGCCACAGCTATTCAAATCTACTTTCGAATTTCGTCACATATGATCTAGTATGGAGTAGAGCTACTATTCCTCCTATTACTCTTGGGAGTATAGTTTACTGCTTATTTCCACTAATGGTTGTGACTGATGGTGTATACCCTTACTCTTCACCATCTCTATTAATTTTACCTATATATTTTACCACCTCTATTGTATGGTTGCCTTTACTCCCATGTTTGTCTATCTAGGAATATTGTAATTTATACCTATGCTCTACCACATTTATATGGTCCTTACACATGAAAATTTACTCATAAATCTTGTACACACCATTGTAGACTTATTAAATCTACGTTTCTATTCAAATAGCATTCTCTTATCTATTACTATGATATTCGATGAGTTTTTCATCTTTATGTAATCCCATTTCTTGTCACCTCACGATGGAATTGCAAATCCTTCACGGTCTAATCATATGGACCCTCTTGTCAAGGATAAGAATTTATTGTGAGTATGAATATCTCATCGTTTATGCTTTACGTATATAATTCTGAAGCTAAGTAATATGGAGGTAAGCGTACGAAATTTTCCATTTCATTCAATGTGTCTCGTTGACATGGTTACTAAGTGTGTGGCCACGTTAATTGTGCAATTCTCCCCGTCGCGATATTCATGACACCTTGTTGAACTTTCAGTTCATTAGTTCCACATACGTCCATGCTGGAGGTTATATGTGTTTATATATTCTTTGTGATATGCCACGCCTGCATACGTTCTTAATACGCCGGACATATATTAAACTCGATGGTACTGTGGCGTGGATCTCATAGATCGACATTTACGTTTGGATTTACTGTGTATTAAATTCCAATTCCCAACTCGATCCGTGGCTACACTGTGGATACAACGCCATGTGGACGGTGAAGATCCATCCTGATCGTTAAGCTTTCATTGATTCTTGGATTGGGACATTTGTATAAATTCTCTGTGTTATTTGTTGAGTTGGTTCTTTCTCCTTTCATTCGCTCGACTTGCTTCCCGGTGATGAAACTCTGCACCTTGGAGAACTTAGCGTAGCTTCACCCAGACTGCAACGTATCCATGCATTCCTCGTATGATGCCTCAGGTATGACATTCTGACATGGCTCTATTTTTAATTGTGAAACTCATGCTCTGTGTTTACAGTTTGATATGGATTTTTCTTTCCTTATAAATACGCTCGGTGACTCGAGCGAGAGCTGAGGTTTTGATTAAAATAATTTCTTTCCCATCGTCTTGGTTTCAGTTGAGTTTCATATTTGACAGTTGGGCTAACCTGTAGTAGAGATTTGTTTCTCTATTCGAGTATGTCGATTTTTGTTATTTCCACATTTCTTATGCTCCCTCGTATGTCTTATTATGAACGAAGCTGGGAACTAATAGTCTATTTTTTTGGATAGAATTTTACCCCCTCCTCTACGTCCTTCGAGGGTTTCTCTGAGGTCATTCATGTGGCGATAAATGTATTTTACTCTTCTCAAGAATTCTTCTTCGAACCTTTTCCTGGCCTAGGTAAGTATCCAATTCAATTGTTCATTCACAGAAGTCGTGGCTTATTTATTCCTAGTTAAGACGCCTACCCTTCAAATTTTGGTTTTATTTATGTCATGCCTCTATTTCTATGGCAGGTCATTGAAGGAACAAGGTTCTCCCTTGCTAGGTAACTATTTATTTCTTAGTTATCATTTCATTCCTAATAGAATTCTTCTTTGAAATTTCTCGAATCGTATTCTTATTGTTGGTTGTTTCTCCTACAGGTATTTCCGAACACTGTCTTCCTTTCTCGTGAACTATGAAAGGTGTGGTTTCATTCGGCACTAATTTTAACGCTCTTGGCGTTTTCAGGTCGCTACTCACCGAATGCTGGTCAGAAAGAAGCCAGTTCTCATTACGTTGTTCTACAAAAAAATTTCAGACAGTTTAACATTTTTATTGAAAAAAATTGTATAACTGTGACTATTAATAATTTTTCGTCCAGACGATGAACTTTCCTGTATATCAATTTTTGGAACATTATGATAGCACTGTAACGTCCTATTTCCACAATTGGCTGCAATGTTTGAAACATATTTATATATCTTTGTACAGGATATGTCTATTCCTCATCTCTATTAATATGGACAACTCAGTAATATGTATATCATCTTAACTTACTTTCTGTTCCTTGTTCACATGATAGAAAATTTGACTATAAGTCTTATTAGGACAACATTTATCAAGTTGAAATCTCTCAGTAGAGGGGAATTTCCCATTGAAAGTACAAGTGGGTTCTATGACTCCAACAGTGAACTCGCTTTATTCTTCTTAGCTTGGATTCTACTGTAATAGTTACTTATGGCATTTGCTGCAATTATATATTTTCAAATTTTTATTTATTTAGCATAACACTTTCATGCTATGTTTTTTTTAGACTATACTTCTAAACATAATAACATTCTGATGAAGAATTTAATTGTTATCTTTCACAGCTTTTACAGTTGCATGCATTATGTAGAAATTCACATCTTATTCTAGAATAATTATTCTACTTGGGCCATTCCTGTACAAGGAATGTTAGTCACACATTAGATATGTATATGTTTCTCATACTACAATTGTTGGCAGATTGGACAATCACAGTTAGCTAGATCTCTTCATTTTCTGAAATTGTATAAAGCATTAAAATCTATGCTCTTTCAAATATGTCCTTACTGTAGCATGCAGCTTATAGATAGCCATGTATTGCTATTTTTGAAGTCTACAGTTCTATACTTTACTCAGTTAATTTAATAATTTCCTTACTACTCACACAATTCACTTTTCTCTAGTTTCCACTTGGTTTTATTCCTATGGTTAACAGAAGCAGATTAAAGTTACAAAATTATGAATTATGAGGTACTATAAATCTCCAGATTTAAACCAAAGGCTGGTTTAGAGCTTCTGGATGATTTTTCCTCATTTTTCTAGTTCCTACAACCATGTAGAACTGAGAGGGTTAAACCCCTCCTTAACTCTGTAAATGTATGGAACACTACTAAAATTCAGAAAACAAAATATACATCGGTAACTACAGTCTGTCACATCAAAATTAAATTTCAACTATACATAATTAATTTGAGCATACCACTTGGGTAATTGACCAGTCCTCCCAACCGTAGAGTCCCTCTGTCTCCAGAACTCATCCCTGAGCTAAGACCACCTCCAGAACAGACCAACCCCTGATATTTTTAGGAATAGCTTATTTAAGCTTTTTCTCCTCAAAGCCTGTTTCTAATTCTACATCCAGAATATCAAGATACTTTTCTTCCTGTTTGCCTAGGCTTCCCTATTTAGGGACTTTTAAAGCTGCTTTCTGCTTTTCCCAGCTTTTCCAGCTTTTTACCTCTTCCCAACTACTTTCCTCATCATTGGGGAATTTATATTTTTCCTCAAAATCTAAATTAGAAGTAATTTCTTTCAAGGATTTTTAAAAGATTGTGGGGAAAGTATTTTCCTTTATCCATCCTCATGGATTTAGCAAGTGATCTCATAATTCTCATTTTGGTCAATCTGCAAAGAATTATTTTATTCATTTTCTCAAATTAAATATTTAATTACATCCACTAAATACTTGTCCTTTGGGGTCCACTCCCCTTAGGATGAAAGTTCAAATGTCTAGTTTTTGAAATTCAAACACATAAACTAGGGGTGTTACATATTCCCCCTCTGAAAGAAAACACCATCCTCAGTGTTGGTATTTAACTACTAGAGTTCATTTTTCAAACAAAAATGGATATCTTTCCATCATTTCAGCAACTCTTTCCCAGGTAGCTTCTTCAGCAGTAAAGTGCTTCCACTGCACCTTTACTCTGGCTACCATCCGATTCCTCAATTCAATTTCTTCCCACTCCAATATTTGAAGCGGTTCTGGAAGGAACTCCCCTTCTGGTTCCACATGTACCACATTCCAATCAACTATGTGAGAAGCATCATGAACATATATTTTTAATAATGAAACATTAAACACATCATGAACTCTAACATGGGGTGGTAAAGCCAGCTTGTAAGCCACTAGTCTCACCCTTTCTAATACTTCAAAAGGACCACAGTATCTAGGAGCCAGTTTTGCACAACTTCCAGCATAAAGTGTGCTCTTTTTGGGTTTAATACGCAAATACACATGTTCTCCCACTTTAAATTCTCGATGTACCCTCTTCTTATCAGCATAGTTTTTCTGGCGATCTTGTGCGGTCTTGATGTTTCTTTGTATTTGTTTAACAATCCTTTCCATCTCTTATAAGGCATCTGGTCCCAACATTAGCTTATCCTCTGGCTGGCTCCAGCTCAAAGGAGTATGACACTTCCTCCCATAGAGTGCCTCAAATGGACTCATTTTGATGGAGGATTGATAGCTGTTATTATAGGAAAATTCAGCTAAATGCAAGTAATCTTCCCACTTTGATGGCCTATCCATCACATACATTCTCAACATATCCTCGAAAATCTGATTAGTTCTCTCTATCTGACCGTTGGTCTGAGGGTGATAGGAAGTACTAAAATTCAACTTAGTGCCCATACCTCCAAATAGACCTTTCCAAAAGGCTGCTGTGAACTTGACATCTCTGTCTGAAAAAATTACCTTTGGGACCCCATGGAGCCTTACTATCTCTTTTAGAAACACATTTGCTATTTGGGTTGTCCCAAAACTAGATTTTACAGGTATAAAGTGTGCAGCTTTTGTTAAAGTGTCTACTACTACCATCACTGAATCGTGTTGGTATTTAGTTTTGGGTAGCCCTGTTATAAAATCTATAGAAATTGTGTCCCATTTCCATTCTGCAATCGGTAAAGGATTTAGAATACTAGCAGGATGTTGATGTTCAAATTTAACTAATTGACACTCCATGCATCTAGCTAAATATTCTTCTACATCTCTTTTCATTCCTGGCCAGAACAACTTCTTTTTCAAAGCTGTTAACATTTTCTCATATCCAGGATGCCCTGCATACGACTGTTTGTGATATTCATCTAGAATCTCTCTTTTCAAGGACTCCACATTGGGGATATATAATCTATTTTTGTATCAGATCAGTCCTTTTTGGTTTTGTGTGTAATCAGTCATCTCCTTCTTTAGCAGTTTCACCTGTAGTGTTTCATAATTTGGATCCTGGTCTGCCGCCTTTTTCACTAAATCTTCTAAATCAAATTGGGCACTACTTCCAATGCTGTTTATATTTTGAAAAGCATTTTTGCTCAAGGCATCAGCAATTTTATTTTCTTTTCCTTTGATATGTTTTATGTCCATATCAAATTCACTCAGAAAATATAGCCATCTAGTTTTTCTAGCATTCAAATCAGTTTGGGAAAAGAAATACTTGAGACTAATATGATGCAACTAACTCCAAATCATAGGCACTATAATTATATTCATGTGTCTTCATTTTCCTAGATTCATATGCAATAACTGAATTTTCCTGCAAAAGGACTCCTCCCAACCCCTCTCTATAGGCATCTGTACATACAAAAAATTCTTTATCAGGATCTGCAATTTTCAATATAGGGGCTGTGGTGAGTTTTAATTTCAATTGTTCAAAACTATTCTGGTATTTTTCAGTCCACTCAAATCTAACACCCTTCCTTTGTAGTGAGGTTATGGGGTATGCTATGGCAGAAAATCTCTCCACAAATCTGGGATAATAACCTGCAATTCCCATGAATGATCTCACTGTTGAAACATCTGTTGGCACAGACCATTCTTTAATAGCCTTTATCTTTTCAGGATCAATAGCCAGCCCTTGTTCAGAAATAATATGACCCAAGTATTGGATCTTATCCTTACAGAATTCACATTTACTGAATTTGGCATATAACTGGTTTTCTTTCAAAGTTTGTGTTCTTCCGCACTTTTTGAGTAAACTAAAATATCATCTATGAACACAAGTACGAATTTGTCCAAGTACTTATTTAACACACTGTTCATTAAGCACATAAAGGTGGCAGGGGAATTTGTCAAACCAAAAGGTAGGACTACAAATTCGTAGTGACCATACCTGGTTCGAAAGGCTGTTTTGCTGATGTCTTCTTGTTTAATTATGAGTTGGTGATAACTAGTCCTTAAGTCAATCTTCGAAAATACTGAAGCCCCTCTCACTTGGTCAAAAATATCATCAATTTTGGGCAAGGGGTATCTGTTTTTAATGGTCAACTTATTCAGTTGACGATAATCAATGCACATCCTAAAGGTTCCATCCTTCTTTTTCACAAATAGAACCGTTTCTCCCTAAGGAGACACACTCAGTCGGATATAGCCCTTATCCAGCAATTCCTATAATTGCATTTTCAGTTCCATGAGTTTGGGGGGACTCATTCGATAAGGGGCTCGGGAAACATGTGTTTCTCCCGGCACCAAATTGATTGAAAATTCAATCTCTCTTTTGGGAGGAAGATGAGGAATCTCATCTGGAAAAATGTCCTTAAACTCTCTTACTACTGGCAAAGTATCCAGCAGATTTTCTTCAGTTTTTTGTTCTGTCTCTTCTACATGTACTGCATAGACTTGGTATCCTTTCCTAGCTATTCGTTTTAATTGCAGTGCTGATATTTGTCTTACAGAGATAGGTTTTGGTTTTCCCTTGAGAATAAAATGTTTCCCTTCTTCATCTACACAATGCAAGGTCTTATCCCAACAGGTCATCATGGCCTTCTTCTTTTCCAGCTAGTCCATTCCTATCAGCAAGTCATATGAACCTAATGGAAAAATGTTTAAATTTACCTCTATTTGAAAATCATTTAATTTGATTACTGTTTGAGGTAACTTATGAGTTACTTTCCTCTTGGTTCTAGTGGCTAACTAGACCAGCCAAGACTGTTGAAATTTTTTAGTTTTGAGTTTGCATTTTTCTACAATTTGTGGACTAATGTAGCTCAAAGAAGCACCCGGATCAATCAAAACGGTAACATATTGGTCAAAAATCTTACCCTCCATTTCAACCATGGTAGCTTGATGTTCTGCTTGTCGATTCTCCAAGGTTGCATTGATAGTGGGTATATTTCTTGCTATGTCATTTACTGTAGTAGCTTCTCGATCTCTCATAATCATCTGAATGTTTCGGTGGGGACAGTCCCTCAAAATATGGAATTCTCCACATCCCCAACATTTCAAAGGTTCCCTCATTTTGACTGTACCTTCCTTTTTATTTCCTTCATCTAGTTGTTTGGAACCAATTTGAGACTGAGCTGTTTGGATTTCTTTTGGTTTACTAAACTTTTTGCTCTGATGGTCCCTACCAAAATTCCTTAAATAAGCTGGTTTTTGTTTCTTTCCTTTAATTTCACCTTTGTTTAGCCAGCTTTTTCCATGCTCAACCTTTCCCTTAAACTTCTAATAGCATAATCTCGCCTTCCTCACTGCCTCGTCCATAGTTTTTGGGTTACCAAACTCGATCTTCTCTTTGTATACAGCAGGCAAACAGTTCAGAAACCTTTGTACCTTTGCCTTCTCTTCCCTAATGTAAGGGACATATCTCAACAAATTTGTAAACTTAGTGACAAACTCATCAATATTAAGTTGTCCCAGTATAAGCTCATGAAATGCCTTTGCTTTATCATCATAGTAACGTTCATTTAAGTAGCGGTTTTTGAACTTAACCTGGAATTCTTCCCAGCTAACTGTCTTTTCATCAATGGCATGAACCATTTTCGTTTCCTCCCACCACAAGGTAGCCTTACCTTGTAGCTAGTAAACAGCTAATCTGGTGCTTTCATATTCATAGACCTGGAAATAATTAATCATGTTCAGCAACCAGGCTTCAACATCTTCCTCCTTCTCCCCATCATAGGAGGGAGGTTTGATCTTTCATAATTCCCCTTGTAATTCCTTTTTCTATTTATACTGATGCCTAACAGCATCATCATCCTCAGACTCATCAGTCATCCTCTTTCTGGAACCCTCACCTTCTTGGCTGTTCCGCAAAGTTAGTTCTCTGATGAGCTTTTCCTGCTCCTCACTGGCTAATGACAATTTGTCATTCTGTCTTCTTAGTTCCACCGTTTCTCGTTGCAAACTGTGCAACATAGCCATTACCAGAGCATTGGGATCTGGTGTATTCTCCTCATCACGCAGATCGACATAAATTTCCTCACCCTCTGCCATTCCAGTACCACTGTACACTACACAACACAGATCAGTAATTTTTTTTTTTTTCACAGTAAATAATTTATACAGTGAACACACAGCAATAGTGAGCACAATGACAACAGCCCAGTTTTATATAACTTGGGCTCTGATACCATTTGTAACATCTCTTCCTTCTACCCCAAATTTTTTTTTTTTTCTATTTATCATTTAATTCAGGGCTTCTATTGGCCACAGCTATTCAAATCTACTTTCAAATTTCGTCACATATGATCTGGTATGGAGTAGAGCTACTCTTCCTCCTATTACTCTTGGGAGTATATTTTACTGCTTATTTCCACTAATGGTTGTGACTGATGGTATATACCCTTACTCTTCACCATCTCTATTAATTTTACCTATATATTTTACAACCTCTATTGTATGGTTGCCTTTACTCCCATGTTTGTCTATCTAGGCATATTGTAATTTATACCTATGCTCTACCACATTTATATGGTCCTTACACATGAAAATTTACTCATAAATCTTGTGCACACCATTGTAGACTTATTAACTCTACGTTTCTATTCAAATAGCATTCTCTTATGTCTTACTATGATATTCGATGGGTTTTTCATCTTGATGTAATCCCATTTCTTGTCACCTCACGATGGAATTGCAAATCCTTCACGGTCTAATCATATGGACCCTCCTGTCAAGGATAGGAATTTATTGTGAGTATGAATATCTCATCGTTTATGCTTTACGTATATAATTCTGAAGCTAAGTAATATGGAGGTAAGCGTACAAAATTTTCCATTTCATTCAATGTGTCTCGTTGACATGGTTACTAAATGTGTGGCCACGTTAACTGTGCAATTCTCCCCACCGCGCTATTCGTGACACCTTGTTGAACTTTCAGTTCATTAGTTCCGCATACGTCCACGCTGGAGGTTATATGTGTTTATATATTCTTTGTGATATGACACGCCTGCATACGTTCTTAATACGCCGGACATATATTAAAATCGATGGTACTGTGGCGTGGATCTCATAGATCGACATTTACGTTTGGATTTACTGTGAATTAAATGCCAATTCCCAACTCGATCCGTGGCTACACCATGGATACAACGCCATGTGGACGGTGAAGATCCATCCTGATCATTAGGGTTTCGTTGATTCTTGGATTGGGATGTTTCTATAAATTCTCTGTGTTATTTGTTGAATCAGTTCTTTCTCCTTTCATTCGCTCGAGTTGCCTCCCGGTGACGAAACTCTCCACCTTGGAGAACTAAGTGTAGCTTCGCCCAGACTGCAACGTATCCATGCATTCTTCGTATGATGGCTCAGGTATGACATTCTGGCACGACTCTATTTTTAATTGTGAAACTCATGCTCTGTGTTTACAGTTTGATATGGATTTTTCTTTCCTTAGAAATACGCTCGGTGACTCGAGCGAGCGCTGAGGTTTTGATTAAAATAATTTCTTTCCCATCGTCTTGGTTTCAGTTGAGTTTCATATTTGACAGTTGGGCTAACCTCTGGTAGAGATTTGTTTCTCTATTCGAGTATGTCAATTTTTATTAGTTCCACATTTCTTATGCTCCCTCGTATGTCTTATTATGAACGAAGATGGGAACTAATACTCTATTGTTTTGGATAGAAGTTTACCCCCTCCTCTACGTCCTTCGAGGTTTTCTCTAAGGTCATTCGTGTGGCGATAGACGGATTTTACTCTTCTTGAGCATTCTTCTTCGAACCTTTTCTTGGCCTAGATAAGTATCCAATTCAATTGTTCATTCACAGAAGCCGTGGCTTCTTTATTCCCAGTTAAGATGCCTACCCTTCAAATTTTGGTTTTATTTATGTCATGCCTCAATTTCTATGGCAGGTCGTTGAAGGAACGAGGTTCTCACTCGCTAGGTAACTATTTATTTCTTAGTTATCATTTCATTCCTAATAGAATTATTCTTTGAAATTTCTTGAATTGTATTCTTATTGTTGGTTGTTTCTCTTACAGGTATTTCCAAACGTTGTCTTCATTTCTCGTTAAATATGAAAGGCGTGGTTTCATTCGGCACTAATTTTAACGCTCTTGGAATTTTCAGGTCGGTACTCACCGAATGTTGGTCGAAAAGAAGCCAGTTCTCATTACGTTGTTGTAAAAAATTTGTTCAGACAGTTTAACATTTTTATTGAAAAAAATTGTATAACTGTGACTATTAATAATTTTTCGTCCAGATGATGAACTTTCCTATATATCAATTTCTGGAACATTATGATAGCACTATAATGTCCTATTTTCACAATTGGCTGCAACGTTTGAAACATATTTATATATATCTGTACATGATATGTCTATTCCTTGTCTCTATTAATATGGACAACTCAGTAATATGTATATCATCTTAACTTACTTTCTGTTCCTTGTTCACATGATAGCAAATTTGACTATAAGTCTTATTAGGACAACATTTATCAAGTTGAAATCTCTCAGTAGAGGAGAATTTCCCATTGAAAGTACAAGTGGGTTCTATGACTCCAATAGTGAACTCGCTTTATTCTTCCTAGCTTGGATTCCATTGTAATAGTTACTTATGGCATTTGCTGCAATTATATATTTTCAAATTTTTATTTATTTAGCATAACACTTTCAGGCTATGTGTTGTTTAGACTATACTTCTAAACATAATAACATTCTGATGAAGAATTTAACTGTTATCTTTCATAGCTTTTACAGTTGCATGCATTATGTAGAAATTTACATCTTATTCTAGAATAATTATTCTACTTGGGCCATTCCTGTACAAGGAATGTTAGTCACACATTAGATATGTGTATGTTTCTCATACTACAATTGTTGGTAGATTGGATAATCACAGTTAGCTAGATCTCTTCATTTTCTGAAATTGTATAAAGAATTAAAATCTATGCTCTTTCCAATATGTCCTTACTGTAGCATGCAGCTTATAGATAGCCATGTATTGTTATTTTGGAAGTCTACAGTTCTATACTTTACTCAGAAAATTTAATAATTTCCTTACTACTCACACAATTCACTTTTCTCTAGTTTCCACTTGGTTTTATTCCTATAGTTAACAGAAGCAGATTAAAGTTACAACATCCTGAATTATGAGGTACTATAAATCTCCATATTTAAACCAAAGGCTGGTTTAGAGCTTCCGGATGATTTTTCCTCATTTCATTTTCTGAAATTGTATAAAGAATTAAAATCTATGCTCTTTCAAATCTGTCCTTACTGTAGCATGCAACTTATAGATAGCCATGTATTGCTATTTTGGAAGTCTACAGTTCTATACTTTACTCAGAAATTTTAATAATTTCCTTACTACTCACACAATTCAATTTTCTTATTCCTATGGTTAACAGAAGCAGATTAAAGTTACAACATCCTGAATTATGAGGTACTATAAATCTCCAGATTTAAACCAAAGGATGGTTTAGAGCTTCTGGATGATTTTTCCTCATTTTTCTAGTTCGTACAACCATGCAGAACTGAGAGGGTTAAACCCCTCCTTAACTCTGTAAATGTATGGAACACTACTAAAATTCAGAAAACAAAATATACATAGGTAACTACAGTCTGTCACATCAAAATTAAATTTCAACTATACATAATTACTGTGAGCATACCACTTGGGTAATTGACCAGTCCTCCCAACCGTAGAGTCCCTCTATCTCCAGAACTCACCCCCAAGTTGAGACCACCTCCAGAACAGACCAACCCCTGATCTGTTCAGGAATAGCTTATTTAAGCTTTTGCTCCCCAAAGCCTGTTTCTAATTCTGCGTCCAGAATATCAAGATGCTTTTCTTCCTGTTTGCCTAGGCTTCCATATTTAGGGACTTTTAAAGTTGCTTTCTACTTTTCCCAGCTTTTCCAGCTTTTTACCTCTTCCCAACTACTTTCTTCATCATTGGGGAATTTAGATTTTTCCTCAAAATCTAAATTAGAAATAATTTCTTTCAAGGATTTTTGAAAGATTGCGGGGAAAGTATTTTCCTTTATCCATCCTCATGGATTTAGCAAGTGATCTCATAATTCTCATTTTGGTCAATCTGCACTGAATTATTTTATTCATTTTCTCAAATTAAATATTTAATTACATCCACTAAATACTTTTCCTTTGGGGTCCACTCCCCTTAGGATTAAAGTTCAAATGTCTAGTTTTTGAAATTCAAACACATAAACTAGGGGTGTTACAATATGTAAAAGTAGGTATAAACCTCCCGTCTGGTGCTACTTGACAAATTCCTATTTTGGCAATAGTAGAGATAAGTTAACAATTAATTAAAATATATATACAAAAACCAAGAACATATGAATTAATGGTGGAGGTATGTATATACATATGTCACATAAACGAAATAATCGTTTTTAAAATAAATACTTGAATAGTAACTGCTATCAACCATATATGCATAAATTAACATTCTGTGAATATAAAGAAAAGAGAAATCAATTAAATATGTACAGAATTGTAAATTCCCATTTAACAGTTACTTAATTGAATGAAATGAATAGTTATAAAAAGGGTGACTGTTAATACAGAGACATATTTTATTTGAAATACAAATTTATACATATAGTGAAAGTGTTATAGAATATATCTTAAAGGAGTAGGGGTAAAAACCCTAACAAAAATCCCAAAAAACATTATGGAAATTTACTTCCATCATGAGTCAGCAATGAGGAAACCAGGGTGAAATCAACTTGTGTATAAAAACATAGTGGTTGAAGTTAAAAAAGCCGAGTTTATAAATTAGGCTTGAATACTAAATAGAACAGAGACTCTTAATAGAGATAAGTCTCTTACCTTGAAAAATGAAGGAATACTCAAGGATAACCTTGAAATAAAATCAATTTCAACGAAATAAGAAATTGGGAAAATATAAAAAATTAATTTAATTATCAAAAGGATTTTAAAAAATTTTAAATAGTGGAATATACTCAACTATGAACGAGTTGGGAAGAACACATTCACAGACCCTGAGAGGAAGTAATCGTTTTGTCTCCATGATTTTCCGAAGAAAGTTTTGAAATGGATGAAGACTGAGGACGAAAAACCATCTTCCTCGGGTCAATGAAATCATATACAAACATTCACCATAATAGAATTAGAAACGAGATAATACTGATAAATATCAATCGAATAGTTCTGAGAAGCAAAGTATCTCAATTGATGAGCTGGAGTAAACATTCTATATCTGAGTACACTTTCAAAATAATTTCATAACTAATTTACAAGATACACCATAAATCAATTCTGCAAAATGAAAACCAAATCGAAATAGGGTTCATAGTTTAATCCCCAAACCAATGTCATGGAAAACGTAGAAAATACAACTATCATTATACATTTCAAGACAGGTTACAGGCTTTTCATTTAGCTTTCATTTCTATAAATAATGAAAATTAAATGCATTGTAAATAAACACCACAAAGGAGACCACTGTAAATTTATAAAAAAAATAATATGTAAACGCATTCACTACAATCATATAGTGTGACATTTCAATTGTATTCGAGCAGAGAGGTTAAGAAAATGTATGTTACCTATATGTGTCGTGGAGAAGGCGTTACATTTGAGTAGTAGTTCTTCATTGGAGGCCTAGAAAACACGCCTTATTCTTACCGTGGAGAGAACCAGAGAAAGGTTTTAGGAAGAGAAAGATGACTGAGGAAATGAAAGAGGGTAAAAACTTCAACACTTATAGAAATTGAATCACATAAACCCTAATAAAATCCAATCATCCAAGTGTCACAAATATGTCGGTCCTCCCATGGATCGATGATAATCACAATGATAGGACACAAGTTTAATAACATTAAAAGTAAAGTGTACAATTGTAGATAGAAGCATTAAAATGAATTCAGAACCATCATATAAAAACTATAAGTTATATCAAATTCCATGGTTCGAGGATTCGAATGAGTGAAGGTTTTAAATACAAATGTACATGCATAGGAAGCCGAGAAGGGTAGAATTAATACATGTCAGTTGACATACCTACCCTAACTCAATCAACACAAAACCATCACATTATCATAACGTTAGGGTACAATGATATTCATTTGATACTAAGTCAAAAGGGACTTATAATCGAATGAAAATCAACACTATATTACTGTGCATGAATACTTTCGTAAGATGCTACATATGTAATTCGAATGCACTTCTCTGAGATGTGTAGGGTATCATAATAGAAAGGATGTAATACACTTAGGATATAATTTACAAATCGACGAGCAATGGTATATTAAAGTTAAAGGTATATTTCATTATGGTAATAAAATCGTATTAGATAGGTGGAATAATGGTAAGAGTGGCATCAACCATTATGCAATTTAAATCAGCGATATAATTAAAATTAAAATCAAATGGTATGAAAACCGTTACCTATACCTATGTTGAGTAAAGTGGAGTCTCATTAGTAGGATTAATGTAGGTTAAAAGAAAAGCTACTCAAGGTAAAAGGAGTATTAAAATGATAAATGAATATTGACATATGGAAAACTAATCTATATATAGAGGGTTATATACATTGGTTAAGAAGAAAAATAATTTAGTTAAAGTGAGATTATGTCAAGTGAAAATAAAAATAATGTATAGCTAGATATTATTAATCTAAGAATGAAGTTAGAAAGATCAATTAAATTGAAATATATATATATATATATATATATATATATATATATATATATATATGTATATATATATATGTATATATATATATGTATATATATATATATGTATATATATATATATGTATATATATATATATATGTATATATATATATATATGTATATATATATATATATATATATATATATATATGTATATATATATATATATATATATATATATATATATATATATATATATATATATATATATATATGTATATATATATATACATATATATACATACACACATATATATATATATATATACATATATATATATATATATATATATACATATATATACTCATATATATATACATATACATATATATATATACATATACATATATATATATATACATATACATATATATATATATATATACATATACATATATATATATATATATACATATATATATATATATATATATATATATATATATATATATATATACATATATATATATATATATATATATATATATACATATATATATATATATACATATATATATATATATATACATATATATATATATATATTTTTATATATATATATATATACATATATATATATATATATACATATATATATATATATACATATATATATATATATATATATATATTGGGGTTAAGCTATATTACAATGTAATCCTCTTCCCAATGATCTCCAATATTCCCCTTAGACAAAAATATTTCAGTCCTAATCTGTCAGCATAAGTTTACATTCAAAAGTCCTCATTTACCCTCTCGTCTGTGTTGAATTTATAGGCCAAGAGGAGGAGGTTTGAGATCCTCTTTATTAGGGATGATATCCATAAGAGAGGGATTAGGGTTCCAAAAAGAGAGGGAGTTTGATTCATGAACCAAGGGATGAGGCCAAAGTATGTAGGGGATCGAGGCCTTTAGTTGGGAAGTATTCCTCCAAAAAGGATTCTAGAAATCACTCTTTATTTTTATCCATGTTAAGATATTTGTGTATTTTTCAATGGAAGACGATGTAGAATTGCACAGGCCACAATGGCTAAAATTGCACTTGTGCGGGAAATGGCTAGGAATACTACGCAAGTTCTTATAAATAGGTTTTTGAGTAATGTAATCCAATATTCTTATTTCCTTTGGGAGCATTTTTCTTCCAACATTGTAGGGGAATGCTTGAAAAACTTTATATAATAGTGAGATATCTGGATTGGAAGTAATTTGAGTAATAGTGAAAAAATGGCGTGTAACACCAAGGGACTAATAATATAAACCACGTCGATTAAAAACCCAAGGGATTAATGAACCCATCTAATTTCTCATATTATAGACCGAAGGGATTAATAAACCCAACTAACTAATAATATAAACTCAATGGATTAATATTATAAACCTCGTTTATTAATATTATAAACCCATGGGATTAATATTATAAACCCTAAAATTATAAATTATAAATCTAAGATAATAACATGAAGTAGTCTTTAAGTGTGACTGTTTGGAGTTTCCAACGGATTTCTAGTCAGAATCTGCGAAAAAAATTATGGTTAAATATTGATTTGTGTTTCTTAAATTTCAGTTTTTTACTAAATTTATGGATCCAACACCCTCAAAATCAACCAGGGCACTTCAATTATGAAGAGCACACCCGTCAAACTTATGGTTTCAGCAAATCCTTGTTGGATTGTAAACTAATTAGATCATAAAATAACTAAGAAAACTTTCCAAAAAGTCACACTTAAAGACTAATGGGATTAATATTACAAATTATAAAATTGGGGGATTAATAAAAAAAAGGGATTACCTCTTAAAACCCGGGGGATTAATATTGAAACCAAATGTATTAATTTTTTAAACTTGAGAGATAAATAAATCCGAGGAATTTGTATTATAAACCCAAGAGATTTGAATTAAACCCTATGATTAATATCATAAACCTTATAAATGATATTATACCATACAAATAACAACACTTAAATTAATAAACCAAAGGGATTGATATCATAAATGCAAGGGAATATTAAACTGAAGGGATTATAAACTCATGGGAATAATATTAAACACAAGGAATTAATATTATAACCTAAGGGATATAAACCCTAAGGTAAATATTATAAAACCTTAAATAAACATTAAACCCTTAGATTAATATTATAAGCCATAGGATATTAATAAACCCAAGGCACAATATTAAAAACCCAAGGTATAATAAACCCAAGGAATTTGTAATCTTAACTCAATGGATTATAAACTGAAGAGATTTAAATTAAATTCTACGATTAATATTATAAATCTTATGAATAATATTATACCGTAGGAATATGAACCCTTATATTAATAAATCGAAAGGATTGATATCATAAAGGGTAGGGACTAATAAACCCAAGGGATTGAAAACTGAGAGGAATACTATTAAACACAAGGAATAAACCCAAGGTATATAAACCATGAGGTAAATATTATAAATCCTAAAATAAAATTAAAATTACAAACCTTGGGATTAGCATTATAAACCTAAGCAATTAATAAATCCAAGGGATCAATATTAAAACCCTAAGGGAATAAAATTAAATCCTATGAACATAAACCCTATGTTTAATAAACCCAAGGGATTATAAACTAAAGGGATTAATATTCAACCCTAAGATTAATATTATAAACCACATGCTTAATATTATACCCTAGGATCAATATTATAAACCTAAGGGATCAATAAACGCATTGGATTAATATTAAAAATTGTAGGGATTATAAACCCAAGGGAATAAAATTGGACCCTAGAATTAATATTAAACCCTACAAATATAAACCCTAAGATTAACATTATAAACCTTAGGATTAATATTATAAACCCTGGAAATAAATAATATAAATCCAATGAATTAATAAACCTAAGGGATAAATATCATAAACTCAATGTATTATAAACTGAGGGGCTTAATTTTAGACCCAACAGATTAATATTATAAACCTAATGGATTTATAAACCCAAGGGACTAATATTAAAAACCCAAGAATGGATAAAACCAAGGGATTATGCTAAACCTTAATATTAATATTATAAACCCTAATACTACAAATTATAAACCCAATATTAAACTTTAATATTATAAACCAAATATTAAAAGTTTATAATATTAAAAACCTTGTATTAATCCTGAAGTTTTGTAATGTAACAATTAGACATTGAATAGATTACAATGTAATGTAACATTGCGACAATGGACCATGGTTTAGAATGTTTGACAATGATTGGCCATGGTTGAATTGGTTTTTTTTATTATGGAGGCTTAAGTTATTTCTCTGGTGATATCCTATTTATATAGGATATCAACTGTCTAAAAATTGATCAGGTCATTTTCTTAGTACTTATGTTTTATTTTTTTAATAAATATTACGTAAACTCAAGTTCTTTTTAGGTGTTGTCTCTTTGTGATTTGGGTGTGCTTTTTTTGTAGAGACAAATTTGAGGATTTGGTTTCTTTAGCTATTCTCTTTATTCTACAAATTCAATATTCCTTTTCCACTTATTTATATTTCTTTGTTTGCCACATATCTCCTTATCAAAGGCTTATTTTGGTGCTTTTGAGTTCTTGAAGGTTTCAAATTATATTTAATTATATTTTATTGAAAGAACGAGATAGTGATTAGCTTCTTTTAAAGATTTTCACTTATTGAGTTACCAATGAGAGAGTGTGAGGCTTATTGTTATTTGGAAAAAGAAAAATATCTTTATTTCCTTCCCTTAAATAGATTAATGGAATTGAGAATAAAGTGCATGTATTGTGAATTTCAGGATTAAGAAAAATGTATCTATTCCCTTCCCTTAAATAGATTCATGGAATTGAAAATAAAGTACATGTAGTGTGCATTTTAGGATTAGGTAAAAATATTATAATCACCACAAATGCTACCCTTTGTTCTCTTTTAGTAATAACAACCAACTAAAATTTAAATTATAATAAATTTTATTTACATTTTTTTAAAAGAAACAAACTGATAATATAGTTTAAGCCTTTGAAATAAAATTGGAGAGGAGAGTCTACAAGGCCATAATATTGAAACTATAGATCACTAGTCATTGACAAAATCCACTATTATATAAATCATTTCCAGGAAGCTTCTTTAACGTAAGAGTTAGGGACAAGGTCACATTTGGGGCAAGGTGGAGAGATATTCCTTATTCATTTTAGTTTTTGGTGCATATTGGATTATATTCATCCATGGATCTGTTGAGGACACTTATTCATTATGAAAAAAAACTCAAGAGGTTTTAGGCTAGTTTACATGTCCACATTTATGGTTTTAAACCATGAATATCCCACCAATTTCTTGATTATGAATTGGTACCTAACCACCATTTTTTAGGGGCCCCACATAGGTGATTGTGATGGGAAGTGTCATGGTAGTTGAGACAAATGTTACACCACCATATTAGTGCTCTTAGGGGGTAAAACTGAATGGCATTTTTGGGAGGTCACTTCAGTCAGTCAAGAATGATATAGGGAGGCTAATTTCACTATTTTTGTTAGCTTTTGTAGTTTTAATTGGGCCTTAATCATTCTAGTTTTATTTCTGGAATGCCCTTATATATTTTTGTTTGTGTGTTGCTATCTCTTATATTTGTATTAGGGATGTGCTAGTTGGTTTGAGTCTATTTGGCCATAGGGGAAATTTAATTAATTAACTAATTGAATTGATATATTGATCATGGCTAATAAAATTGTTGATTAGTATTAAATACTCCAAAATATTCCTCTCAAAGAGGAATTCCCACCATTATAGAGATATACAGTAGCTTTGAGAATAGATCCCTCAGATTAAACTATGACACAGGGTCATTTTGGTTTCACAGTTGTAAGATAAGTCTATTGTGATGTCCTCTTTATCCCCAATTAGTGTGATAAGTTCCTCTCCTCTAGCCCCATTTTCTTCTCCATTCTCTCATTGGGGCATATCACTAGTTTCTTCTACAACCCTAGTTAGTCTATTTATTCTTTGATTTTCCCTTCCTACTAATTAATTTGTTCTTGGGATAATGGAAAGTCAAAGATTACAACTTCTAGTTTGCTCATTTACACTTATTTCCACTATTCCTATGGTTACAATGTTGAACTTAGAGAAATATTTTGCAAGGACTATTTTAGAGAGTTTATCATTATTCCTAGTCTTTTTTTTGAAGGATCATATAATCTTTGGGGGTGTACATCATTAGTAGGATTTTTTTTCCTAGAAGTTTTAAATATTTTTAGGGGCAAGGGCTAATTTTTTTGGAGTAATTTCCCCATTATTATCACTTCCCTTCCAAATATTCCTACATATGGGGGAGATTTCACTCCAAGAGGTTATCCTTCTAGAAATAGATATAGTCCCATCAATAGTCATTTTTCTCTAGTTACTTCATCCTCAAGGCCAATCCCCTTGGGGGTAAGAATTTGTTTTCCATTTTTCTTGGTATAGTATGTCAAAAGCTTCAAAATAATCGTACCTTTAGAAACATTTATACATATTGAAACTATGTTATTAAGGAACCACAAGGTCATTCCAAGTTATTATTGTTAACTCCAAACATATTTGATTAAAATCAACTAAAATTTCTTACTTATCTTCATTTTATAGGTTTGGAAAATATTAAAAGTGGCCCCATTTTGCACTTCCTACAATAGATTCCTATACCCATTAAGTTACCATATGATGTTCCAAAATTCAATAGAAATATGGGAGAGAACCCAACAATGCACACTGCGACATAATACTTGTCATCTTCATCTACCTCTTTAGTTGATGAAGGTATTTAGCTATATCTATTCCAAGGAACCTTGACTGGTGACACTAAAGAATGGTATATAAAAATTGAATGTGTATCCCATCACAACTATGCCAACTTGGTGTGAATATTATTGAAAACACTTTTAGTTACCTTTGCAAAATTATATTGGTACTAATATCCCATTTACATTTAGATATGACACTTATACCCACATTTACAGTCACATTGATGAGTGGATGAAATGTAAGCACTTTATTAGGACCAATATTCTTTACTACTCAAAGATTGGTTAAACCCATCCTTGTTAAGGATGTTACTATGGTTAGAGATCATATTGAGGATCAAACTATCCCACATGAATAAAATCTTGATTTTATTTATTCTTTTTCAAGCACATTTTATGACATCATTTCCAAAGCTTCTCAAATAGCATTTGATCCATCTCGCTGGAAAATAGTGACAAAATTATGATGGTGTGATAGGTTCCATATCCATTGATACTCTGAGATATATAAATACTCAATTGGGGAAATTTATTGGCACATATCAAGCCCCAGATACTCACCTAGTTCTCAACAACCCATGTCTCTTGAGCACACCCTAGAGATTCATATTCTGCAGTCCATGAAACCAAAGAATCCTTAGAAACCTAGAAGTGAAAAAAATAAAAAATAAAATACTTCTAATAATGCTCAATAAACAAAAAAAATCCAAGCCTACATGTGTGGCGACACAAATGACAAGAAATGAATGGCAAAATTCACTTGAAAAATTCATCAAGGAAACTATCTTACTCATGAGTTCCCATGTATGAATGAGATTCATTAATGTTTCACACAATAACCTGATGGTCAGTAGCCCATTTTTTTGAAAAATGCATTCCCCTTCCATAACCAGTAACAAATGGTTGAAAATTATCCTCCTCCTCCTAAGGGCATGGGTGGACTATATACCTAGGAGTCCTATTTCACATGATTATGTACAATGAGGCAATGAGTTTGAAAATGAGAGTGAAAATTTCTGAAACTTTTGAGAGTAGTTATTTTGATACATACTTGGATAGTCCCACACCATCGAATGGACCTCTCTCAATTGATAAGCCTTTGGAGACAATGATTCTCCTACTTAAGTTTTTCTTTGTAAATGGACACATAGTACAAGTAATAGGGTTTCCAAAAACTATACATTTTTTGAGGATTTAGCCAAACCATCATGTTCCATGTCTACCTTAGAGGTTTTGCAAACATTTTCTATGAAAAATAGAGCCTTTTTCACTGCTATTAGAGGTGTTAATCCATAATTTTATAATTTTATCATGTTCGATTTTGATTCAAGTTAGTATCAATTATCCCGTCATATCACATTTCAAATATTAATTCATATCCTTAATAAAAATATTTACTGCATTGTCGTGGATCATATAGTTGTATCATGACTTTCTAATGTTGTAAAATGATAGGTTATATGAAACTCATGTAGTTAATCATTACACTCTAGGATTCTGAATGCAACACCTTTTTTCCTAATGGAGTTCTCCTTGAATTTTCAAATAAGCATAGGGGAAATTTATTTATCATTGATGTAGAGATATTCAATGTCTCACTTGAGTATAATAAACTTCGTAGATGTAGTTATTTATATGTTATTATTGTTGTTGTGTCATCAATATTTCACGTAGTTGTTCATTTTCAACATGAAGGAAATATAGTTTTGGAAACCATTCTGGGAACTACGGTTCCATTTTTTGATGACACCCCTTCAAGTTATTTGAATTGTAATACCCCTAATTTACAACTATTATTTTTTATGTAGATAGGACAAATACTGTGGACCTATGGAACAATTATGTTGTTGGAGGGAATTATAATTTAAATTAATAATTATTGAATACAAATTGTATCAATTTTGTAAACATGGATTATAGAGAGATCTGGAAATTCTGATCCATGAGGATAGGATAAGATTTCATATTTTCCCAAATTCTCTAAAAAAATATTTTGGAGAGAAATAACATTAAAAAAATTAGATAGAATAAAATATCAAAATAATCCTCAGTAAATATGAAATTTATTGGGAAGAGGTAAGAAAATAAACAAGATTGAGGAAAAGTTAGTTTTAAAAAAAAAAAATTGTGGAAAAAATAAAAGTAAAAGCCTAGGCTATGGGAAACAATAGCCCAGAATAACGGAACGACATTATGGAAACTTTTTTGGAAAAGTTGGCTTAAAATTGCCTTCACTAGTTTGACAAGAGGTTGTCGACACTGGAGAAAAATGTATCACTCCTCGGGGGAGAGCTCTAAGGAGAAGCTCATGGTTGGGAGAAAAATTAACTTTACAAGTTGGTATGCAGCATGTTGAAATATTTATAATCAAATTATTTTGTTATAACAATGATTAAATGCATCAGATTGTCAAAGTTCTAATACTCAAATTCTTCTTTGGAATAAGTGATTATTGTTGTACTAAACAAGTGTGGAATGGTATTGAAAATGGTTTAAGGAATAATAACTATGAAACCTTGAACCAAGAAATTAGTTCATTCCAAATTCATGAAGTTGTCACCGTGTAGTGGTAATACTCACAGAAGATAATGTATGAGATGTTGAATGGATAGGTCTAGTAGGTCATTTATGCTCCTTCAATAATATGTACAGTATATCTATGTACAATAGATTTATATGCAGTGTATTTAAGTATAAACACAAGTAAGTTTATGAACATTTGATCAATCTAGTATGTACCATACATGTACAGAAGAAAAAATAAGATATCCTTTATAACAAATGCGAGGAATAAAGAATAATAATTATTAAATGTCTCTGATAAAAGGATTGTGACCATTTCTAATTATTTGAAAAAAATAATTACTGTCATACTGTCTTGAGTATAAAAGGTCATTTAGGTCTGATTCATGTTCGTGTTAGAAAACATTGATTCTGATCTACTGCTAGAATTAATAGAAAAAGTTTGAAATTGAGAGGCTAAACTAAAAAAAATCTAACATTTTAAAAATGATGCTATTTTCATTCTCTTGAAAGAGTAAATCGAACTGAGAGTGCTACATCTAAGCTACCGTGTAAATTAAAAAGTGAACTACAATTTAATACTTAAGCAAGGTTTGTCTAGCTACTGTAGCAATAGAAAAAAGTAAAATCTTAATACATTGTAGAAAGAATATGCACTTTGCATTTAAAATTAAAATCAACCAACAGATGCACTACGCATTTAAGTGTAAACTCATCCAACATATGCACTTCGCATTTATGAGTAAACACAACTAACATGCTTATATTATAAACTAAGTAACAATATTTATTCAAATTTAATAAAGACAGAAATTGACATCATAGAGGAGTAAATTGTATAACATCTGGAGGTATCCAAGATAGATAAAAAATGATAATTTATTAATATAGCATGAGGATATGTTGTCTAGATACACAAAAATAACACTTGACTCCTTAATTTTACACACTCATCTATGTATGATTGTGTTATAATTAGGAAAAAAATCATTACAAATGCTAATCAGACTCAGATCCCATTTATGGAATTAACATTAGAAGGTTTAAACTATCGAATCATGTGCCAAAGTATTAAAACCAAAAACGTTTCTGGAAGAAGAACCATGGTGGAACCAGTGTACTACCAACCCGGGAAAGGACACAGTTAGTAAGTATGGGAAAATGGGGAAGTAATGAAATTCATGCAGACCTAAAACATTAGAGTCATACCTGTGAGAATAGAAATGAAAAAATTAGAAAGTAGCTAAAGGAAGCTAGAATGCTATCACAAAAAAAAAAATGCGTGATGATAGAGAGGTAAGTTACCTGAATATGCGGTCACAAAGTGTATTTACTCCACCTGTGCATAAAATAAAAATAATATTTTGAGAGAATGAAAACTCCAACACATTTAATATGTGAATGAATTAATTGAAAACCCATAATTTCATAAGGTATCAAAATTACTTGTGGAAGGAGGAACACGAGGATATCTATCATTCTCTTTACCCTCACTTCCTTGTCCTGGATGGAAGGCTCAACCTGGACTAAAAAACCAAAAAATATAACATGATAATATAACCCATAATGTATACGCAGAGGAGGAAATCCGTAATCCTAACTCCATGTGCAACAATACCAAAAAAATAAAAGTAAAAGAGGCAAAAATGTTTGTACAAAACCTTGAACCAGGTACCCAAATTGCTTACACATTATCATGGAATAGTAAGACGCAAAAACCCCAATCAAAAATAATATTATGAACATAATTAATTCCTAAAGATAAAACCCAAAATTTAATAGAACGTAGTGTTGGAAATATGATGCAGAGTGTTGTCCTTGATGGCAACCCACTAAGTGAAGATGAAGACATAATATTGTTGGCATGTGTTGTCCTTGATGGCAATACACTTGATGAAGCTATTATTGGCTTGATGGACTTGGTAAATGATGTAAATCTGATGTGATATGATGTTAGTTAGCAATATGATGCTAAGTGTTGTCATTGAATGGCAACTCACTTGATGAAGAAGATGGCAACTTACTTGATGAAGTTGTGCTTGATAGAATATGTTCTTGATGAAGTAAATCTGATGTATCTGCAGTGTGTACAGAAGGAAATGAAGAAAAGAATTCAGAATGTGCTCAAAATATGATGAAAAGAGTATGTCTCTTTGTATACGTGGATTGGCCTAGGGGAAGTCGCGTATGCACGCGGAAAATAACGTGCCAAGTCGCGTATGGGCTAAAGCGCTCAAAAAGTGAAAAACCAAGGGTAACCAACATGGTATTGACCCATGGTATTGGGTAATGATCCGCCTAATTGACCCCGTCCAGGTTGTTTTGGGCTCATGGTATTATTTTGGCCCATGGTATTGAAAAATGGGCTCATGGTATTGAAAAGGGTAAACCTATATAAGGAGAAGAAATTCATTGTGCAAATCATGAGTGTGGGTGCAAGATGTCTGAGCTTGAATGAATACTTCTCTCTGAAGTATATCTGAATGGAAAGGGTTACTCTTGAATGATAAATCTGAATGTATGATGCACCAATGATGAAGAAGGGGATCTAGATCTGAATTGCTCTTGTATTTGCTAGATGTGATTATGGAAGACTTAGATCTGTGATGAGGCGAGCATCTAGGCGAACATCTGTCTGAAGCAAAAGGGTAGATCTGAACTGAATATCTGATCTGATGAAGTATGCTGCTCTGTAATGATTGAAGATCTATACGCTACTTTGCCGCGGAGGAAGCGCGTATATACGCAGCTTCAGCGAAAAGAAAGCGCGTATGCGCAATAAAATATACACTGAGGTATACGCCGGTTTGTGTGGACAGAAGTGCGTATATACGCGACATCAGTGAAGGGAAAGCGCGTATGCAAACTAGGGTTTGTTGAAGCAAGGGGTATGAAACATCTGATCTGCTGTATTACTGCTATCTGATCTGGGTTGTCTGAATCGGTATGTATCTGTTGATGATGTATGTTTGTGCTTAAAAGTATGAAAAGGGTTCAGTCCGAAAATATGATGAATTGTGGCCTGCAAGTTGTGTTCTATTGAAGTGGTTGGATCCAGTGTGAAAATTGATGAAACGTGGTCCAAGGGGGTGCTGAAGGTTGTAGCCTTCAGTCAGGGGGTTGTAGCTCCCTTCCATGAGAGGCTGGTAAACGAGATCGGGGGGTCGTAGCTCCCTTCCAGGAGAGGCTGGTAAACGAGTCAGGGGGTTGGAGCTCCCTTCCAGGAGAGGCTGGTAAACGAGCGCAGGTGGGTGCCTGCGTGCTGGTCAAGTCTGCGCCAGCAGATATGTTGTAAGATGTTTTCTCTATAATAAAATATTGAAGGCTGAGCAACTGCAGCGGTGGTTTTCTCCCGATTTGGGTTTCCACCTAAAAATCCTGGTGTTCATGTGTGATGCTTGTGTGATGGTTTATTCTGTTCTTACTGCACATGTTTACTGTTTATTAAACATCTGATGAATGAATGATGGAATAATAGAAGTGAAGATTTAATGACATATCTAGATCTCTGTGTATACGCTAGTTTCATAAAGGGGATCCACGTATATACGCTAGTTTACTGAAGGAAAGTAGCGTATGGGTTTTAAGGAATGAAAAGTAAAAAGATTTGATTATGCAGTAAATACTGATTCACCCCCCCCTCTCAGTATTTTTCCCAACAATTGGTATCAGAGCGGGTCCTTGTGGAGAAGCTTGATCGCTTAAAGGAGATCCGTCGCAATGGGAAGTCAAGAAGGAGTAATGTCTATAAAGCCACCTCTATTCAATGGAAGCAATCTGATATTCTCGAAGGTACGTACAAAAGCATATCTGCAAAGTCTTGGTGCAGATGTATGGGCAATCGTGGAAGAAGGTTATCAATACCCGGCAAGTATTCCTACTGATGCAGCTGAAAGAAAGAAGTATGAAATCAATGCCAAAGCAATGAATGTCTTATTGGGAAGCATGTCTGAATCATAATTTGCTAAAGTGATGCAGCTACATTCGGCAAAAGAAATATGGGACAAAATCATTCTAAGCTATGAAGGAGACACAAAGGTAAAAAGTGCAAAACTCCAATCTCTTAGAATTGAATATGAAAATTTGAAGATGCATAGTGATGAAAGTGTTGCCAGTTTCTTTCTTCGTCTAGATGATATTGTAAATCGGATGAGAAATTTGGGTGAAACCATGGCTGATACTACTCTGGTAGAAAAGGTCTTAAGATCTTTGACTTCAAAATTTGACTCTAAAGTTTCACCTATTGAAGAAAGGCAAGATCTGCAATCGCTTACTATTGTTCAATTACATGGTACTCTGACTGCTTTTGAAATGAGACAAGGAGGTCCTTCTCAAGTAAGAGAAGCTGCTTTTAAGGCATCTACAAAAGGAAAGGAAAAGGAGGTTGTCAAAGAATCCAGCCATATATCCGATGAAGAAGAAGCGAATTTCGTGAGAAAGCTCCAACTAGGTACTGGAAGATTCAAAGGTAAGCTTCCCTTCAAATGTTTTGAGTGTGGAAAAGTTGGTCATTATGCTGCTAAATGTCCTTGTAGAGAAAAGCATGGTAAAGAGAAACAATTTGAGAAGAGAAAGAGTTATTATGCAAAAGAAGATGATGATGAAGTGTCCAGTGAAGATGAAGAAGATTCTGACCAAGATCTAAAAGTGCTCATGGCTAAGAAGCAAAAGAAGAAGGTTACTCGAGGAAAGGAGATATCTCAGAAATCATGTATAGCAAAATTGAAGAAGATGAAACAGATTCTGACGAAGATCTACAAGCACTCATGGCAAAGAAGAAAAAGGAGAAGGCCACTTGTAATACTCTTCTTTGTGCAAACAATAGTAAAGATAGTGAAAGTAAAGTTGTGGATTTAGAAGAAGCTCTCAAGACTAAAGAAGAAGAACTACAAAGTTCATACAATAAGCAAGAAACTATCTATAAAGAGATGATCTCACAAATGAAAGATCAAGTAGAAATGCTGAATGGACAGGTGGACAAGTATCAAAGGTTTCATACTTATGCATCCAATCGAATTAAAGATCTAGAAGCAGATCTTGAAAAATCAAGCAAGAAGAATGAAGGACTTGAAGCTGCAATCATTTGTCTTCAGGAAGATTTAGAAGCATCAAGTAAGAAAAATAAGGAACCTCTACAATCATTTGAAAAGGAAGGCCTTGAAGCAGAAATCATCTCTCTCAAAGAAGATCTGGGAAAATCAAATAAGAAGAATGAAGAGCTGCAACAAACATGTGAAGGAAATGAAGATTGGTTGAAAGAAGAGATTCTAAATCTGAAGGATCAAGTTGAAGATGGAAGAAGAAATGAAGAAAGCATGACAAAGCAATGTCAAGCCTTGGAGGTTGAGGTAAATATTCTCAAAGGTAAATTAGAAGAAAAGGTTAAACTTTTGAGGTTTCATGATAGTGCTAACATTTTGGACAATATTCTGAGTAATCAAAGGTCTCCTGCTATCAACCATGGTCTTGGTTTCCATGAAACTGTTAAAGGAGAATCTAGCTCACAAGGAAGTGCCAAAAATTCAGAGGATGTCAATGCAAAACCTGAAGTATTGAAAGAGACAAAAGCTCAACCAACAATCATGAATTCTCAAAGGAATTCATTCAAGAACGTTGAATGTTTTAAATGTCATAATTATGGACATGTTGTAGCAAATTGCAGGAGCAGATCATTTCAGCCTCAAACAAACAGTTCCTACATAGAAAGGTACTCTGGTTTCTTCAAAGGATATTGTTTTTCATGTAACAAGTATGGACACAAAGCAGCTGATTGTAAAAGGAGGAAGAATAGAAATACTCATTATGATTCTTATGCTTATTTTTCTGGAGACATGAGATGTTATTCTTGTAACAAGTATGGACATATAAGAAAGGAATGCAGGTCGAACAGATATGAGAAATTTCAGCACACAAATAGAAAACAAATCTGGAAGAAGATGGAGGGATGGAATAAGAAACAATCTAGAAAAGAAAAGGATGTTTTTGTGGATGCTCTAGAAGACAATGATTTTCTTGAAGAAAACACTCAATTCAAGATGAAGGACCGATTAGAAACGTAGGGAATTATGACCCTACTGCAGTCATCCGCTTCTGAAGCTGACTTTTCTTATTGACTGCAGGAATGATGTGGGATACATTATGAGATTTAGTAATGTATCGTCACAGGGGGAGCAATGCATGATGTCTCTCATGGTTGATTTGATTATACTGGTTATGTTTACTTCTGACAGCGCATCTGATGTGGAAAGGACAGGTACAGGAGGTACAAGCTTAGAAGGAAATGAAGGAAGATGGAAATTTTCTATGCTTCACTTTCCATACGCAGGTTCCATTAACTAAAGTCGCGTATACACGCGAGTTCCAGAAGACGCAGTCGCGTATTCCTTGATGATAAGAAAATTTATCTAATAGCTGAGGATCTGAGGCAGAATTCTAGGGGGAGCATCAATCTGACTGCTGATGATTGCACTGTTAGCATTATTCTGGTTATACTCATGATAATGAAATGATACATGGGTTCTTGTGTTGAAGATTATGAATGAAGCCTGGTTGCGTTATGATGAAGAACAGTCGTTGTTGAGATGAAAGTCTTATAACTCAGAGATGAGGACTGATCATGCAGAGATTGTTGCTGATGACTTGCTGATGAACATATTCAGGTTGCACAAGTTAAGATGGAGCACTAGTTCAGGGGGAGTAGCAGGTTACTAATGATTGCATTGTTGGCAATATGACTGCTTATTCCTTGGTTATTGTGATACTCATGCTCAAAATGATGATGGCTTGGTACATGTTTTATGATAATGAGACGTTGAATAAGTTGTTTGTACTGCTTGCTAAAGCTTATCTGTTGGATAAAATTGAAATTCAGATGATTCAGAGATAAGAATAGCTCATGCAGAGCTTGTTACTATGGTTGAGAGATCTTTTGCCTACATATGTTACTTCATGTTACATCTTGAAGATCATGGTGATTATGGACCACATGGATGATTGCTTGACACATATCTGAAGATGTTGTTCTGGTATGATAATCTCTTTTGGAAAGAATGTATTGATGCTACAAAGGATCTGAAGGCTTGGTTACTAATGGGCTTATGCTACAACCATTGGATGACGCTTGAAGACACAACTACACCATTCTATCTATCTGTAGTCCAGGGAAGCATTCAAATGTCTCAGAAAGAAGCTGAACACTGTCTTTGCCTTACAAAGAATCAGATCTAGTTGAAATTTAGAATATGTCTTGGGATACGCGGGTTTCCTGAAACACAATCACGTATATACGCGAGTTCCTGCACAGAAAACCGCGTATGACTAATTGCTGACAATTTTTGGTTGGTTCAGCTCTCTTCAGCACAGCTGCAATGATGTTGGGTATCTCTGATACTGTTTGGTATCTCTGGTGGTGTTCCAGTTCTCATAATTCTGTTTCTAATGTTTTGATGAAGATGCCTTGATGATTTGTTGGTGGAAGTTTTCAGGAGGCACAAACTAAGGGGGAGCCTTAGTCATATGAAAAGGATGCATGGATGCACAGATTCAGGGGGAGCATTAGTTTTGCTGAGTATAATGCATTGCTAGCATTATGGTGGTTCTGATATATGATCTCTCTTGAGGTCTTTTTGGTATTAATTATGAAGATTCATATGTATACTTTGATGAAAAGGTCTGGTTGAGACTCATGTTGTAAAATTGTAATATTCAGTCATGTAAGGACTTGTCAATTTGTAAACCCACTTGGTTGGGTAGCTGAGTAAAATTTTGTAAACCCACTTGGTTGGGTAGCTGAGTCAAATTTTGTAAACCCACTTGGTTGGGTAGTTGAGTCTCATATGTAAATCCACTTGGTTGGATATTTGATGTAAGTATGAGTCTTTGGTGATAGGAAGTTCATAGAGTCGTGTACTTCATTGAAAATATGTTTTGAAGATTCAGCATGAACTCAGGGGGAGCTTGGTCACTTCAGTATACATTGTTGGTTTTGATCTGCTGGCTTTGTCCTTTGCCCTTGATGTCAAAGGGGGAAAATGACATGGTGTTTGAATGAAGATAATGATGTGCCCTTTTCCCTTGATGTCAAAGGGGGAGAGTGACATGGTGTTTGCATGATGCCAAAAATGGAGAGAGTGACATGGTAAAAATAGGGAGAGTGACATGGTGTCATTGTATTCTTAATGTATCTATCTGTTGTGGTAACCAAACACCATCATGGTTGCCATCAAGTCCAAAGGGGGAGATTGTTGGAAATATGATGCAGAGTGTTGTCCTTGATGGCAACCCACTAAATGAAGATGAAGACGTAATATTGTTGGCATGTGTTGTCCTTGATGGCAATACACTTGATGAAGCTATTATTGGCTTGATGGACTTGGTAAACGATGTAAATCTGATGTGATATGATGTTAGTTAGCAATATGATGCTAAGTGTTGTCATTGAATGGCAACTCACTTGATGAAGAAGATGGCAACTTACTTGATGAAGTTGTGCTTGATAGAATATGTCCTTGATGAAGGAAATCTGATGTATCTACAGTGTGTACAGAAGGCAATGAAGAAAGGAATTCAGCATGTGCTAATTCTATGATGAAAAAGAGTATGTCTCTAGGCATACGCGGATTGGCCTAGGGAAAGTCGCGTATGCACGCGGAAAGGAACGTTCCAAGTCGCGTATGGGCAAAAGCGCTCAAAAAGTGCAAAACCAGGGGTAACCACCATGGTATTGACCCATTGTATTGGGTAATGATCCACCTAATTAACCCCGTCCAGGTAGTTTTGGGCTCATGGTATTGTTTTGGCCCATGGTATTGAAAAAGGGGCTCATGGTATTGAAAAGGATAAACCTATATAAGGAGAAGAAATTCATTGTGCAAAATATATGTGTGGGTGCAAGATGTCTGAGCTTGAATGAATACTTCTCTCTGAAGTATATCTGAATGGAAAGGGTTACACTTGAATGATAAATCTGAATGTATGATGCACCAATGATGAAGAAGGGGATCTAGATCTGAATTGCTCTTGTATTTGCTAGATCTGATTATGGAAGGCTTAGATCTGTGATGAGGCGAGCATCTAGGCGAACATCTGTCTGAAGCAAAAGGGTAAATCTGAACGGAATATCTGATCTGAAGAAGTATGCTGCTCTGTAATGATTGAAGATCTATACGCTACTTTGCCGCGGAGGAAGCGCGTATGTACGCGGCTTCGCTGAAGTGAAAGCGCGTATGCGCAATGAAATATACACTAAGGTATACGCTGGTTTGTGTGGACGGAAGCGCGTATATACGCGACATCAGTGAAGGGAAAGCGCGTATGAAAACTAGGGTTTGCTGAAGCAAGGGGTATGAAACATCTGATATGTTCTGCTGTATTACTGCTATCTGATCTGGGTTGTCTGAATCAGTATGTATCTGTTGATGATGTATGTTTGTGCTTAAAAGTATGAAAAGGGTTCAGTCCGAAAATATGATGAATTGTGTCCTGCAAGTTGTGTTCTATTGAAGTGGTTGGATCCAGTGTGAAAATTGATGAAACGTGGTCCAAGGGGGTGCTGAAGGTTGTAGCCTTCAGTCAGGGGGTTGTAGCTCCCTTCCAGGAGAGGCTGGTAAACGAGATCAGGGGGTCGTAGCTCCCTTCCAGGAGAGGGGCCAGTAAGCATTTGAGGTGGAGCTCCTTCGGAAGGTGCATGCTTGAGCGCGGTGGGTGCACAGCGTCTTGGTCAAGTCTGCTTGTGACACATATGTTGTAAGATGTTTTCTTTATAATAAAATATTGAAGGTGAGAACATTGCGCGGTGGTTTTCTCCGATTTGGGTTTCCACCTAAAAATCTTTAGAATTGTTTATGTGTGTGATGCTTTGTGTGATGGTTTGTCTGTTGTCTTGCACATGTTTACAGTTTATTGAACATCTGATGAATGAATGATTGAATGATCTAAGTGAAGAGTTAAGTACATATCTAGATCTCTGTGTATACGCGAGTTTAATAAAGGGTATCCGCGTATATACGCCGGTTTACGGAAGGAAAGTAGCGTATGGGTTTTAAGGAATGAAAAAGTAAAAAGTTTTGAATATGCTGTAAATACTGATTCACCCCCCCCCCCCTCTCAGTATTTTTCCCAACACGTAGGATTGGAAATACCCTATTTAACAATCAAATGTACAAGAATAAACCCCGAATCGATTGGGTAGAACCAAATTTGACAATGAAGTTGTTAACATATCAAATGCACAGTGACCAAAACTAGAATTACATGGGTGGATTTCATATTAGAAAAAAATATGTTGAATATATGGAATGTAAAATATTTAAACCCAAAACTTGAATGGTTATAGCATAAATTGCACATTAGATCTAATGAAGCAAACCCCTAACACCATTTCCAAATATATGTTATAAGAATGGTGAAAAATCCTTACTAGGTGGCCACACAGTAAAACCATATGTTCTTCCCTTGAATAGGACAAATACCACTATGATAAGGGTATTTACAAATTAAATAAAAATAAATAAATATAACATATTGTATACAAGTGACAGAAAGACAAATTTACCAGAGAATTCGAGTGCCAAGGTAGACCCTGTCATGGTGTTTCTCTACAAACATGAAAATGAAAATTATTAGAAAATATTGAAGGGTAAGGAAGAAAAATACCAAAAACATTTCATGATAAAGTCAATCAATGAGAAAACCCATTAAATCACCTTACCTGTGAGCAAAGTGGTGAAGCAATTCACTGCATAGCCACATACTTCCCCAGACAACATTCTAATTCACAAGATGAATGCAGAGAGGCGACATCCTAACTGAATAGAGCTACCATGGCCACCTGGAAATGATATGCAGGTCCGAGATAAAAAAGAAACAACAACCTCATGCATGGCAACCACACTCTGTAAGAGAAATATCGAAATGAGGAAAATTAACACAGGTAGGCCCTTAGAGTTTTTCGTGATCCCTTTAGACCATACATCTTCCCCTCGAGATCTCAGTCATCCCTCTATATCATCGAGGAGTGCTAAGGCCATGTGAGGAGGGTAGGCTATCACATGGCCTCCGAAAAAATCTATAAGTACAGTTGGACACATCGTGGGGAAGGGACATTCCATTAAGTGTGAAAAGAGCCTTAGTATAAAAACATAAGAGAGTTATACAAATATGTTAGGAGAAAATTAATACAATTTCCATTCCAAAGGTAAATTAAATATGACTAATGTCATAAGTAAATATTTAAGTGGCTAAGGGTATAGGTAAGTGTATTAAGATATAGGTAATGGTTAGGAAACCATTTACTAATTATATATGTAATGGTTAGGGAACTATTGTAACCAAACCTTAGGGTGCAAGAAACTAACTAGGTAAATATGATTTCTCCAATATTAATTAAGTATCAAATTTATTTAAGATGGTAGAAGTAGGTTAATCATCTTAAGATCAAAGAGGTGTACTAGAAATTATTAAACGAAAATATTGATATGACCCCAACACTTGAATATTTTGTTGTCTGGAAATTTTAATTGTATAGTTAAAATTGTTTTACAAAAAAAATAGTGCCATATTATGGGTTACTAATATTAATGGTTTAACGTGCATCAGATATAAAATGTAAACAAAGGTACAACCATTATCATGCCAAATAGATAAGAGTTGTATGTGGAACTGGGGGAGGAGGATATTCCTCCAGATTCAAGCACCCAAATATTGGAAATTATCAAAACTTTGCAGCAGGAAATGGCTCAGCTAAGTACTAGAAATTAATGTTTACTGCAAGCTAGCAATGCACATGAGAGGTTGATAAGAGATTTAACCTCTAAATCAAGTCATCAAGAGGGATAACAAGAAAAACTGAAAAGAAAATAAACAAAAACAAACTCATAGATGTCTCAGATTTGGGAAGAGTCTAGGAAAGTAAACTCTAAATCCAAAAGTAGGAAGGAGTTGCAGGGAGAATTCTGCAAGATAAATCCTCCCATGTTTGACGGAGAAAAGGAAGAGGATGTGGAAGCATGGCTCTAAAATATAGTTAAATATTTTTAAGTGTATGAGTATGGAAGAAAATTTAAGGCAACGCTGGAAGTTTACCAATTGCAAGGTAAAACCACACTCCGGTAGAAGGATACCAAAATTATATACTTGCTGGATGAGAAGATAGTCTCACGGGAAAAATTATAGGATTCTTTTAAATCTAGATATGTCAATGAACGGTATTATGATGACACCTTGATACCTTGGACGAAGTCACTATAAAATCCCAACTATGATACCAAAAATTTAAGGGCTAGAATGATAAATTGAAAAAATCGCAGAATAAGGAAAAAGGGAAGTCTGAAACAAGCTCAAAAAGATACAAACTAGCCTATTTGAAAAATGCTGGCAGAAAGAACAAGTGGAAAAAATTTAGCAGAGGTGGGGAAAATCAGCTAGCCCATTTCCATACAGGATCCAAGCCCATGGAAGGGAAAAAAAAATATATGCAATGGTATAACCCAAGGAACCACTAAAATGTTGGGGATGCAGAGAACTTCATAGGTTTCGGGACTTCCCACACAACCCCCATATTATTCAAAGCATTCAAGCAATGCAGGAGGCAACCGCAATGAACGATATCCGCAGAAGAATTCCTTGAATCAACGTTGCCTTACAAGACCAACAAGCTAAACATCAATCAACCATGATTGAAATTGAAGGTATCATTTCCAACCAACCTATATCTATTTTAATTGATCTTGGAGCTAGTCTAAGCTATGTTATTTGAGACATAGTGGAAAAATTTTAATTGCATAAGGAAAAGTTTTAGCTCCCTTTACTGGTGCAGTTTGCTACATGCACCAAACGGAAGGTAACCCATAAATTGAATAAGTACCCTGTAAATATGAATGGGTATATCATATATTGGAATCTAAATATCCTTCCCTTAGGATCTTATGACTTACTGGTCGATATGGATTGGTTGGAACAAGAGAAAACAGTAGTAAATTGCTTTAAAAAAATAGTAAAATGCACAAATACACTAGTACAATCAATTGGAGTAAGAGGGAAACAATTTTTTTTTTATGTTAGACAAATTTCTGCATTACAGTTGAAGTGGATAGCGAGGAAGGGTTTTCCAGTGTATGTAGTACAAATTGAAGATTTGGGACAATAAAGAGAAAATGATCTTATAGAAAACTTACGAGTAATTAGAGACTTCCAGGATGTATTTCCTGAAGAAATCCCTTAGCTTCCCCCTCTTATAGATATAGAATTCTCTATTCAACTAGTACTGGGAGCCACCCCAATTTTACGAGCCCCATAAAGAATGAGTACACATGAACTACTAGAATTAAATCTTCAGTTAAAAGAACTCTTAAACAAAGGATATATCATACCAAGTGTGTTTCCATTGGGAGCTCCAGTTTTATTTGCCAAGAAAAAAGATGGTACCCTCAAGATGTGTATAGACTATATACAATTAAATAAGTTGACCATAAAAAATCGATACCCCCTACCGTGAATAAATGACTTGTTTTATCAAGTAAGGGGAGAAACTATATTTTCAAAAATTGATTTCTAAACTAGGTATCACCAACTTCACACAAAATATGAATTCATCCACAAGACAACTTTCAGAACATGGTATGGACATTACAAGTTCATATTCCTACATTTTAGACTCACTAACGCTCCTGCTACATTCATGTGTCTCATGAACACTATCCTGCAAAAATATATGGATACATTTGTGCTACTTTACATAGATAACATTTTGTTGTACTCTAAGAACAAAAAGGAATACCTACAAATAGTGCTGCAAACACTAAGAGGACACAAGTTGTATGAAAAATTCAGCAAGTGTGAGTTTTACAAACCAAATATTTAGTATTTAGGACATGTTATTTCAAAGGAGTGGTTCGAGGTAGACCTAGAAAAGGTAAAAGAAAAATTAAATTGGAATGTACCCATGGATGTATCAGCAATCTGCTCACTCATGGGTATTTCTAGATATTATCACAGATTTATGGAGGGATTTTCTTCATTAGCTTATCCTATTACCTTCTTATAGAAAAAAGGGGTTAAGTTTGAGAAGACATCCAAATTTCATTAAATATTTGAGAATATTAAACAAAAACTGACTATCGCTCTGATCTTAAAAATTGTTGATCCAACGGATTTACTGTGTGCACTAATTACTGGAAGGGAATGCGGTAATAGTCTATGAGTCTAGGAAACTGAAAAAACATGAGCATAATTATGCAATTTATGACATAGAGTTAGTTGTTGTCATACATGAATTAAAAACGTGGCGACATTATTTGTTGGGTAAGAGATTTGTGTTAATGACTGACCATATTTTAAATATTTCTTTAGTGAACCATATTTAAATTTAAGATAAGAAAGATGGTTAGCTTTCCTTAGAGATTTTGATATAGAAATTAAACATATTAAAGGAAAAGAAAACCTAATTGTAGATACCTTAAGTAGACATTGTGATAAAATTTTGTCTTACACAAGTAGCAACGTAAAACCAATTTTGAAGAAGAGGCTCAAGAACTTCGGTCACAAGACCCCCAGCATTTGGACTTGTAGAAAAAAAATACAACAAATAGGAATTCTAGCGAATACCATGAATAAAAAGTGATTAATCATTTATAAACAAAGGCTATATATTCCTAACATACCTACTTTGAAGAAGATGATAATGGATGAATACCATAAGAGACCTTATTTAGGTCATCCATATTACCAAAATATGCTGACAACATTGCGAAAAACTTTGTTTTGCCTTGGAATGAAGAAACAAAGAGCTAATTATCAAGAAATATGTTTAGAGTGCCAACAATTTAAGGTAGAGGATCAACACCCCGTAGGGTTAAAAAACACCCTTCTAATTCCAGAATTGAAGTAGGAAGTAATGTCCATGGATTTCATAATAGGACTATCTTGGACTAAGTACACGCATGACTCTATTATGGTAGTAGTGGACACACTAAAAAAAGCTGCACAATTTATTTCGGTGAAATTTACCTTTGGGGAAGCCTAAGTTTCCAATGTGTTTATGAAGGAAATTTTTAAACTTCATGGGATACCAATGATGATTATCTCTTATAGGGATGAAAATTTCACATGAGCCTTATGGAAGAATTTTTTTGGAGAAATGGGAACAAAAATGAATTTTAGCACAACTTATCATCCCAAGAACAATGAACATCCTAAAAGAAAAAATCAAATATGAGAGGACATGCTTCACATGTATGTAATGGACAGGCCCACTTAGTGGGAAGGTTTTCTGCATTTAGCAGAATTTTGATATAATAATAGCTATCGAACCTCTATAAAGATGAGTTCGTTTGAGGCCTTATATGGCAGAAAATTCCATACTCCTCTTAGTTGGAGTCAACCAGGGAAAAAACTGGTGCTTGAGCCCGAGGAATTACATGAAACGGAACAGACAATATCACAAATTAAATAGAACAAAAAAGAAACTCAAGACTGCCAGAAGAGTTATGCAGATAAAAAATAATACACAAAGAATGTAAGATTGGGTATCATGAGTACTTGAGGATAAAACCTTGCAAGAGCACCCTTCACACTGAAAATTGTGTTAAGTTAGCACCCCAATATTGCAGGCCCTATGAGGTTTTGGAATGAGTGGGCCCAGTAGCATATAAATTGAATCTACCTAGTCATGTTAGACTTGATAATTTTTTTCATGTTTCATTATTGAAAAAGTATGTTCACGATCCTTCTCACGTGGTTGAATGTAATTTGATACAAGTGGAAAAAGAAGGGAAATTTCTTCCAGAACCACTTCTTATATTGGGACGGGAAGAAACCATGCTCTGGAATGGAACAATTTCTCTGGTGAAAGTGCAATGGAAACACTTTACACCTGAGGAGGCTACATGGGAGTGAGAAGAAAGCATGAGAGATGATTTCGCAACATTATTCATAGAATAAACAGTTATTTTCTAACACCGAGGATGATGTTTTTATTTTATGGAGGGACTATGTAATACCCCTAATTTAAAACTATTATGTTTTATGTAGATAGGACAAATACTATGTGGACATATGGAACAATTATGCTATTGCAGGAATTATAATTTTATTTAATAATTTTTGAAAAAAAATGGTATCAATTTTTTAAATATAGAGTATAGAGAGATCTGGAAATTCTTATCCATGAGGATAGGAAAGAATTTCATACTTTCCCAAATTCTCCAAAAGCGTCGTTTGGAGAAAAATAAAATTAAAAAAAATCAGATAGAAGAAAATATCTAAGGAATCCTCAGTAAAGAGGAAATTTACTCGAAAGAGGGAAAAAAAATGCTGAGAAAAAGTGAGTTTTTAAAACAATTTTTTTGTGGAAAAGACAAAATTAAAAGCCTAGGCTATGGGAAACAGTAGCCCAGAATAACGGGACACCGTTATGGAAACTTCTTGGGGAAATTTGGCTTAAAAGTGCCTTCAGTAGTTTGACAAGAGGTTGTTAACACTGGGAAAAATAGATCTATGCTTGGGGGAGTGCTCTAAGGAGAAGCTCATGGTTGGGATGAAAATAATCTTTACAAGTTGGTATGCATAATGTAGAAAGGTTTATATTCAAATTCTTGTGTTATAATAATGATTAGATGCATTAGCTTGTCTAAGTTTTAATAGAAAAATTCTGCTTTGGAATAAGTGATTATTGTTGTATTAAACAAGTGTGGAATGGTATCGAAAGTGGTTTAAGGAATAGTAACTATGGAACCTTGAACCAAGAAATTAGCTCATTCCAAAGTCATGAAGTATTCGTTGTGTAGTGGTAATACTCCTAGAAGATAATCTATGAGATGTTGAATGGATATGTCTATTAGTTCCCTTATGCTCCTGCAATACTATGTAGAGTAGATTTATGTATAGTAGATTTATATACGGTATATTTAAGTATAAACACAAGTAATATATCCTTTATAACAGATGTGAGGGATAAAAGAGATTAATAATTAAATGTCTTCGCAAAAGAACTATGACCATTGGTCATTATTTTACAATGATAATTACAGTCATATTGCCTTGAGTATAAAAGATCAGTTAGGTACACTAAGTCATGTTTGTGTTAGAAAACACTGATTCTGATCTACTGTTGGAATTAAAAGCAGAAGTTTGAAATTCAGAGAATAAACTAAAACAAATCTAGCATTTTAAAAATGATGTTATTTCGACTCTCTCGAAAGAGTAAATCAAATTGAGAGTGCTACATCTAAGCTAATGTGTAAATTAAAAAGTGAACTGTGATTTAATTCTGAAGAAAATTATGTCTAACTACTATAGCAACAGAAAGAAGTAAAAGCATAATATTGTGTAGAAAGAAGCTACACTTTGCATTTAATAGTAAACTCAACCAAAAGATGCACTTTGCATTTAAGAGTAAACTTAACCAATAAATTCACTTTGCATTTAAGAGTAAATGAAACTAACATAATTATATTATCAATTCAATAACAAGATTTATTGGAATTTAATAAAGACAAGAATTAACATCATAGGGCAATAAATTGTATAGCATCTGGAGGTATCGAAGATAGATAAAAACTGATAATTTCATTAATATATCATGAGAAAATGTTGTCCAAATACAAAAAAATAACACTTGAATCCTTAATTTTACACAGTCATCTGTGTATGACTGTGTTATAATTAGGGAAAATACATTACAAATTTTCATGAGACTCGGAAACCATTTATGGCATTAACATCAAAAGTTTGAAACTATAGTAGCATGTACCAAAGTATTAAAACCCAAAACCTTGCCAAAAGAAGAACCATGGTGGAACCAACATACTACCAACCTAAGAAAGGATGCAGTTGGAAAGTATGGGTGAATTGTGCAGTAACGAAATTCACACAGACCCAAAACATCACAGTCATACCTACGAGAATAGAAATAATAAAGTTAGAAAGTAGCCAAATGAAACTAGAACGGTGTCACATCAAAATAATCGCTGGATGATGACACAGAACTAAGTTAGTTGAATACACAGTCACAATGTGTATTTAGTCCACCTGTGCACAAAAGAAAAATAATGTTATGAGATAATGAAAACTCCAACATATTTATTATGTGAACGAATGAATTGCAAACTCAAAATCTCATAAGGTATCAAAATTACCTATGGAAGGAGGAACAAGAGGATATTTGTCATTCTCTTCACCCTCACTTCCTTGTCCTAGATGGAAGGTTCAACTTGGGTGGAAAAACCCAACAATATAACATGAGAATCTAACCCAGAATGTATATGCAGAGGAGAAAATTCGTAATCCTAACTGCATGTCCAACAATACCAAAACATTAAAAATAAAATACCCAAGAAGGGTTCTACAGAGCATTGAATCAGGTACCCAGATTGCTTACGTATTATCATGGAACAGTAAAAATAAAAAACCCAAATCGCAAATACTCTTGTGAAAAAAACTAATTTCGAAAGATAAAACCCATAATTTAATAGAACAAAGGATTGTCAATACCATGTTTAACAATTGAAGGTAAAAGAACAAAACCCATAATCAAATGGGTAGAATTAGATTTAACAAAGAATTTGTTAACATATCAAATGCACAATGACCAAACCCAAAATTATATGGGTGGATTTCTTATTACAAACAATCTGTTGAATAAATGGAATGCACAATATCTAAACCCAAAACTTGAATGGGTATAACCGAATTTACACACTAGAGCTGATGAAGCAAACCCCAACACCATTTCCAAATCTAGGCTATAAGAATGGTGAAAAGTCCTTACGAGGTGCCCATGCAGTAACACCAAAGGTTCTTCCCCTGGTTAGGACAAATCCAACTATGAGATGGGTATTTACAAATTAAATAAAAACAAAGAAATGTAACAAATTGTATATGTGTGACAAAAAGAGAATTTTATAAGATAATTGGAGTGCCAAGGTATACCTTGTCATGGGGCTTCTATAAAAACATGAAAACGGAAATTATTAGAAAATTTGGATGGATAAGGAAGAAAAATACCAAATGCATTTCATGTAAAAGTCAAGCACTTAGAAAACCAAGTAAATCACTTTACTTATGAGCACAGTGGTGAAGAAATTCAATGCATAGACACATACTTCCCAAGTCAGCATTCTAATGCATAGGATGAGCACAGAGAGGCGACATCATGACTGAATAGATCTACCATTACAACCTAGAAATGATATGTAGGTCTGAGCTAACAAAGGAACAAAACTCTCATGCATGGCAGGCACACTCTCTAAGCGAAATGTCGAAATTAGCAAAAGTAAGGTAGGTAAACCCTTTGGGTTTTTCGTGATCCCTTTGGACCGTAGATCTTCCTCACGGTATCTCGTTCATCCCTCCATAACCTCGAGGATTGTGAGGGCCACGTGAGGAGGGCAGGCTATCACTTGGCCTTCAACAAATGACGTAAGTAGAGTGGGACACGTCTTGGGGAAGGGATGTTCCATTAAGTGTGCAAAGAGCCTTAGAATAAAAAAATGAGATGGTTATACAAATATGTTAGGAGAGAAATTAATGCAATTGAAATTGTAAAGCTTAATTCAATATGGATAAAGGTGTAGGAAAATATTTATGTGGCTAAGGGTATAGGTAAAGTTATTAACATATAAGTAAGGATTAGGAAACCATTTACTAATTATATATGTAATGGTGATGGAACCATTGTAACCAAAACTTAGGGTGCATGAAATTAAATAGGGAGATATGAGTTCTCCAATCTTAGTGAAGTATCAGATTTATTTAAGATGTTAGAAGTAGGTTAATCATCTTAAGATGAATAGGTGTACTTTAGTTTATTAAACGAAAAGAGTGATACAAAAAAAAAAAAATTGGGACATGCAACGAATGTTAGTGGAGGCATATTTAAGAAATCATGGTTAATGAGAAATTATCCAATGCATCTACCAGATAATTCTATGTTTATTTCTCCCTTGCACATGATGTTATCCATCACTGATGGATCCCATCAGTTAGTTGACCCTTGGGAGGTTCCATCTCTTTCACTTGTAGACTTTTATTGTTAGTGATGCAGGGGCACTAGACACTAGCCAGCAATGTAGGAGGTTTTGTCCACATGTTGTGGCTAGGAGGGTTCAAAATCATCAAAATTGTAACAGCTATGTGTCAATACCTCAGCTGACTGTTTCATTTCAAAGTATTTAGAGTTGTAGGGGTCGAATAGTCTAGCTAGTCCAATTTTCATACATCCGTTACACTGAATTAATGTAATTAGACTGTTGGTTTTCTAAACGGTCCTCACGAAAGAACCAAAGAGTCACTCTGTAATGTATATAATTGTATCCTTCGGATGTATAGAAGGGGGGAGAAGAAGAATAGAATAGAGATTCTGCAATAAAACTTTGTGCATTGTCGATTGCTTCCAATTAAATGAATTTCAGTCCTGTTGGTTGTCTAATTGTCTTGAAATGTTAATTGTGTGGAGATTCGTTTCATTACGAGGCAATTGTGTATTAGGAATTCCGTTCCCTGTCTTGAATTCCTGTGAATTGTTGGATAACCCTGTGAATTCAATCCTTGTGGGCGAGGTCTCTGCGTGAAATCGTGGCCATTTAACTCTTTCTTATGATAACAGAAGTTCGCTTTGTTTACGAAAGAAATACGTTTGTTTATTGATAATTCGAATTCCTAACCTGAGTCGAAGACCTGAGTAAGGTGGATGAAGAATAACGTAACCGACCATTAACCTTGGTAAAGCACTGTAGCAAAACCACGGCGGATTTACAAAAGTGGATTGCCCCATTTCGCACCGCTTTTGCGGCGTAGGTGGTATTTTCTGAATTGGAGTGATTCCATATAGGAATAGACACGTGGCAAGGGACCCGTTTCAAAACTGCCGCTTAAGATGTGCCTTCGTGTGTTAAAACCCGACGCGGGATGCCGAGCGAAATGTGCGCAGGTCGTTGATCTGGGCAAAGGTGAATGGATGGTGTTCGACTGGCGGAGATGCGCGAAGTTTAATAAAAGAGCCCACGGTTTATCGTAAGTCATTTATATAGAACGCGAGGAATATTACTATAAAGGGCAAAGGTTATAAATTTAGTCCTAAGTTTGAAGATAATGTATATGAGCTGGGAAATATAATATAAAGTATTGAGAGTTTAAACATCGGTCATAAGGTCAGGCAGCGTAATATAATATAAAGAGAGAGATATAATTAAATTCCAAAGGTTGTCGAATGATATTTATTTATAAAATTCTCTGAATTTGATAAATAAGAATCCACGAAAAGAAGGGATACAAAAGGAAAACGGAAGATGGAGCCACGTCACCGTTGACCATCCCTCCTCAGGGTGACTTTCAGCAGCGTTGTTGCATCATTTGTGGTATCAGAGCCAGGTTGTTTGAAGCTGTTTTGCTGACATGGCAATCCGAGTTGGTAGAGGTGCTGGAAGAAGGAGACTTGTAGCCAACACAGAGGTGTTGGAGATGTTGCAGAGGGTCGAGGCCAGGATGGATGTCGTGGAGCGAAGACAGACCAGAGATCCTGAAGATACCAGTGAACCTGAGGTAGAAGAATCAGAAGAAAATGTGGAAATTCCTCCTGACATGAGGCTCCTTAAGACTATTCTGGGGTCTGCAGTTAAGCCCAGAATTGAAGTGTCGAGTTATGCAGGGGGACTGAATCCAGAAGAACTAGTAGACTGGATGAATGAAATGAACAAATGCTTCGATTATGAAGAGATAAGCGAAGATAAGAAGGTCAAGTTTGCAGTGACAAAGCTGAAAGGACATGCTGCACTTTGGTGGGATGGAGTGCAGGCGGAAAGGAGGAGAATTGGCAAGCAACCTATCAAGAGCTGGACCAGAATGATGGCTAAATTAAAAGGTAAATTATTGCCTAGTGATTACCAGTTGACATTGTATAAGAAAATGTAGAGCCTGAGACAAAGGTTGCTAACAGTAAAGGAATACACAGAGGAATTCTACAAAGTGAGCATAAGAGCTGGGCAATTTCAAGATACACCAGAGAAGACTGCCAGATATGTAAATGGTCTCAGACTGGAGATCCAAGATGAGATTGGTATTCTGTCTCCTAAGACAGTGGAAGAGGCCTATCAGATGGCCTTGAAAGCAGAGGAGAAACTCCTGAGGAAACAGTTTGCCAAGAAGAGAGGTACTTTCCGTGGGAAGGGAAGTCAGGGTGGTAGAGGAAAGCCTACACCCAGGAATGGAGCTTACAGTAGCTCACCTCAGAATGCATCTACATAGGATGATGCAAGGGGCAGAAGGGGTTCTTACAGAGGAAGAGGAAGAGGAGACAGAGGCAGAGGCAGAGAGTTGAGGTGTTATATATGCCAGGGAGTGGGACATAAGCACTATGAGTGTCCAGAGAATGTGGGTGCTGGTCCAAGAAATGTTGTTGTTTCCCAGGCTGAAGAAGAGGCAGAAATTGAAGAAGAAATTCTTCCAGAGAGGGGAGAATCCTTGGTGGTAAATAAGGTCCTATTTAAGCAAGCTAAAGAGGCCACTGAGTCTGCACAAAGGAAGACTTTGTTTAGGAGCATATGCAAAGTCCAAGGGAAATGCTGCCAGCTAGTCATTGATAGTGGCAGCATAGACAATCTGGTTTCCACTGAGGTGATAGAGAATTTGAATTTAAAGACAAGGGAGCATCCAACCCCCTACAGGGTGTCCTGGCTGCATAAAGGGCACCAGCTGGTTGTGAAAGAACAGTGTGAGATAGAGCTGCAAATGGGCAAATACAAAGATAAGGTCCTGTGTGATGTAATGCCCATGGATGTGTGTCATATACTGCTGGGTAGACCTTGGCAGTTTGACAGAGCAGTAGTGCATGATGGCAAGAAGAACACTTACAAGTTCTTCAAGGATGGGGTACATCATACATTGATACCCATGGAAGAAGGAGAGCCATCTAGCAGAGTGATTGATCCAAAGACCTTGCTGCTGAGCGGGAAGGAATATCTGCAGCAGATAGAAGAAGAAGAGGTAAGCTTTGCTTTAGTTTGCAAACCTAAAGTAGTTCTTACTTCTACAAAGATTTCTGATTTGCCAATAGAAATCCAAGAAATGTTAGATGATTATTGTGACATTATTGTGGATGATTTACCTGATGAGCTGCCACCTGTGAGAAAGATCAGCCATCAGATAGATTTTATCCCTGGTTCAAATCTGCCAAATAAGGCAGCCTACAGAATGACTCCCAAGGAAAATGAGGAAATCAGGAGACAAGTGCAGGAGTTGGTGGACAAAGGACTGATCAGAGAAAGTCTGAGTCCATGTGCAGTACTAGCAGTTTTGAGCCCAAAGAAAGATAGACATTGGAGGATGTGTATTGATTCCAGAGCAATCAATAAGATCACAATCAGGTACAGATTCCCTTTGCCTAGAATTGAGGACTTAATGGACTGTTTGAGTGGTGCTAAGTATTTCTCAAAGATAGATTTGAAGAGTGGATATCATCATATTAGAATAAGAGAGGGTGATGAGTGGAAAACTGCCTTTAAAACAAATTAAGGACTGTATGAATGGATAGTAATGCCTTTGGGGTTGTCAAATGCACCAAGCACTTTTATGAGACTTATGAATGAATTATTGAAAGAATTTATTGGGAAATTTGTGATAGTATATTTAGATGATATATTAGTCTTCAGGAGAACTAAAGAAGAACATTTAAGGCATCTTAATCATGTCTTGAAGAAGCTGCACCAGGAGAAACTGCTAATAAATTTGAAAAAATTCTCATTCATGAAGGAAGAGTTGGTGTATTTGGGTTTTTTTGTTTCTCCAGAGGATTGAAGATGGACCCAGAAAAGGTTAAGGCAATTGTGGAGTGGCCTTCACCCAGGAGTATTTTTTAGGTAAGAAGTTTCCATGGACTTGCTAGTTTTTATAGAAAGTTTATAAGAAACTTTAGTAAGATTAATGCACCCATAATTGAGACCATAAAGAAGAGCAAACATCCATTTAAGTGGACTACTGAAGCAGAAAGAAGTTTTAAACTATTGAAGAAAAAGATAACAGAGAAGCCTGTTTTGATCCTGCCTGATTTTACTAAACCATTTCAAGTAAAATGTGATGCTAGTGGGGAAGCCATTGGAGCTGTGTTGAGTAAGGATGATAGGCCTATAGCCTATTTCAGTGAAAAGTTGAATGATACCTGAAGAAAGTATTCCTCTTATGAGAAGGAATTCTATGCAATTGTTTAGGCACTGAAGAAGTGGAGACATTACTTGATGTCCAGGGAATTTGTGTTATATTCTGACAATCATGCTTTTCATTATATTGTACAGCAGCCCAAGTTGAAACATAAGAATGCTAAATGGGTTGAGTATCTCCAAGGTTTTAATTTTGTTTTGAAACATATAAGTGGCCAAGCCAATAAAGTAGCTGATGCTTTGAGTAGGAGGCACATGCTTGTTCAAGAAACAAATTTTGAAGTTGTAGGGTTTGATTTTCTCAAGGAATTGTATAAAACAGATCCAGATTTTAAGGAAGCATTTGAGGCATGTAGTAACCCTGTTTTAATAGATAGAAGCCAGTGGCTGGATTATTTCCTGCAGGAGGACTTGTTATTCAGAAGAAGCCAACTGTGTGTACCAAGATGTTCCATGAGAGAAAATTTGATCAAAGAAAAGCATAGTGGTGGACTTGCTGGACACTTTGGTACTGATAAGACTTATGAGCAGCTGAGTCACTTCTATTACTGGCCCAAGATGAGAGCAGAAGTGGACAAGTTTGTGAAGAATTGAAAAATCTGTCAGTATGCTAAAGGAAGGAGCCAGAATGCAGGATTGTACACTCCCTTGCCTATTCCAGACAGGCCTTGGGACATGGTGAGTATGGATTTTGTTCTAGGATTTCCCAAGACCCAGAGAGGGAATGATGCAGTCTTTTTTGTGGTGGACAGATTCTCCAAAATGGCACATTTTATTCCATGTTATAAAACTAGTGATGCCACCCATGTTGCTAACTTGTTTTTCAAATAAGTTGTTAGATTGCATGGGTTGCCCAAGAGTATTGTTTCAGATAGAGACACTAGATTTGTGGGGAACTTTTGGAGGACACTATGGAAGAATCTTGGCACCAAATTGAGTTTCAGCTCAGCTTATCATCCCCAGACTGATGGACAGACTGAGGTAGTGAATAGAAGTCTGGGAAATTTATTGAGGAGTCTTGCAGGAGAGCATCCCAAGCAGTGGGATCATATTTTCTCCCAGGCAGAATATGCATATCATGATTCACCAAACAAGAGCAAAGGACAGAGTCCATTCCATATTGTTTATGGAATGCACCCTAGAGGAATATCAGAGTTAAGAAATCTGGGAAGAGCAGAGATAAGGAGTGCAGATGGTGAGGAATTTGCTTCAGAGATCCAGGCCATACACGAACAAGTGAAGCAGCAATTACAAGGCAGCAGCATCAAATACAAAAGCAGAGCAGACTTAAGCAGAAAAGAAGTCCATTTTGAAGTAGGAGATCAAGTTTTGGCACACTTGAGAAAGGAGAGGTTCCCAAAGAAGCAGTATAATAAACTAAAGTTCAAAAATATTGGGCCATGCAAGATACTTAGGAACTTTTCTGCAAATGCTTATGAGATTGAATTACCTCCTGATGTTGGAATATCTCCTATTTTTAATGTTGCAGATTTGTACAAGTATGAAGATGATGGTACAGAAGCAAGATCAGCAGACAAGGAACAGATTGAGTGGAAAGAGCAGCTACCTCCAGCACAGCCATTGCAACCAGAGAAGATATTGGACAAGAGATTGTTCAGAAGGAGCAGAGGACAAGAGTACTTTCAGTACTTGATCAAATGGAAGGATAAGCCAGAGGAAGATGCCACTTGGATGACTGAATAAATGTTGCAGAAGATAGGTAGATCAGTGGAAGAGCTCATGGAAAGGAGCCCATGAAGAAGATTGCCCTCTGGAGTCTGATGCAGGGGCACCAGACACTAGCCAGCAATGTAGGAGATTTTTTCCACATGTTGTGGCTAGGAGGGTTTGAAATCATAAAAATTGTAATAGCTAGGTGTCAATACCTCAGCTGACTGTTTCATTTCAGAGTAGTTAGATTTGTAGAGGTCGAATAGTCTAGCTAGTCCAAATTTTCATACATTTGTTACACTGAATTAATGTAATTAGACTGTTGGTTTTCTAAACGGTCCTCACTAAAGAACCGAAGAGTCACTCTGTAATGTATATAATTGTATCCTTGAGATGTATAGAAGGGGGGAGAAGAAGAATAGAATAGAGATTTTGCAATAAAACTTTGTGCATTGTCGATTGCTTCCAATTAAATGAATTTCAATCCTGTTGGTTGTCTAATTGTCTTGAAATGTTAATTGTGTGGAGATTCATTTGATTACAAGGCAATTGTGTATTAGGAATTCCGTTCCCTGTCTTGAATTCCTGTGAATTGTTGGATAACCCTGTGAATTCAATCCCCGCAGGCGAGGTCTCTGCGTGAAATCGTGGCCATTTAACTCTTTCTTATGATAACAGAATTTCACTTTGTTTACGAAAGAAATATGTTTTTTTATTGATAATTCGAATTCTTAACCCAAGTCGAAGACCTGAGTAAGGCGGACGAAGAATAACGCAACCGACCATTAAACTTGGTAAAGCACTGTAGCAAAACCACGGCAGATTTACAAAAGTTGATTGCCCCATTTCGCACTGCTTTTGCGACGTAGGTGGTATTTTCTGAATTGGAGTGATTCCATACAAGAATCGACACGTGGCAAGGGACCCGTTTCAAAACCGTCGCTTAAGGTGCGCCTTCGCGCGTTAAAACCCGACGCAGGATGCTGAGCGAAATGCGCGCAGGCCGTTGACCTGGGCAAAGGCGATCGGACGGTGTTCGACTGGCGGAGATGCACGGAGTTTAATAAAAGAGCCCACGGTTTATCGTAAGTCATTTATATAGAACGCGAGGAATATTACTATAAAGGGAAAAGGTTATAACTTTAGTCCTAAGTTCGGAGATAATGTATATGAGCTGGGAAATATAATATAAAGTATTGAGAGTTTAAACATCGGTCATAAGGTTGGGCAGCGTAATATAATATAAAGAGAGAGATATAATTAAATTCCAAAGGTTGTCGAATGATATTTATTTATCAAATTCTCTGAATTTGATAAATAAGAATCCATGAAAAGAAGGGATACAAAAGGAAAACGGAAGACGGAGCCACATCACCGTTGACCATCCCTCCTCAGGGTGAATTTCAGAAGCGTTGTTGCATCAGTTAGCATACATTGCTTCTATCAGAAGATATTTCCTCTTTGGTGTTCCCATCAATACCTCCTAATGTTTTTTAGAAGCTCCATCCCAATATGGAATATGATCAAGATGATTTTTCCACATGGGTCATGACTTCACAGATTTCACATGACTCAATTGATGTCAAGTTCCCCTCACTACTAACCACGTTAGAGGTCATGCATAATACCATGATGCCTTTATTCTATACTACTTAGAAATGGTGGAGCTTGAAAATAAAAATATTGAATTGAATCAGGGGCATTTCTTGTGTCATCCAATAAAGTGCCACCCTTGGACCAAGTCAAGTATTTTATTTTTAGTACCAAAACTATCGCTGAATTTTCCAATCCAAACCCCCACATTGACAACTGTAATGTATCGCCATTGTTTTTTATAGCCATCATCAAGGAGTTGTAATATTTCATCATACCACTCATTTCTTATGTCCTTAGGTAGTAAAAAATAATGATATGGTTCTAGGATTTCACTCAAATCATAAACCTTTAGAAATATGGAAATTCAACTCTATGTTGCATGTCATTTGGATGGTATTCCCTAATGGCACATGAGTTCATATGCATCCATAAGAATACTTTCCCTGTGTTCAATGTTAGGCACTAAGTTGCACATTATAGATATGTATTTTATTTTTTTCTTTGGTGTGTAATATACAACCTTGTTTTTTTTTTGTTAATGCAATTATGAAGAGATGTAACCTATCAGAATATGTTGTACATTATAGATATGTATTTTAGTTTTTATTTGGTGTGTAATATACACCCTTATGTTTTTTTTGTTAATGCAATTATTGAAGACACAGAAACGTAGAAGATTTGTTTAAAAATAGCAACGGAATAAGTCAAAAAAATAAAAATATTTAGGGAAAGCCACAAATGGACATAAATAATATTTATTTTAAAGTTGGGATTATAATTTATGATAAAAATGAAAGATACTCAAATAACCAAAATGCTTTAAAAACAAAATTTAATCATAACCATTAAATATGGAAATGCATGTGCCCAACTTTGAAATACAAATTTATGGTAGTAGTAGTACAATAACATGACAATGTCAACGTGAACCATTAACCATGATATTGTCAACCATCAACACCAAGGAGAAGTAATATCATCTACAAAATGGCAATACCAATTATCTAATCCAACATATGGAATGAAACAATAAACATATTTCAGCTTATAGCTGCCCTATCATCTCTTTATTAAGAATATTAAAATAATGATAAAGTTAAAAAAATTTAACTTTATTAATCAATAACTTATCATTATTTTATTTAAAACCATTGGATTGTATAAACTATTGAGATATTCATCAAAATGTAATGTGCTCAAAGTTACATTACTTACAACAATAAGTATTGCAAATTTATCCCAAAATCATTCTAGAAAATAACATCATTCTAGAAAATAACTAACTTTATACACTTTCTTAATTTGATATATAATTAACTGATAAATAAATTAAAAATAATTAAAATTAAGAATGATCCATACCATTACGATGAATTAAAAATATTTCATATAAATATATAGATTATCATAAATAATAATCCATACAATCAAATTAGACATTAATAACCGAAACTGTTATCTTCATTCAAACTTGTACTAAGTAGATTATTCAACTTTCACCTTCTCGAAGATAATCAATACCATTACATTACATTAAAGCAAAGCAACCTCGTAATTTGTAAATGAGTCCAAACGTTTCCTATTTATTAAGTACATATTGCTATCTTTCTTTGCGATAAGCAGGTTGATCATTTCACAAAGTGAAACCTAAGTGAGTCACTTGGAGAGTATTAAATAATTTATTAATATTATTTTTTTAACTATAAATGAGTTGGTATTTTACAAAGGCTTAGTTTAAAAAAGTAATAGAATGATCGAGAATTTACTAAAGATTTTAAATAAATTTGGCAAAGATTTTATCAGAATCTTGTTTATGGTGGTTAAACTTGAGTGTTTTAAAGATTTTTGATAGTGCTAAATTCATTTCCACTCTAAAAATGCAATTCAAACACTTTAACTCCCTAATTTTTTAAATTTTATTTTACAAAATTCCAAAAAAAACTACAGAGACAACTTCTTTCACAACTTCTTTCGGAAATTGACAAAACCGTTATGAGTTCTATGCAAAACCATTGAAGATTCTGTTGCGACCAATGGTATCGCCTCTTCACATCATCCGCCCTAATTTTGTGAATCGCTTATCACTTGTCCGATGGAAATTCGCCTCCTTAGGGTTTAGGGTGCAAATACCAGCAAAGTAACCATTGATTTAGTAGAATAAGTGCGCAGAGGTTCTGGGTATATTTCATCTCGGATACCATTGGAGGATAGAGCCCAGATAGGGTAAAAAGAAAAGGCTCCGGGCGGAATCCCATACTGTAAAAGGAAAAGGCTCGCGCCGTTATTTATGACAATGGAGTTTGATGATGATATCAATGTATACGATGATTACAGCGGCGACGAACCAGAAGAAGAAGAAGCATATGATATGGTGAATATAGAAGCCGACGATGCGAATAAGTACACCGTTTTAAGTTTGAAGGACATTTTTAAGCGTCAACACAACGCCATAGTAACTGTTTGTAGTGTGCTTTCGGTCTCTGGAGTTGAGGCAGGCATTCTTTTGCGTCACTTCTCTTGGGATATTAATACTGTGTATGATCAATGGTTTGCCAATGAGGAGAAAGTGAGAAATACTGTGGGGTTATTGTCACAGCCCAGCGTAAAACAAGAAACCCAAGAAGAAAAAAAGGAGGATTTAATTAGGTGTCCAATATGTTTTGATGATTACAAGATGGGAGACATGAGGGAAGTCAAGTATTGTGGCCATTGCTTTTGCGAAGAGTGTTGGAGAGTTTATATTCAAATCTCAATAAATAACGATGGTGCAGGATGCCTCAACTTGCGATGTCCAAATATAGATCCACGATGTCGTGCTGTTGTGGGTGCAAATATGGTTTTTTCTTTGGGTTTATCTAAGGAAGAGATTAGAAAGTATACAATATATTTTGTGAGGACATATGTTGAACAAAAATCAAATGTTAAATGGTGTCCAGCTCCAGGTTGCGAATACGCTGTGGAGATTGACGTTGTTGACGCTAATGCAAGTGTCGAGGTTGTGTGCAATTGCTCCTATAAATTTTGCTGGAACTGTTTACAGGAATGTCATCGTCCAATAGACTGTGATACTGCGAAAAAGTGGGTTTCTATTATTGATGAAGGAGAATCACGGAACTTGTTTTGGATAATGGGTAATTCTAAGCCTTGTCCCAAGTGTAAACGACCAATCGAGAAAAATGAAGGGTGTATTCTTATGACATGTTTACCACCTTGTGAATATGAATTCTGTTGGGTATGCCTTCGTGATTGGAGCGTGCATGGCTATGACAATTCTGTTCGTTGTAACAGAGTTCGTCAAGAGGAAATGGAATTAGGAAGAGAAGGATCAGAAGGAGATAATTCCCAATCTCTCTCACAAGATGTGATGAAAATGACAGCTGAAATGTCTTCAGATAGATTTATGTTTTATCTTGAGAGATGGAAGGCAAATGATCAGTCTCAAGAAAAGGCATTCTCTGATCTGCAGCGTGTGCGAGAGGTGGAGCTTAAAGCATTGGTTAATAGTTGTGTGCTGAGCACGAGTAAATCTGGCATTGCAGGATTCAAATATGTAGTAGATGCATGGAAACAGATAGCCGAATGCAGGCGTATGCTGAAATGGACATATGCGTACGGCCATTATCTTTCTTTGCTCGATAATGATGGTGATCGTGTTAAACAAAAGAAAATTTTCTTCGAATTCCTTCAAGGGGAGGCTGAGAATGGTTTAGAACGGCTTCATCAATGTGCTGAACATGAACTCCAACAGCAAATGAAGCGCGTTCGTAAAGCTGAAGCTGAAGCTGAGATTGGGATTGAGACGAGCGATATCGATTCCACTTTGAAGGATTTCGATTGCTTCTATCAAAAACTTGAAGGGTTAACAAAGGCCACGGCTGCCCATTTTGAAAAGTTCATTCAGGCCTTTGAAACCGGACTATCTGAAGTACACAGTCGCTAGGTATGGTATGGTTTAATACCCACGGGACGTTGGCTTGTGTAATAATTACTTTTGGACGCATATAATATTACAGTGAATGCTCTAATTCCGACCAGGCTTTAATTAATTTTGATAGCTTTAGCCATAAAAATAAGTCCAATGGATCGTGAATCTTGATGTTTTTTTACAGTGTGTTCTGGGTTTGATAGCAAATAGCTGAAAAATACTCTTTGAAATTGGATATCTATATATATATGGAATGTGTATTTTGGATCTTGAATAGTTTTTCGTGGTAGCTGTAACGTTAATGATGGAAAATACTCTTTGAATTTGCATATATATATAAAAGTCCAATGGATCGTGGATCTTGATGGTTTTTGACAGTACATTGGATCTTGATAGTTTTTGGTGATAGCTGTAAGGTTAGCGACGGAAAATACTCTTTGAAATTGGATATTATATATATATGGAATGTGAATCTTAATGGTTTTTGACAGCGGGTTTTGGATCTTGAATAGTTGTTGGCGATAACTGTAATGTTACTGATGGAAAATATTCTTTGAAGTTGCATCTTGATATATATGTAAATGTCCCATGGATCGTGAATCTTGATGGTTTTTTACAGTGAATTTTGCATTTTGATAGACGTTCTTGGTGATAGCTGTAAGGCTAAGAACGGAAAATACTCTTGGATATTGGATCTTGAGTTCTCTTTGAAATTATATAATTATATATAAAACTCCCATGGATATATAAAAGTCCCATGGATCGTGGATCTTGATGGTTTTTGACAGCGGATTTTGCATCTTGATAGACATTTTGGGTGATAGCTGTAAGGTTAAGACCGGAAACTATTCTTTGAAATCTACATTTTGAAATTGGATCATGAATTCTGCATTTTCGTGATCATAAATAATTAATATTTTCGAGAGAGGAATAAAAACATATCCAGTTATGTTATTGGGTCACCTAAAAGGGTTAGGGACGAGTTTTTATTTATTTTTAATGAAGGTTTGTATATGGATGTAGAACTTGTGGAATACTTTTCGCATCATTGAGGAGATACAATATGAATTTCTCTATGTTTTGTTGTATCTTTGAGGAGATACCAATATGGATTTTTCTATGTATCTTTGAGGTATTTGAGGTATTTGAAAGGGAAGGTTTAAATCTTTATTCAAATTAGAGTTTTGGAGATTAATGTTTTATATGAACAAACATGATAGATTAAAGATGCGTGAAAAGATCAATACTACTTTATAACCATAGTCTAGAGTCACAAATAAAAATTTTATCTTCAATTTTGTTAAAAGTAACAACAAAAAAATCTTAAACATAGGAATCAAAACTCTCAAGAATCAAATATTTCTTCAAAATTTACATTCAAAAAGTATTTTGTATCTTGAGATATTTGATCCCTTTAAGTACTTAGCAAATCTATAATAATAATAATAATATTTAAATATTTTTGTGATTAGAATCTCGATAATGAGTATTCAAAATATTAACCAAAGAATATTTGGAATACTCATTATCAATAATATTATGATGGCTTAAATATTTTAACTAAAAATAGTTAAAGTAACATTGTACACTTTCTTAATTTGATATATAACTAGCCATTGCACCACATGGGTCAAAGAAAACATCTTAAAGCATAAATTCAAGAAGAATCTTGACATATAGAAGATCAATAAATATAAAAATTATTAAACAAAATGTCCTTCAAACCTACAAGATAAAGAGAAGTCACTTACATTATGCCAAATTTGCAGATTATATAACCTTTCCAACATACATTGTCTCTCAATCTTCAAAGATGTTCTTTAAAGTTCCAATAGAAAATATTTGATAAAAAAGATGCCATTTTTTATATTGAATTGTCTCACTTAATCAAAACCTTACAGTCTTTTACCACTTGCTCTTAAAGTGATTGGATTTTCCTTTGCTTGTCATTGCTTAACTTCTTTTGGGAAAGGTTTATTCAAAGTATTTTTCCAAAATGAAAAATTCAAAATTACCATTGGATGAACTAATTTAAAGCATAGCTACAAAATAAATGTATCAATAAAGCTAATCACTGACATAGCAAATTTAGAATACTTTATACAAGAGAAATGGATCTTTTGTTGAAAGTTAATTAAATATTTCTTTTAGCTCACATAGCAACTTTAATTCACTATTGAGAGGTACCATGGTGAACTCTTATGGTAGCAGCCACGAGCTTTCCGCTATTCAACATAATATTATGTTGAGACTTGGTTATGTATTTGACCGGGAAGGGCGCCTATAAATAAATGCAAAAGGATTTTTATGCCTCAGAAAGAAAACCTTGTTCCCAAAAAAATGGGAAAAGGTTGTGAAGTGTATATTTGATGCTAAGATTCTTTCCTTCCACATAGGTTTGATGAATATCTATTTCTCGTGTCCTAGTCATTTATCGTCATTTTTCAATATCGAATTGTCTGAGTGGATCAAAAGTTTCGAGCCTTTTACATTCTACGCGCACATAGTTCAATTTTGAATGTGTTGATTTATGAATTATTGTTTGCCAAGGTCCAATGCAGGAGAAGGACTGGTGTCATACATTATTTCATAATTACCATTAATTTATTCGAACAAAATGTCTCATACATGAAGAAAAAAAAACAAAATAAAAATAGAACTCTACATGTGAATTTGTGTACATTCTCTGCTTCAAGCAAACAATTTTAAATTTCTTCTTCACATTGTTCAATCCACATTTTTTAGAAAACTTATGAGCTTCCACCATGCTACATGGGGATCCATCTTGGCAAACACAAGGGTGTCAACCCCACGAAGGAGCTTTGAAATTTTATTATAAGTAGGTTATAATGCTTGGCAATGCCCACACCAAGGTGGGTATATCTATGAGGAACAAAAAATTTCAAACAAAGAAATATATATTGACTTGTGCAAATCCATATGAAAGTATCTTATGATTTTTAAGGATGGAAAACCTAGATTACCAATATGAATAACACAACCACCTTCAATTGCAATACACTAAAAAGCTAGAAGTTTGAGTGAAATATCATCAAAAGCATCCTAACTTCAATTATAACAAAATAAAGAGCTAAATCTTTTGAATGTTAATCATAAAATATAAATTACCAATTTCGGACTCTACTAATTGTTTGAATGGTTGTTAATAACACAAGCCTTATTGTCTTTCGGGAGACAATTTCATTTGTCTCTCAAGAGAAAATAGTTGGGATCAAATACATATTATCTTTATAGAGATAATGAAAATAAAAAATCACATTTAAAAACAATAAAATATCACTTTTGTCTCGTTACAAAGTATATAAAACAACGAATCCAAAAACATACCTCACCATTGAAATAAATCAATATATAAAATATTTAATTAACAATAAATTGAAATATCATTGATTAACTCATGTTAGGTCGTTATGGAATCGAACTAGTAATATTCGGCTTAATGCAGGTGCTATCACCCTTAAATATTATGTCATAATTTATGTAATTCCTTGAAATTTCATATATAACAATTGTTTTTTAAAAGGGTCTCGACACGTCAACTGGGTCTTCGATAGGCGTTGATCGAGTGCTCTGTTAAGGCACTCCTTGATGTGAAGTCATTGGTTAAATTACCCACCCTTATCGAGTGATATATTGGACATGATGAAGATGTAGTCCCACCAATATTGGACATGATGAAGATGTAGTCCCACCAAGCTAACAAAAAACAAATTATCAACACATAGTGGAATAATCTTTGAAGAATTTTTAGTGATGTGACCACTATTTTTTAACTTAATAAAAAAAAATATATCTATGTTTTAAATAGCTTATTAAATCCACAAACCAACAATGTATCACCATGTTGGAATATCCAGGTCACATCTCATTAGTCACCATGTCCTATATGCAAAAAAAATAGGCATAAACTAATGCAATTAAACAACATGTAACAATTTTTTTTTATTTTAAAGGATAGAAGCCTAATTAGGGACTATGCTAACAAATAACAATATATATAAAACAAAGAATTATTGCTTCTAATTTGAAATATAGTGTGACATGTAGTGAATGGAACTTCCCCACAAATCCACCTAGAAACTGTTTGAATCAGGTTTGTGGTAGTATCCATGTAACCGTCAGTAAATGCATGACAAGATAAAATGTTAATTGACCTAGAGTGTGTAAGAAATTAGTATCAACTTGTTGAAGGCACACATTACTCTAAAACTCTTGATTTACTTCCAACTTTATTTGGTGACTATAAACACATTTAATTTTTTTTTGTGTAATTACAATGGTAAATCAAATTTATAATTGCATGGTTGCAAAAAAGAATAGATGGTAAAAAGCCACCAGATTAATAACTGAAAAAAAGACATACATTGTCCAATGTCTAAGTTTTCTAAGTCCTAGCCTTCTGTGAAATAGAACACTCATTAAATTCATGATACTTTCCTGGAATATCACATAAAAATCTAGATTTTTCATATTATATACAATCTCGTTTAGTTCAATAAAAACAACTCTAAAATTGAAACCATGGTAAAATCTCAAGCTCCTGGAAATATTAAAGGCCTAGATCCCTAAAGTAATAGTGTGCATCATACATATGTTACCTAATAAATTAAATCCCACTTAGGTCATCATAGTATATTTTTTTTTCGAGTATTCTACAATGTAAGAGAGAACAACAAACCTTCCACTTCCCTAGCTTCCCCGAAACTAGTTTTGCGAGAAGTTTTTAAAATTCTTCTTATTTAAGCATCCAACAGAAAGGAAAATTTTAGCCTATCTATATAAAAAAATGGCTATCACACCACTCTTAATTTGATACAGAAATCTATGGAAGCAATAAAAATATTTTCATGAATTTATTCTTCTAGACTCATGAACTTTGGAATCATATCGTGTAATATCAACTATAGACGAAGTGACTATGATACTAATGTTAATTTGATAGAGAAATATGTGAAATAAATCAAAATATTTTGATAAATTTCTTCTCCCAGACTCATAAAAACTTTGGAATAATATTATAATGTAATATCAACTACATATAACAATTGATAAAACTTCAACAAATACCAAATTTTGGAGACGGATCTCAAACATGCATTGAGATTTCTTTGAAAAGTGATATATGTATAACTTACATAATATACGGATCTCAAACATGCATTGAGATTTCTTTGAAAAGTGATATATGTATAACTTACATAATATGTTGATTGGGATTGTACCATACCACGTTTTATTGGAAATGTAACTAATATCATACATTTGGCTTTAATTTAAAATATCTTTCCAATAATGTTAAACATACAAAATACGTTTTTTTCTTTAAAGGCCAAGTGATTGAATTTGAACACGATAATGAGCAATCAAAATGTCTCAAAATGTTATAAAGTAGGATGCAATATAGATAGGTTTAATTCTCTAAGAATTTTATGGAAATTAACTAAAATGGATTTTGTTTAAATAATTATGGTATTGTTTCTAATAATCATACTACCAAAACTAAAAATCATATCATAATATCAAGGTTTTTTCAAATGAAAAAAATTTAATAAAAAAATGGCACATACATTTGATAAGTAATACAATCCCTTTGTCTCTATCTCCTCGAGAAGCTTCATTTTCAATGTCATCATCACCTCTATAAGAATTTTATAATGGTATAAAGTGACAAACGTGAAAAATAATCCGAAAAATATAGTTAGGTGATTTTGGATAAAAAGTGGAAGAGATTTTAGTAGAGCAACTAAAAATGGTTAAAGTAATGGTGGATATTTTAGGGTGATTATGTATTATGTTAAAAAATCTTTTATCATCATAGTAAAATCTGTTAAATTGTAGAAATTTCTTGTAAATTAAAACTATTAATTGTAATTTTCTAAAACAATAGATTTGAATCTATTCTACTAATTGCAGAAACCAATTTAAATTATTTTGAAATCACAAAGCATACAAGAGAAAGAATTCAATCAATACATTACACAATGTTTTCTTTGGGAAAGCCACAACTAAAAAACCTTTTATTTGTATATTGCATTAGTCAAATAATGTGATAATATTACAATGCTTTTCTCATGCCCGAGAAACCTCTGCATTATCTCTATCAATCTCACTACTTCTTATACAAGCCTAGGTTAATAATTAACCAGATTTTGGTTTTCTGAAGTCTCTATTTCCTTACAATGTTACCTTGGTTAATTAGCCCCTATTAATTAGCAAAATCCCCATTCAATATTGCCCAATCCATCATAGGATTTCCTCTAATTGCATGCACCACCTATACAATTTGGATGAGTATACAACTCATAGTACACTGCCCTTGAACTCCAATCTCTATTGGGTGTCTCTCATATCACACATGCATGAGTTATTTATAGTTTATCTATCAGTTATCTAGTTTATTAATAAGCGTGGTTTAATTTCTACTTCCACATTTTGACCTTCCACTAGTTCCTCCAAGAGTTGGAACTATTTAAACTAACTTTAACTAAGGTAAAATGAATTAATTAATTTCATCTCAAAATAAACTCAACTAGGGCTTCTAAAAAGTAGGAACCACTCTACATGACTCAAGCTAGACCCTTAACTCGAATTAACTAGTTTAAACTAGCTTAGTTAACTTATGCAAGTTATGATGTGATGTGGAATTATAATTTTCTGCTAGTTTAATTCAAGGGAAAATTAAATTAGAATCTTTCTTGGTGTCATTTTCAACACTCCCTTTTAGAAAGAAATGGATTATATTACACCCTGATCCTACCTCTATGAAACTCCAATTTTCCTCTTGATTGTGCCTTCGGCAAGATCTCTGCATCATGTTCCTCAGTAGGAATTTAATCCAACATCATGATCCGCCTCTGAACACAATCTCTGAGATGGTGGTACTAGATGTCGATAAACTTGGAACTTTCATGCAAAACTATATTCTCTGAGAGTTTCATACAACTTTGGTTGTCACAGTAAATTAATGTAGGATCCATCTACTGACTAAATAAACTGCCAATGATATTCCCCATCTGGATAGCCTCACAAGTTGCTTGACTAGCAACCATGTACTATGCTTCTACTGAATTGGGTGCAACTGGTCTGTGCCTCATGTTGTACCAAGAAATTATTTTTGGCCAAGTATTGAAGATTCATCATGATGAGCATTTCTTGTCTGATGGACTCCATTACCAATATACATCTGTGAAGCCTTGAAGATCCACTCCCTTTGTTTTCTTGTATCAAAGACCAAACTGAGTGGTGCCTTTGAGGTATCTCAACACATGTTTGGCTACATTACAATATAGTTTGGTTGGCTTAACCATTGCTTGACTAAGTTGGTTAACTGCATCACACATGTCCATTTGTGTGTTCACCAAGTACATAAGTCAACCCACAATTTGCTTGTAAATGGTAGCTTCTACCACTTCGCCTCAAGTAACATATTCCTTCCTCCAATTCCCTATTAGAGAAGTCTTCATGGGTTTTCTACATGACTCTATGTGAAAATTATTTACTATATAATTGGCATACTTTCTGTAAGAGACAAAAAACTCCTCAACTCCATGAAAAATTTCCAAACAAAGGAAATAATGCATGAACCCCATGTCCTTCATCTCGAATTCTCTTGACAAATACTATTTTCAATATTTTATTAGCTTCTCATCACTTGTTTGAATTTGTAATGTCTCTCCCTCACACAACAAAAAAAAAATTCGCTTAATAATAAATTTGATCCATAATTCATATAGTCAATATCAAGATACCTTTAACCCTGTCTTAGAAGGTTACATTCCTCCCAGGTTAACTATTTGGGCTATTACCCTTGTATCGAGATGTTGTACTGGTCTTTAATGTATATGTTTATCTTAATACACTCATACCTTATACTCTCTTATAGGATATATTTTTTTTTGTATTTGACCCCAAGACCATTTCGTGAGTTTTTTTATGATCCTTACTTACCTCACCATGTAACGTTTCACCATGTTCGAATTCGACTTATGTTTTAGATATTCTAAGTGCATCGAATTGTCATATAACCAGTTTTCGAGGCATTATATATATCATTGGGTTCATTTATTTGTATAGCTCCACGAGCGATAATCCTATGTTAAATTTGCGATTTGTTTCAATGTATCGATTGGTCTATATACCATTAACACTTATTTCATCGCTATGAATGGCTTATGGTTATGCGAATGTATAGTGCATGTTCCCATATCCTCCAGGATATCTCTCGTACACATTAATTATGGTGATTTTTCTGTATAGGTAGGCACATTAACTTCAGGATATTCGTACTGCGTCCTTAGCAATGCCAGTTTAATGTATTGTGGCAATTAAACTTGTGCCAAGTCTCCACGTCATTATACGCAAGGTTTCTCTCTTGACGTGGTGTGAATTTGGTTGGATTTCATTGCGTTCACGCTCCAGTTGTAGGGATCTACGTTTTCAATTGAATGCCACGCCAGCCTACCCTTGGAATTGTGCAGACTACATGCCATGAGCGTAAGTACTGTGGGATCGATTACAGAGATTGATAATTAAATGTTGGACGGCTACGTCTTAATTGTCAATCCCACTGAATCGATCCGTGTACACACTGTAGATCCTATGCCACTTGGATGGTGTAGATTTCTCCTATCTCATTAAGGTTTCGATGTTTTGGTTTTGGAGGCATTTGTATAAATCTCTAACTTATTATCGAGACTGTTCTTTTCGATCTTCGTTTGTTTTCTCTCCTCTTGGTATCGAGTCTCTGCACATTGGAGAAGCGAGTCGTTCTCTCCCAGGATTCAAGCGTTTTCATCTTTCCATTGTGTCAAAACACAGGTATGGCAATCTGAGAAAAACACTATGTTACTGTGGCTTATACTATCGCTATTTATGTTAATACACTTCACTACAGTACGAGCGCTGAGTTTAAAATCCACCATTTCTTATCTATGGTCTCGTTTTCTATCTAGACTCGTGGCGTTATATTTTTTATTTTGTTTGTTGAACAAAATCTCTCGTAGATATTTCTTTGTTCGTGTAGGAGATTTTCGTTTACTGATAATGATATTTAATACGATTATCCAATTGTTTCTTGATATGGCTTACCCTGTTTCGTCTTGGTGACTTGACTGGGGTCGTCCATTTTATGCACCAAATTTTCTTGGCTCGTAGCGAGAAATCACTCCTCGGTAAGCCATCGACCTATTTGAGTAAAATCGTTCTAGAGTTTTAGTTTCGTTTTGGGTGAATGCTTTTACAATACACGTGTTTTTCTTGCAGGTCGTATTTGGCGAGAACCCTTTTCGTTTCTCAAGGTAACCTGAGTTTGTTTGATATTCCCTTCGCATATTTTATGTTCTGAGGATCCTCCTATTTTCTTATGGTAACGACATCCTCATTCTATTACAGGTAGGTCCGAATAGCGTCGAGGGTTTTTTCTTAATTGGTATTTTGTGAATTTGTGTTTCATTCAAATTGACGCTGGTGCGTTCTGAAATTTCAGGTCGGTATCGACGCGTCCTGAGTTGAATTTTGACCAAGCCCTCTCTTGTTATTCTACAAAATTTGTTCAGATAATTTAAGTTGTTATTGTCATAGAATTTTTTGTTCTAGTAAATACCTTTTTCCAGAGATTGGGACTGTTTAAATTTTTATTTGGGACACTGAAAATCCCGAAGTACTTACGTTCTGAATTATTATCATGAGATCATGATAATCAATTTCCATAATTGGTTTCCAGAGTTGCATATATGTATTTATCGCTCATTCGTCTCTGTTATCAATAACAATTAATGTCCAGATTTCTATATTCTATTATTGCTCATTATATATTTGTTTTTGTCCAATAACATTTTGCTTGAACTTGAAAGAGAGATTAATATGTACATTGGCTTTATATTTCCTTTCTATTGCTCTTCACAATAATAGCATCAGTGAATATGCGGTTGTCTATTAAAGGAGTCTTCAAGTTTACAGTATTGAAGTGACTGAATAACTTCGAGTCCTACAGGTTCTATAATTTTGTGTGTTAGTTGACTCCCAAAGTAGACTTTCTTTATATTCATGGGTTTGAAACTCCATTGTACGAGTTGTGGATATCAAGCAAAACATTTTATGCAACTATATATGTATAAATTTTCTCTATAGTATCACAGTTCCAATGTCTCTGGTGTTTAGACTAGCATTGCTATATCATATAGATCTGATAACAATTAAGTGCTACCTTTTCATAGCTAGTGTGGTTTACAGGCATTTTATATAATTTCTCAATAAGTATGCAGTTGTAACATTCCTTGGTAAAGGATAGTAATCACATAGTTCTATGCATAACTCTCAGTTCATAAGTATTTAGAAGTTGGAAGACCTGTTTAATTTTGTTCCCTTGCTATCGAAGATATCCATAGTACTCAATTCTATATATTCTTTCTTTCTATCCTTAGTGTCAAAGGAATTTTATAAATAACCAAGCACTGCTATTTTGGCATCTTTATGTGTGCACCTCACTTAGTTACTTTAGCAGATCTATGGATCTGCTCTGTATGTATTTAATTCCTCCTACACACAGGTTTTGTAGGTTTCCCTAATGTTCATTGAATTAATTCTATTTTTTAACAGAAACAGATTAAAGTTACATTTTTACAAATTATGAGATAACATAATCTCCAGATTTAAACCAGGAAACTGGTTTAGAGTTTCTGGCTGATTTGTCCTCATATTTCTAGTTCCTACAACCATGCAGATCTGAGAGAGAGTTTAATTACTCTACCCTTCTGTAAATGTATGGAATAACAACACATCAAAACATTGCAAGTAGTATACATCTACAGTCATTAACTTTTACACTTAACAACAATTAATTTTAATCATTCATGAATACTCTCAGCATACCACTTTGGTACTTGAACATTCCTCCCAACCGTAGAGTCCCTTTATCTCCAGAACTCACCCCCGAGCTGAGACCACTTCCATTCCAGACCAACCTCTAATCTGTTTAGGAATAGCTTATTTAAGCTTTTGCTCCCCAAAGCTTGTTTCTAATTCTGCATCCAGAATTACAGGATGATTTTCTTCCTGTTCGCCTAGGCTTCCCTTATTTAGGGATTTTTAAAGCTGCTTTCTGCTTTTCCCAACTTTTTACCTCTTCCCAACTACTCTCCACATCATTGGGGAAACTATATTTTCCTCAAAATCTAATTTGGAAATAAATTCTTTCAAGGATTTTTGAAAGATTTTTTTTTGGGGAAAGTATTTGCCTTTATCCATCCTCATGGATTTAGCAAGTGATCTCATAATTCTCATTTTGGTCAATCTGCACAGAATTATTTTATTCATTTTTTTCAAAATTAAATATTTAATTACATCCATAAAATACTTATCCATTTGGGGTCCACTCCCCTTAGGATTAAAGTTCAAATGTCTAGCTTTTAAAGAAAACATAAACTAGGGGTGTTACATATCCCCCTCTGAAAGAAAACACTGTCCTCAGTGTTAATATCTAATTACTAGAGTTCAATTCTTTTCAAACAAAAATGGATATTTTTCCAACATTTCAGCTTCTCTTTCCCAGGTAGCTTCTTCATCAGTAAAGTGCTTCCACTGCACCTTTCCTCTTGCTACCGTCCGATTCCTCAATTCAATTTCTTCCTGCTCCAATATTTGAAGCGGTTCTAGAAGGAACTCCCCTTCTGGTTCCACCTGTATCACATTCCAATCAACAATGTGAGAAGCATCATGTATGTATCTTTTTAATAATGAAACATGAAATACATCATGAACTTTAACATGGGGTGGTAAGGCTAGCTTGTAATCCACTGGTCCCACCCTTTCTAACACCTCAAACGGACCACAATATCTAGGAGCCAGTTTTGCACAACTTCCAGCATAAAGTGTGCTCTTTTTGGGTTTAATACGCAAATACACATGTTCTCCCACTTTAAATTCTTGATGTACTCTCTTCTTATCAGCATAGTTTTTCTGGTGATCTTGTGTTGTCTTGATGTTTCTTTGTATTTGTTTAATAATTCTTTCCATCTCTTGTAAAGCATCTGGTCCCAACATTAGCTTATCCTCAGGTTGGCTCCAACTCAAAGGTGTACGACATTTCCTTCCATAGAGTGCCTCAAACAGACTCATTTTGATGGAGGATTGATAGTTGTTATTATAGGAAAATTCAGCTAAATGCAAGTAGTCTTCCCATTTTGATGGCCTATCCATCACATACATTCTCAACATATCCTCCAAAATCTGATTAGTTCTCTCTGTCTGACCGTTGGTCTGAGGGTGATAGGCAGTACTGAAATTCAACTTAGTGCCCATACCTCCAAATAGACCTTTCCAAAAGGCTGCTGTGAACTTAGCATCTCTATCTGAAACAATCATCTTTGGGACCCCATGTAATCTTACTATCTCTTTTAGAAACACATCTGCTACTTGGGTTGTCCTGAAATTAGATTTCACCGGTATGAAGTGTGCAGATTTTGTTAAAGTGTCTACTACTACCATCACTGAATCGTGTTGGTATTTAGTTTTGGGTAGCCCTGTTATAAAATCTATAGAAACTGTGTCCCATTTCCATTCTGCAATCGGCAAAGGATTTAGAAAACCAGCAGGATGCTGATGTTCAACTTTAACTAGTTGCCACTCCATGCATCTAGCTAAATATTCTGCTACATCTCTTTTCATTCCTGGCCAAAACAACTTATTTTTCAAAGCTGTTAACATTTTCTGATATCGAGGATGCCCTGCATACGGCTGTTTGTGATATTCATCTAGAATCTCTCTTTTCAAGGAATCCACATTGGGGATATATAATCTGTTTTTGTAGCAGATCAGCCCTTTTTGGTTTTCAGTGTAATCAGCCATCTCCTTCTTCAGTAGTTTCACCTGTAATGTTTCATAAATTGGGTCCTTGCCTGCTGCCTTTTTCACTAAATCTTCTAAATCAAAATTAGCACTACTTCCAATACTATTTATATTTTGGCAAGCATTTCTGCTCAAAGCATCCGCAATTTTATTTTCTTTTCCTCTGATATGTTTTATGTCCATATCAAATTCACTCAGAAAAGACAGCCATCTGGCTTGTCTAGCATTCAAATCAGTTTGGGAAAAGAAATATTTAAGACTAATATGATCAGTCATCAATGTAAATTTTTTTCCAAGAAGATAGTGTCGCCACATCTTCAAGGCAAGGATGACAGCAGCCAACTCCAAATCATATGCACTATAGTTATGTTCATGTGTCTTCAGTTTCCTAGATTCATATGCAATAACTGAATTTTCCTGCAAAAGGACTCCTCCCAACCCCTCTCTACAGGCATCTGTACATACAACAAATTCTTTATCAGGATCTTCAATTTTCGATATAGGGGTTGTGGTGAGTTTTAATTTTAATTGTTCAAAACTGTTTTGGCACTTTTTAGTCCACTCAAATTTGACACCCTTCCTTTGTAGTGAGGTTATGGGGTATGCTATGGCAGAAAATCTCTCCACAATCTGCGATAATGACCTGCAATCCACATGAATGACCTTATTGTGGAAACATCAGTTGGCACAGGCCATTCTTTAATAGCCTTTATCTTTTTAGGGTCAACCGCCAACCCTTGTTCAGAGATAATATGACCCAAGTATTGGATCTTGTCCTTATAGAATTTACATTTACTGAATTTGGCATATAACTGGCTTTCTTTCAAAGTTTGCAATACTATCCTCAAGTGCTCTTTGTGTTCTTCCTCACTTTTTGAGTAAACTAAAATATCATCCATGAACACAAGTACAAATTTATCCAAGTACTTATTTAATACACTGTTCATTAAGCACATAAAGGTGGCAGGGGCATTTGTCAAACCAAAAGGTAGGACTACAAATTCGTAGTGACCATACCTGGTTCGAAAGGCTATTTTGCTGATGTCTTCTTCTTTAATTTTGAGCTGGTGATAACCAGTCCTTAAGTCAATCTTCGAAAATACTGAAGCCCCTCTCACTTAGTCAAAAAGATCATCAATTCTGGGCAACAGGTATCTATTTTTAATGGTCAACTTATTCAGTTGATGATAATCAATGCACATCCTAAAGGCTCCATCCTTCTTTTTCACAAATAGAACCGGTGCTCCCCAAGGAGACACACTCGGTCGGTTATAGCCATTATCCAGCAATTCTTGCAATTGCATTTTCAGTTCCATGAGTTCAGGGGGACTCATTCGATAAGGGGCTCAGGAAACAGGTGTTGCTCCCAGCACCAAATCGATTGAAAAGTCAATCTCTCTTTTGGGGGGAAGATGAGGAATCTCATCTGGAAAGACTTCCTTAAACTCTCTTACTACTGGCAAAGCATCCAACAAATTTTCTCCAGTTTTCTGTTCTGTCTCTTCTACATGTACTGCATAGACTTGGTATCCTTTCCTAGCTGTTCGTTTTAACTGCAGTGCTGATATTTGTCTTATAGAGATGGGTTTTGGTTTTCCCTTGAGAATAAAAGGTTTCCCTTTTTCATCTATGCAATGCAGAGTTTTATCCCAACAATTCATCATCGCCTTTCTCTTTTCCAGCCAGTCCATTCCTATCAACAAGTCATATGAACCTAACGGCAGAATGTTTAGATTTACTTCTATTTGAAAATCATTTAATTTAATTGGTGTTTGAGGTAACTTATGAGTTACCTTCCTTTTAGTGCCAGTGGCTAGCTAGAACAACCAAGACTTCTGAAATTTTTCAGTTTTGAGATTGCATTTTTCTACAATTTTTGGACTAATGTAACTCAAAGAAGTACCTGGATCAATCAAAACAGTAACAAATTGGTCAGAAATCTTACCCTCCATTTCCACCATGGTAGCTTGGTGTTCTGCTTGTTGATTTTCCAAGGCTGCACTGATAGTGGGTATATTTCTTGCTATGTCATTTACTGTGGTAGCTTCTCGATCTCTCATAATCATCTGAATGTTTCAGTGGGGGAAATCCCTCAAAAGATGGGGTTCTCCACATCCCCAGCATTTCAAAGGTTCCCTCATTTTGACTGTGCCTTCCTTCTTATTTCCTTCATCTAGTTGTTTGGAACCAATTTGAGACTGAGCTGTTTGGCTTTCTTTTGGTTTATTAAACTTTTTCCTCTGATGGTCCCTACCAAAATTCCTTAGGTAAGCTGGTTTCTATTTCTTTCCTTTAATTTCACCTTTGTTTAGCCAGCCTTTTCCATGCTCAGCCTTTCCTTTAAACTGCTGATAGCATAATCTAGCTTTCCTCACTACCTCGTCCATAGTTTTTGGGTTATCAAACTCGATCTTCTCTTTGTACACAACAGGAAAACAGTTCAAAAACCTTTGTACCTTGGCCTTCTCTTCCCTAATGTAAGGGACATATCTCAACAGATTGGTAAACTTGGTGACAAAATCATCAATAGTAAGTTGTCCCAGTCTATGTTCATGAAATTATTTTGCTTTATCATCATAATAATATTCATTTAAATAGTGGTTTTTAAACTTAACCTGAAAATCTTCCCAAGTAATTGTCTTTTCATCAATGGCATGAACCATTTTTGTCTCCTCCCACCACAAGGTAGCCTTACCTTGTAGCTGGTAGACAGCTAATCTAGCTTTCAGATTTCTTTCATATTCATAGACTTGAAAATATTTAATCATGTTCAACAACCAGGCTTCAGCATCTTCCTCCTTCTCCCCATCATAGGAGGGAGGCTTGATATTTCGGAATTCCCCCTGTAATTCCTTTTTCTGCTTATAATGATGCCTAACAGCATCATCTTCCTCGGACTCATCAGTCTTCCTCTTTTAGGAACCTTCACCTTCTTGGCTGTTCCGCGAAGTTAGTTCTCTGATGAGATTTTCCTGCTCCTCACTGGCTAATGACAATCTGTCATTCTGGCTTCTTAGTTCAGCCATTTCTCGTTGCAAACTGTACAACATAACCATCACCGGAGCATTGGGATCTGGTGTATTATCTTCATCACACAGATCAACATAAATTTCCTCACCTTCTGCCATTCCAGCACCACTATACACTACACAACACAGATCAGTAAATTTTTTATTTTTTTTTTCAACAGTAAATAATTTATATAGTGAGCACACACTACAACAGCCCAGTTTTGTATAACACGAGCTCTGATACCATTTGTAATGTCTCTCCGTCACACAACAAACAAACAAAAAAATCGCTTAATAATAAATTCGATCCATAATTCATATAGTCAATATCAAGATACCTTTAACCCTGTCTTAGAAGGTTACATTCCTCCCAGGTTAACTATTTGGGCTATTACCCTTGTATCGGGATGTTGTACTGGTCTTTAAACTATATGTTTATCTTAATACACTCATACCTTATACTCTCTTATAGGATATATTTTTTGTTGTATTTGACCCCAAGACCATTTCGTGAGTTTCTTTATGATCCTTGCTTACCTCACCATGTTACGTTTCACCATGTTTGAATTCTACTTATGTTTTAGATATTCTAAGTGCATAGAATTGTCATATAACCAATTTTCAAGGCATTATATATATCATTGGGTTCATTTATTCGTATAGCTCCACGAGCGATAATCCTATGTTAAATTTGTGATTTGTTTCAATGTATCGATTGGTCTATATACCATTAACACTTATGTCATCGGTATGAATGGCCTATGGTTATGCAAATGTATAGTGCATGTTCCCAAATCCTCCAGGATATCTCTCGTACACATTAATTATGGTGAGTTTTCTGTATACGTAGGCACATTAACTTCAGGATATTCATACTGCGTCCTTAGCAACGTCAGTTTAATGTATTGTGGCAATTAAACTTGTGCCAAGTCTCCACATCATTATATGCAAGGTTTCTCTCTTGACGTGGTGTGAATTTGGTTGGATTTCATTGCGTTCACGCTCCAGTTGTAGGGATCTACGTTTTCAATTGAATGCCACGCCAGCCTACCCTTGGAATTGTGCAGACTACACGCCATGAGCATAATTACTGTGGGATCGATTACAGAGATTGCTAATTAAATGTTGGACGACTATGTCTTAATTGTCAATCCCACCGAATCGATACGTGTACACACTGTAGATCCTATGCCACTTGGACGGTGTAGATTTCTCCTATCTCATTAGGGTTTTGATGTTCTGGTTTTGGAGGCTTTTGTATAAATCTCTAACTTATTATCGAGACTATTCTTTTCGCTCTTCGTTTGTTTTCTCTCCTCTCGGTATCGAGTCTCTGCACATTGGAGAAACGAGTCGTTCTCTCCCAGGCTTCAAGCGTTTTCATCTTTCCATTGTGTCAAAACACAGGTATGGAAATTTGAGCACAACGCTATGTTACTGTGGCTTATACTATTGATATTTATGTTAATACACTTGGTTATAGTATGAGCGTTGAGTTTAAAATCCACCATTTCTTATCTATGGTCTCGTTTTCTATCTAGACTCGTGGCATTATATTTTTTATTTTGTTTGTTGAACAAAATATCTCGTAGAGATTTCTCTATTCGTGTAGGAGATTTTCGTTTACTGATAACGATATTTAATACGATTATCCAATTGTTTCTTGATAGGGCTTACCCTGTTTCATCTTGGTGACTTGACTGGGGTCATCCATTTTATGCACCAAATTTTCTTGGGTCGTAGCGAGAAATCACTCCTCGGTAAGCCATCGACCTATTTGAGTAAAATCGTTCTAGAGTTTTAGTTTCGTTTTGGGTGAATGTTTTTACAATACACATGTGTTTTTCTTGCAGGTCGTATTTGGTGAGAACCCTTTTCGTTTCTCAAGGTAACCTGAGTTTGTTTGATATTCCCTTCGCATATTTTATGTTCTGAGGATCCTCCTATTTTCTTATGGTAATGACATCCTCATTCTATTGCAGGTAGGTCCGAATAGCGTCGAGGGTTTTTTCTTAACTGGTATTTTGTGAATTTGTGTTTCATTCAAATTGACGTCGGTGCATTCTGAAATTTCAGGTCGATATCTACGCGTCCTGAGTTGAATTTTGACTAGGCCCTCTCTTGTTATTCTACAAAATTTGTTCAGACAATTTAAGTTGTTATTGTCATAGAAGTTTTTGTTGTAGTAAATACCTTTTTCCAGAGACTGGGACTGTTTAAATTTTTATTTGGGACACTGAAAATCCCGAAGTACTTACGTTCTAAATTATTATCATGAGATCATGATAATCAATTTCCATAATTTATTTCCAGAGTTGCATATATGTATTTATCGCTCATTCATCTCTGTTATCAATAACAATTAATGTCCAGATTTCTATATTCTATTATTGCTCATTATATATTTGTTTTTTTCCAATAACATTTTGCTTGAACTTGAACGAGAGATTAATAAGTACACTGGCTTTATATTTCCTTTCTATTTCTGTTCACAATAATAGCATCAGTGAATATACGGTTGTCTATTAAATGAGTCTTCAAGTTTACAGTAGTGAAGTGACTGAATAACTTCGAGTCCTACAGGTTCTATAATCTTGTGTGTTAGTTGACTCCCACAGTAGACTTTCTTTATATTCATGGGTTTGAAACTCCATTGTACGAGTTGTGGATATCAAGAAAAACATTTTATGCAAATATATATGTATAAATTTTCTCTATAGTATCACAGTTCCAATGTCTCTGGTGTTTAGACTAGCATTACTATATCATATAGATATGATAAAAATTAAGTGCTACCTTTTCATAGCTAGTGTGGTTTACAAGCATTTTATATAATTTCTCAATAAGTATGCAGTTGTAACATTCCTTGGTAAAGGATAGTAATCACATAGTTTTATGCATAACTCTCAGTTCATAAGTATTTACAAGTTGGCAGACCTGTTTAATTTTGTTCCCTTGCTATCTGAAGATATCCATAGTACTCAATTATATATATTCTTTCTTTCTATCCTTAGTGTCAAACGAATTTTATAAATAACCAGGCACTGCTATTTTGGCATCTTTATGTCTGCACCTCACTTAGTTACTTTAGCAGATCTATGGATCTGCCCTGTATGTATTTAATTCCCCCTACACACAGGTTTTGTAGGTTTCCCTAATGTTCATTGAATTAATTCTATTTTTTAATAGAAACAGATTAAAGTTACATTTTTAGAAATTATGAGATAACATACTCGAGATTTAAACCAGGAAACTGGTTTAGAGTTTCTGGCTGATTTTTCCTCATATTTCTAGTTCCTACAACCATGCAGATCTGAGAGAGAGTTTAATTACTCTACCCTTTTGTAAATGTATGGAATAACAACACATCAAAACATTGCAAGTAGTATACAACTACAGTCATTAACTTTTACACTTAACAACAATTAATTTTAATCATTCGTGAATACTCTGAGCATACCACTTAGGTACTTGACCAGTCCTCCCAACCGTAGAGTCCCTTTATCTCCAGAGCTCACCCCTGAGCTGAGACCACTTCCATTCCACACCAACCTCTAATCTGTTCAGGAATAGCTTATTTAAGCTTTTGCTCCCCAAAGCCTGTTTCTAATTCCACGTCCAGAATTACAGGATGCTTTTCTTCCTGTTTGCCTAGGCTTCCCTTATTTAGGGATTTTTAAAGCTGCTTTATGCTTTTCCCAGCTTTTTACCTCTTCCCAACTACTCTCCACATCATTGGGGAAACTAGATTTTCCTCAAAATCTAATTTGGAAATAAATTCTTTCAAGGATTTTTGAAAGATTTTTTTTTTGGGGAAAGTATTTGCCTTTATCCGTCCTCATGGATTTAGCAAGTGATCTCATAATTCTAATTTTGGTCAATCTACAAAGAATTATTTTATTCATTTTTTTCAAAATTAAATATTTAATTACATCCATAAAATACTTATCCATTTGGGGTCCACTCCCCTTAGGATTAAAGTTCAAATGTCTAGCTTTGAAAGAAAACATAAACTAGGGGTGTTACAGAATTAAATCATCGACATATAATACTATAATCGGTAATTTAACTTCAACCGCAATATGGTAAAGGTTTTCATATAATTTACTTTTGGGGAAGTGCAACCTAGTAAAATAGTTGCCAATCCTGTTGTACCAAGCATGGGTGCTTGTTTCAGTCCATACAATGCTCGCTTGAGTCTCCATACATGTGAATCTCTGTCAAAGGTCTCAAATACTTTTTAATGCTCTATGTACACCTCTCCCTCAATAATTCCATTGAGGAAAGTTGTCTTCACATCCATCTAACTTATCTTACATCCCACCTTGGTTGAAAGTGTCAAAATAGATCTGATTGAAGAACTCCTTGATACTGGAGAAAATTTCTCCTCGTAATCAATTCCCTCTACTTGATAGAACCCCTTGGCCACAAATATGGCCTTTTCTCTCTCGACACTCCCATTTGTTTCTTGCTTCACCTTATAAATACACCTAGATCCTACAACTGACTTTTCCTCTAATTTTGGGACGACTTCCCATGCAATGTTCCTAATAATGGAATCATACTCCTCTACCATGGAATCAACCCATACTATTTTTTGCACTGCTTCCTCGAATGAGGACAACTCGGTCTATACACTCTTGCTCATCAGATCCATGTAGCCAGTATACCGATATGGTGAGATCCTCTGCAATGCGCTATGATGTGGGTCCTCTCACATTCTCTCTAGAATAATTCATCAACCTGTCAGCCTATCTATTGTGCTTCATTCCATATCTAGATGTCTCTTCATGAGTGGGTTCTTGCATTATTTTCTCCTCTACTTGTGGCTACTCCACGACATTTTGAGGTTCTTCCTTTCGAGCTAAAATATCCTCATATGCATGCAACTAAAGCTCCCTCTAAAGGGAAATTGCAACGGTCTTCTCTTCATCTAATTTCACATCTCTACAAACAGTTGTTATCCTCTGAGATGGAAAGTACACCTGATAGTTATGAGGTGTATCAGTGTACCCCATAATTATGCCGAACTCAGTTTTTGGTTCTAGATTTTTCTATGCATCCTTGGAAACATGACAATAAACTAAATAAAAAGATTATGAAGTGTGCCACATCTATTTTCTTACATTAAAAAATTTTATTCTGGTGTACTCATCCTGAGAATCCAATGAGGATTCCTGTTCTGCACATATACCATTGTGTTGCACGCTTCAACCCACAAATGAAATGGTATGCCCTAATCATGCAACATCGCTCGTGTAGCTCCCACAATAATTTTTTTATTTCTTTATACAACCCCATTTTCTTGTGATTTATGGGGTGATATGAACTCATGTTGAACTCCTTCTTATGCACAAAATTGCTTGAACTCATTCGACACATATTCTCCATTGTTATTACTCCTTAGAGCCTTCACTTTTCTTCATGTGTCTTTCTCAACAAGTTCTTTAAATTAAAAAAAAATATTAAGAACTTCTGGTATTTCTTCTACATGAAGAATATCTTGTAGAAATTAGCTGAATAAATCACTTATTCAATGGAGATTAACCCGATTACACATCAAATTCGAATTGCATGCATAACACATAATCTCATCTACAATTAATTGTCACATGCGGAAATAACAGAAGCAATCTCACATCAAATCAATCACACATTAACTCAGTATGTATGGGAAAGCCTATAGCTGAAAACCCCGCAGCTATTGTGTATATTATAATGGAGAAATCATGTAACCAACCAAGTACAATACTCCTCACAAGTACTCAGTACTTTCTCATAAAGTCACACACAATCTGACTCAGTTTTGAACAAGTCACTGGTTCAAAACTCCCCGCCAATTGCCTTGCCTCTATTGCGCAATCATGGTTTGTATATGAAGAGATCCAAGGTTCGAATCCCCTTGGCTTGACTGCGCAATTGTCATGGACAATTCCTCCAAGTGTAATGCAAATCCCATGCAAAACTGATCCTCCAACTGATAGCTTTACTCACCCTTTCATCTACCTCTTCCTCTGGTCTCCACTGAACTGATCATGCACTGTAGTGAACTGAAGTGTTCTTGAGTTGACTAATGAGTTAATATTTAGTAAATTAAATATTATTTAATTTACTCCACTCATATCTAGTTGATTAGTTAGTTAACTAATCCCAACTAGTTCAACTAAAACAAGCAGAACACAACTCCACTACTTGTCCCGTTAACTCCTCCAAAACTCCTGCCACTGAAGTCTAACTGAAGCCAACCATGCAAGATGCCATCAAACCCTAGGAACCACGTGATTCCTTATGTCAGTTGCATGAGCCACCTCCATGACTCAAACTGAAGTGCGCCAAGAGAGTAAACTGCTGTTTATAGTCAAAATATTATTAAGGGTAAATAATATTTGACTTCCATATTTTTAGGAGATCAGTCTAAAAATAGCCCGGGTCCTAAAAATAAGGTCTCATCTATTTTTACCGACATGTCGCATACTTCAAGAATCTCCAAGTAGAATTCCCAAATTATGCTCCGTATGTCTAAAAATAGACATAGTCTAAAAATAGACTTTGCGCCAGAATTTGCCTGCGGGCCCACTTAGTGAAGGCGACTTCCTTTCACTAAGCTCCATCATCTTGCTGCATTCTCAACACTCCCTCTCAGCAAGATATGGATTATCTGCAATCCCTATCCTGCCTCTGTGGAATTCGAACTTGCTCCTGGTGAGCGCCTTCGTCAGGATGTCGGCATCCTGATCCTCCGTGGGAACATATGAAAGCATCATGATCCTTCGCTGAACACAATCTCTGATGTGATGGTACCTGATGTCGATATGTTTTGACCTATCATGAAATACTGGATTAGCCGAGAGCTTGATGCAGCTCTGGTTATCACAGTAGATCACTGTAGGCTCCAAATGCAACCTGAACAAACCTGCGAGGATCTTCCTCATCCAAATAGCCTCGCATGCAGCCAAACTTGCTTCCATGTACTCGGCCTCTGCTGAACTGAGTGCCACGGATCTCTGCTTCCTGCTGTACCAGGAAACTGCTGTCGACCCAATGCTGAAAACTCCTCCAGAAGTGCTCTTCCGGTCCGTTGGGCTCCCTGCCCAATCTGCATCAGTGAAGCCAGAAAGCTTCGCTCCATCCTCCTGTCTGTACCATAGACCATATCCCGATGTGCCTATGATATAGCGCAATACATGCTTTCCTGCCTTCCAAAAGAGCTTGGTAGGCTTAACCATAGCTTGCGAAAGCTGGTTAACTGCATAGCATATATCGGGTCGTGTATTGACCAGATACATAAGCGACCCCACCAACTGTCGATAGACAGTGGCATCCACTACCTCCACTGAAATAGCATCCTCCTTCCTCCAACCACCAGGAAGAGGAGTTTCAACAGGCTTGCAGCCTTGCATGTTGAACCTCTCCAGAATCTCCCGAGCATACTTGCCCTGAGAAACAAACAGTCCTCCGCTGCGCTGCCAAATCTCCAATCCCGGGAAATAATGAAGGATGCCCAAGTCCTTCATCTCAAACTCTCGTGCAAGATCCTCCTTGCATGAAAGTATCAACTGCTCATCGCCAGTCAAAATCAGATCATCTACATACGGTACGATGATCAACAGCTTCCCCTCCACCACAATCTGGTACAGGTTTGGATCCGCCTCACTCTTGGAGAATCCAAGCCCGGTGAAGTAGCTGTCTATCAGAGTGTACCAAGCACGAGGTGCTTGCTTCAGCCCGTACAGTGCTCTCTTGAGTCGGCACACATGCGACTCACTGCTGAAGATCTCAAAACCTTCAGGCTGCTCTATGTGCACCTCCTCCTCAATAACTCCATTGAGGAACGCAGTCTTCACATCCATCTGATGAATGTGCCACCCCATCTGCGCTGAGAGAGCAAGGATCGTCCGTATGGAAGAGTACCTTGCGACGGGTGCAAAAGTCTCCTCATAGTCAATCCCCTCGATCTGTGAGAAGCCACGGGCGACAAATCTCGCCTTGTACTTCTCCACACTCCCGTCAGCCGCCTGCTTCACCTTGTAGATCCATCGCAAACCCACCACTGATTTCCCAACCGGTCTTGGGACAATCTCCCATGCACTGTTCCTGACGATCGAATCATATTCTTCGATCATGGCATCAACCCATGCGGGTTCCTCCACAGCTTCCTCAAAAGAGGATGGCTACGTCACAACACATTGACTCACAAGAGCCATGTATCCAGTGTACCGATCCGGTGACTGTCTCTGTCTGCGCTGTGCTGTAGGTGGTCCTACAACCTTCTGTGCATCCCGAGCCAGTCGCTCAGCTTCTGTAGTGCGCATGCGCCCTCTGATGGTTGGCGCTGCCTGGGTGGTTTCTTCCACCTCCTGAACCTCCTCTTGTGGCTGATCCACATCCGGAAGCTCCTCCTTAGGAACTAACGGCTCCTCATCTGCATGCAAGTGTAGCTCCCTCTCAAGCGAACACTGCATGGCTTTCTCCTCCTGAAATTTTATATCCCGTCGCACAACAGTCTTGCGACTGTCTGGCACATACACCCGATAGTTATGAGGTGTATCAGTATACCCCACAAATATTCCAACCTCAACAGTTGGATCCAGCTTCCTTCTCGCATCCTTCGTCACATGCATGTAGACAGGAGAACCAAAAATCCGCAAATGGGAAATATCAGGCCTCTTGCCAGAATAAGCCTCCTACGGTGTACTCATGCCAAGAACCTTGTGAGGACAACGGTTCTATACATACACTGTTGTATTGCATGCCTCAGCCCACAAGTGAAGGGGTAGGCCCTGATCATGCAACATCGCCCGTGCAGCACCCACGATCGTTCTGTTCTTCCGCTCAGCCACCCCGTTCTGCTGTGGGTTATGGGGTGCGATGAGATCTCTCCGAATCCCTTCTGTGCTGCAGAACTCCTTGAATTCAGCCGAGATGAATTCACCACCGTTATCACTCCTTAGAGCAATCACCTTCTTCCCCGACTCCTTCTCGACCAGTGCTTTAAACTCACAGAACTTCGCGAATGTATCGCTCTTCTTCTGCATGAAGAAGATCCAGCACTCTCGAGAGAAATCATCAACAAAGATCACATAATACCTGTGCTTTGCTGTCGAAGCAACTGAGAAAGGACCACACACGTCTGTGTGAACTCTCTCGAGGATCGTCGTGGCGCGACTATCCTTCTCGTGAAAGGTGGCTTTCACATACTTCCCTAAAGTACACCCCTTGCACTGATCTGACTGCGCAAGGGTGCCCTTAGGAAGTCCAGTAGAAATCTGCTGCAGAATCTTCAAAGCTCCATGGTGAAGATGGCCCAATCTGCTGTGCCATAGTTCGCCCTCATCATCCCGGCTCACCACATCTCCAGCCTTGCATGCCATAGCTGCGCAGTCATCTACCTGCAACTGATAAAGGTTCTGAGTTCGAACCCCTATCTTACGGGTCTCTCCAGTAGTCTTACTGCGCAGGAAGGCTTTTCCTTCGCTGAAGACCACATCATACCCCTTATCCTCCAACATCGCTACTGAAATCAGGTTCTTCTTCAATCCAAGTACATGCATGACATCCTTCAGTACAAAGGGTTTACCAGACTCCCTCTGAAAGGATATGGTACCGATACCAGTCGCACTGTATCTACCATCATCGCCCATCTCGATGTGCACACCCAAATCTTTATCCTCCAGATCTGAGAACAACTCCCGATCTCCCGTCATATGAAATGACGCACCGCTGTCCAAGAACCACACTGATCCCATCACACTTGAAACCAAGCATGCAATCAGTGAAAAGTCAAGCTCGAACTGTGAAGCCAAAGCTTCTCCATCTGCAGATCTTCTCGCTTGCTTGTTCTTCTTCTTCTTTGGACAATTGGTAGCATAATGTCTGTGATCATGGCAGTGAAAACACTTCACTTTCGCCATATCCTGCTTCTTGCCCTTTGCACCGGAATGAGAGGTTTTCTTACCCTTCCCCTTCTTTGCTTTGGCAACCAAAGCGCAGTTTTCTTCATCAGCTCCCTTTGATGAAGATCCATCTCGAGTAATCCTCCTTATCTCCTCCTGCATGAGATCCGCCCAAAGGCGCTCCCATCCCGGCAGCTTCTCCCGACCATTGACACTATCTTGATATGAGTGCCAAGCCTTCGGAAGACCAAGGAGAGCCAGGTCGACCATGTTCTCTTCATCGACAGTAACCCCCACACTTCCCAGTTCATCTCTGCATTGAGTGAACTTCGTGAGTTCTCTCCATCTTGATGTTCCTGAGCTTATCTTTGAGCGCCAGCTTCCTTTGGTCACTCTTACTCTGGAATAGATCCGTCAAAGCTTTCCACATTAAATATGGAGTAGCCTTTCCATGCAGGGTGGATACAATATGATCCTTGACGCCCTCCAACAGGATCCTTCGACATTTCGCGATCTTCTTTTGCCATGCATCGACCAAAGCTGCATCAGTGGGCTTTGGGACATCCATATCTACGAACTCCTTCAGACCATTATCTTCTAACTGCTTGCTTCCATGTGATCCTTCCATGCAACATAGTTGAGCGCCTTGAAGAGCATATTCCGGAGTCGCAAGCAGTTGAAAAGAGACATTTTCTACAGGCACCAAGAAAGCAATTTCTTGCAAAATTTGAATTCAAACTCCAAGCTCCCCATCACTTAGATCTACACTTGAAATTAGCAACTATGGTAATCGAGAGATTATTTTCAAAGGGCTTTACCGGACCTTTCCTTTAGAAGAAAGATGAATCCGGAGGCTACCTGGCCCGTATGGAGACTCTGTCAGAGGAAATAAGTTTGCAATCACCGTAATAGATCTCGACAATTAATCTCGCTCTGATACCATGTAGAAATTAGCTGAATAAATCACTTATTCAATGGAGATTAACCCGATTACACATCAATTTCGAATTGCATGCATAACACATAATCTCATCTACAATTAATTGTCGCATGCGGAAATAATAGAAGCAATCTCACATCAAATCAATCACACATTAACTCAGTATGTATGGGGAAAGCCTATAGCTGAAAACCCCGCAGCTATTGTGTATATTATAATGGAGAAATCATGTAACCAACCAAGTACAATACTCCTCACAAGTACTCAGTACTTTCTCATAAAGTCACACACAATCTGACTCAGTTTTGAACAAGTCACTGGTTCAAAACTGCCCGCCAATTGCCTTGCCTCTATTGCGCAATCATGGCCTGTATATGAAGATATCCAAGGTTCGAATCCCCTTGGCTTGACTGCGCAATTGTCATGGACAATTCCTCCAAGTGTAATGCAAATCCCATGCAAAACTGATCCTCCAACTGATAGCTATACTCCCCCTTTCATCTACCTCTTCCACTGGTCTCCACTGAACTGATCATGCACTGTAGTGAACTGAAGTGTTCTTGAGTTGACTAATGAGTTAATATTTAGTAAATTAAATATTATTTAATTTACTCCACTCATATCTAGTTGATTAGTTAGTTAACTAATCCCAACTAGTTCAACTAAAACAAACAGAACACAACTCCACTATATGTCCCGTTAACTCCTCCAAAACTCCTGCCACTGAAGTCTAACTGAAGCCAACCATGCAAGATGCCATCAAACCCTAGGAACCACGTGATTCCTTTTGTCAGTTGCATGAGTCACCTCCATGACTCAAACTGAAGTGCGCCAAGAGAGTAAACTGCTGTTTATAGTCAAAATATTATTAAGGGTAAATAATATTTGACTTCCATATTTTTAGGAGATCAGTCTAAAAATAGCCTGGGTCCTAAAAATTAGGGTCTCATCTATTTTAACCGACATGTCGCATACTCCAAGAATCTCCAAGTAGAATTCCCAAATTATGCTCCGTATGTCTAAAAATAGACATAGTCTAAAAATAGACTTTGCGCCAGAATTTGCCTGCGGGCCCACTTAGTGAAGGCGACTTCATTTCACTAAGCTCCATCATCTTGCTGCATTCTCAACATATCTAACACTTACATGAGAAATAATCTACAAATATCACATAATACTTGTGCTTGGCCATCAAGGCTATCTAGAATGGTCCACATACATCTGATTGAACTCTTTCAAGGATCGCTTGTGCTCGAATGTCCTTATCATGAAAGGTGAATTTGATGTACTTACCCAATGTCCACCCTTTTCAAGTATCAAGTTGCTCTAGTGCACTCTTGTGAATTCTTATAGAAATATGTTGCATGATATTCAAAGATCCATGCTGCAAATGGCCAAGTCACCTATGCCATAACTCATCGATGTCTCAGCTCTGCACCTTCTCTTATTTCGTGCTCAAAGTAGAAGAACTTTCTACATCCAATTTATATAGGTTCTTCACTCGAATCCTGATATTATTCACCTATTCCGTGGCTATGTAACGAAGGAATGCCTTTCCTTTTCTAAAATTCGTATTGTAACTGTAGTCTTCCAACATAGCAATTGAAACTAAATTGTTATTTAGACCTGGAACATACATTACATCTTTCAATGTGAGAGGAGAACCAAAATCCCTCTAAAAGGTAATAGTACCAATGTCATTCGTGCTACACCTTCCATCATCTCCCATCTCGATGTGCATCTGGAGGTCTTTCTCCTCCAATTTGCTGAAGAATTATTTATTGTATATCATATGGAATGAGGCTCCATTATCCAGGTAACACACACTACCAATCACCAATGCCACCATGCATGTGGTGAGGGTGACATTCAACTTGAATTATGAAGAAAGAGCTTTACCTATCTCTCCTCCCAAGGGCTTCTTATCGGCCTTCTTGTGTGGAAACTTCATGGCATAGTCTCCTATCTCATGATAGTGAAAACATTTAATCTTCAACAAATCCTTCTTGTTGCCTGCTCAACTAGAATGTAATTTGGAATGGGATTTCTTCCCTTTCCCTTTCTTTTCCTTTCCATCCAAGGCATAGTTCCGCTCATCGTCATGCTTGTATGAGGATCCATCTCTCGTGTTTCGTAGAATCTCTTATTGCACCAATTCAAACCAAAAACACTCCCACTCTCGTAGATTCTCCCTCCCATTTAACGAATCCTAGTAGTTGTTCCAACTCTTGGGAAGGCATATAAGTTCTAGGCTGACAATATCATCTTTAGAAACTATAACACCAACACTTCCAAGATCATCCTGATACGGGTGAACTTGGTGAAGTACTTTGGTAATGTGTTGCCCTTCTCCATCTTGATTTTCTTGAGCTTGTCCTTCAGTTCCGCTTCATGTGGTCATTGTTGTTTTGAAACAAGTTTTTCAAGGTATTCCCCATTGCATATGGATTTTCCTTTCCATGGAGGTTCAAGGAAATATGATCTCTAACACCTTCTAGAAGAATCCTTCTCTCCTTTTGTACATTCTTCTTCCAGTTCACCAGATTTTGAGAATCAGCTATTGGAGGATTGGGAATATCATTTTCTATGAACTTCTTCAACCCTTTATCTTCCAAAACTGCCTCCATCATGTTCTTCCAAGCTACGTAATTCGAGTTTCCCTCAAGGGAATACTCAAGTCTCAATCCATAGAAAGACATCCCATTGACCCTGAAGAATGATACTACAAATTTGATTCACCTGCACAGAAAAAACTCACATTCTTCTCTTCTATAGTAATTTCAACTCTCATACCATGTCTAAATTCCTTGTACATTCAAACTTCCAATTGTAATTTGTTAAAACAATAGAATTGAATCTACTCTACCAAATGCAGAAACCAATTCAAATGATCGTGAAAACATAAAGAATACAAGAGAAAGAATTAAATCAACACATTACACAATGATTTCTCGAGGATATCTGGATCTAAAAAACCCATTATTTTTATATTTCATTAGTCATAAAATATGATAATATTAAAAAAAAATTCTCATGCTCAAGTAACCTCTGCACTATCTCTATCTGTCTCACTTATTTTTAGACAAGCCCAGGCTAATAATTAAGAAAATTTGGCTTGCTCGGGTCCCTATTTCCTTGCATTGTTTCCTTGGGTAATTAGCCCATATTAATTATGGAAATCCCCATCCATTACCACACAATCCATCATAGGCCTTCCTCTGACTGTATGCACCACGTGTACAATTTGGATGATTATAAAACTGATATTACACTTCCCTTGAATTCCAATCTCAATTGGGTGTCTCTCATATCACACATGCATGAGATATTTATGGCTTATATATTAGTTCTTTGGTTGGTCATTGAGTGTGGTTCAAGTTACACTTCCACACTTTGACCTTCCACTAGTTCTTCCAACAATTGGAGCTAGTTAAACTGACTTTAACTTAGATAAACTGAATTAATTAAATACAACTCAAAATAAAATCAACCAGAGATCATGAAAATTAAGAACCAATCTACATGCCTTGAGTTAGACCCTCGACTAAAATTAACTAAACCAACTAATTCAAACTAACTTAGTTAACTCGTACAAGTTTTCATGTGATGTGGAATTACAATTTCATTCTAATTTAATTCAAGGGTAAATTAAATTAGAATCTTTCTTGGTTCCATTTTCAACATAAATGTCTCCAACTACAAATATACCAAAATTTCTAAAATTTTAATGTCAAAAGGAGTCTTAAGCGGACTATTTTGGAGAGCTACTACAACGTTATTGAAAACCTACAAAATCATGGTATACATCTTCAAACAAAACCATATAATTATTAGTGGGAAACCCACATATTTTTACATGTCAAGATATTTTGCATCTAATGCCAGTCATTTTTGTTAATATCTTCATATTAATGTGACTAGTGCACCTAAAATAGATCCTTATTGTAGATAAAGGAAATCGTTCTCATTTCGCAAGGGTTACGCTTTTTGGTTGATTTGGGCATGTGATTTTTTTTTCTATCAAAAGCTTCATTATATTATCATTTTTAAATATACAGCAAGATACACCAGGTCGTCATTACAACTGAGCATCACTTTCTTCAAAAAATAGCTTTCCAAATTCCTTCAAAACACTAGGCCTTGGAGAGATCTAAGAAAATTGGTGTCTACGGTTATTGCTGGCACAAAAATGGCAAAACATGATGCAGAGAAATACATCATGGAGAGGTATTGGGAGGAAATACTAGAGGTGTAGTGAAGAGGCCTTCACAATTGTGAATATGATATTCAATGTGTTCCACTTGAATTTACAGAGCTTAAAGGTGGTTGTGGAAGCTCCGAAGCTAGTGTCGAAGACTCTCCAAAGCGTCCAAAGTTTCATTCTGCAGATGTTGTATATCATTAATGTAGGCAATAATCTAATTTCTCTCTTCATACCTTTGTTCCCGCATGTTGTCCAAGTTGAGTTGTATGTGATATAACTGAGCTGCAATCATATCCAAGGTGACTAAGGCTTCCACCTGGCCTAGGGAATGGGCTGGAGAGACCATCATCACTGCCACTGAATGCTAAATTTCTGTAGACACCAAGTCAAATATGGGCTCTCCATTAAACCGTTTACCCTCCATACCATGCCATAGACCACCCCTTTACACTCAACCACGTTGGCGTGGCATACAGCCTGCCTTTCCACCCCACTCTGAGCGGATTTTATGAGGCACCTTGAAGACCAAAGAAACCACAGCCTATTTAAAATTGAAGTATGTTTTCCATCACCACTTACCCGACCCCAGACATCGGTCAACTCTCAAAAGTAGGAATATGGCTTGGTCACCAAAGTAGTGCTCACACTGTCAACGTGAATGACGCATTTGGAAGATGTGCACCAAGAATCCAAGACCCCCTAGTTCCACCCAAGCCTGAACCAACAATACTCATCGGCCATGTCCATGAGCTCCAAGAACCGCACCACCACAATAACCCAACTGTTTGCACAAAAACATGCCCAATTGGGTACACTCTCCACCAAAAGGAGTGCAGATACCAAACCAGTCTCGTCTTTGTTCGTAGCAGTGGAACAAGTTCCTAGATCCCATAGTCTAACACAAAAATAGAGTCATTTACATCCCCTCACACCATTACATTCCTCAACCTGTGCAGGTCTCTCAAGCCATAGCTTGAGTTTGGACGCCAAAACATAGGGTTCTCTCACCCTACCTCAATCTCACCATCGCCAAACCACAACAGATAATGCACATACAACCCATAGGCTTGGATAAAAATCGGATGTCAAAAATACAATGCATTTTATAAGGCATCATAACTCCCTAGCATATGAGTAACCGTTAATGCGCATATGTGGCGCGTGGAGGCTTTCCTCACTCCTTCACCCTTAACGCCTCTAATTGTCCACTTGACATGACGCCCCAATCGGGGAGATTTGGGCATGTGATATAACTTATGTTAAGTCTTCATTTACATCATAATACCATATGCATGTAATTTTTGTGGGGCTCAATCAACTATATTGAAATGGTTTCATAATAACAACAATTTATGTTAATGGTCGAATGTTTTTTTTAGAATCTAAGATTTTTTTTCATCCATTCAATAGTACATATGATATTAACCTATTGGTTTGACATAAATGAAAAATGGTCATAAATACGAACTATTTTCCACCATCATTCATTTCCATCCATGATGAAGCTATAATTCCTAGCAACACCAAGTATATTTTCATTTAACACAATCACGTGTTCTCTTTGGTTGGATTCATTTATTAGTCAAATTCACTCACATTATTTTAAGATGGTTTGTAGGATACCCAGTCCATACTCAAAGATTCGCGATAAATATTTCATTGTCTATCTACAAGCTATATATATGCATCATTTGTCATTCTATGTGATTTTTGCATCTAATGTAAGCATACCACTTCAATTCCATGCGTTAGTTAATATGTGATCCATGTTGTAAGGGTTTCATAGAGAGGTGTTTTTGGGTTGTTCATCTTATCTCTTCGATGCTTGTCATACAATTATCTAGTCATTTTGGTACACGATTATTTAAAGACTTTTCACTATTCAATTTTGTGAGATATCTTTTGTCATATGTTCACAACCAATATATATGCTAATTATCATTATATGTTTTTATTTTTCATGCATTGTAAACACACCACCACTCTTTCATTAGTTATTTAATTTTTACTCCATCTCATAAGTGTTTCATAGTGAGGTTCCTTTGGTTTGTTCTTATCACTAATACTTTGCACCCATTGCATCGATCCATCCATTGCTGATTGCTTTCCAAAATTACCATGAATGATAATACTTTTCCATGATCAAGAGAGAAAAAAACATAGCACCCAATATCCTTCTACATAAACCTAATGTTTATCAATTTTTTTTTATTATACTTGTAGTACTACTGAACCGGCACCTAAAATTATTCAAGCAATGAGCCTAGAAGTATAGGAAGGATGAGCCTAGTCATTTTATTAGTCATCGAAACAAATAGAAAAAACAACAAAATGTAAAGGTAGGTGCGATATGATATTTTAGCTTCAATATTAGCTTCCTATTATGAGATCACCACTGATATATTTAGTGTCTCCTAGAATTGGTGATAAAAACTATATTATTAATGGATGTTATAATCAGATAGTAGATTGTGTCAATCTCGATCTCTCGATTTCCTTTATTTTCACATTTCTCCATTTTATTTGCAATTTACTAAGGCCATTATTCATAATTTTTCCATACAACTAATGTGACTTGATGTTCGTAATATTTTCCTTACAACTAACATAATGCAATATTCATAATGTTTTACCATAGCTAATTAACTCCCATAATGTCCATGGATTTCACTACCATGTATTCTATGTGGGTGTTGTATTTTTGAGACTTTGTTTCTTGGGTTTGTGAACAGGCACTAGAAGTGCGAGCTTCCATTGCTTGTTGAACACACCGTATGGGACAATCCAATGTTTCAGCTTGTTATTCCTCTCAATTTTGTTTGTCACAGAACACGCAAAAAACTAGACTCACCTCCATTACATCCACAAGTTAAAAAATGTTTAGTACCATTTTTACCAAAAACTAATTACGCATATTTCTAAAACATATAAAAAAATTACTGAGACACATTAGTATTGCATTTTTTTAATGTAATTTTTACTACTTGGTCAAAACTTCAGAAATGAAAAAGGCTGAACTTAGAACTTTCTTAAAATTTGAAATGCTTATTCAAATCCTCCCTAACTTTACTAAAACAATCTTTTCAAATTAATTATCATTTAATGGTCGTCATCCATTACAAATGTTATCTTATTCTTTTCATTTTTATTTAGCATATGATGTAACTATGATTCCTATATTCCGAGAGGATTCTCTCTTTTTTGTCTTACAATATTTTCCCAACATCGTAATGGATGATTCAATATTAGCATATTATTTTTTTGTATGCATGCTCTCGTTTACGTTATCATACTTCCTGTGAATTTATTAGGTACTGTGCATTGATGATGTATTTTTCCATACTCCCCAGCATCTTAATGTTAATACTTGTGGTCTGTGTTTTTCATACCTTTAGTACCTTCTAACTACATTTCTAATTGTAATGAACCAACCATGTTACTAAAGGCCTATATTTTATTCTAAATCAACATAGATCAATGTTATCTCTAAATCCATTAAGCACTAAGAGAGAGATCGAAAATCTCTAAGTTGCAACTTCTTATACTTAACAAATATGTCAACATGGATCTTGTTTGAGTATGCCAAGATTAATAATACTTCAGTTTTTTCTTTTATAGTAAAGAAGAAAAAATAAGATGTTGCCTATTTTTTATTTTTTTCTTTTTTTCTTTTTATTTTCTATTTTGTAGCGTCAGAGACACAAACATCTCCCAAATAAACCTGGGCCATAGAGCACCTAGCATCTCTCAGTACAATGGAAAATGACAAAAATAGTGATATGTACATACAACATTAATATTTAGTCACAATAATGAAACTAAAATTCTTTAGCCACATTTTCTAAACTTTTGCAAGCTATTTTCTACACAATAGAATTTATTGTCCTTGAATCATAATAGAAAATACACTACCTAGACTCACAAGGATGTCTAGATCTTGAATTTCTTAAAACAATGACTTTTTTGTAGCATCTCCTAAACCAATAACTTATTACATGGTATAGAATCTACACTTTAAAAAAAAATCTATATTTTTTCAAATAAGTAAATGTCTTCTTAAGATAATTTACATATCTATGCTTGTTCTAACTCACCTTAATTAGATTTAGTTATGCATGTTTGTGAAATGTTTATTATTATCATGTCCCTTGGATCAAAAATATAAAACAATCACGTGTCATAATGACTTCCTATAACTATTCATTTATTATTATTATTTTTAACAGTAAAACCATAGTATTAGAAAATTGAAAGCTATAAAATCTAATTTATATTGTATTTTTCCAATATAAATTGTCCAATTAGTTTATAATATTTTTCTATTAATTTCAAAACCATTGGGTAATAAAGTGTAGCTCTATGGGACAGGACTACTAACTTGAGAGCGATTTCTGAAACCCTTGAGACGAAATGGAGGCTAGGGTTCTTCCTCTTTCACTGTCGGCGGCTCCTTCTCCTGCAGAGCTCGCGCCGCATCCGATTGGAAGACCATTTCCTTCATCCTCTGCTCCGACTGACCTCGTCCCTGCGCCATATAATTCGCTAAGTCCCGGTTATGCTGATCTACAGGGGCAGCCGCAGCTCTCAGGAAAACAGCGGCAGTCTCAGCTTATCAAGGGTTGCACTCACCGCGATCTAGGGCCTATGCGCAATCGCGAGTCGAATGCCCCTCTCTTCTCCTTGCACGCAGGCTGCAAAGAACTGGTTTACAAGCAGGAGAAGAGCGAATGGCCTTCTAATCACTTTGTTTTCCAATCCTCTGCCTCGGATCTATCTCGGCCTATAAGTGACCATCTCTTTCTGCAGGGGAAAACTCCTCCCTTTCAACGCCATGGCAGACTTGCTCACGGAAGCATAAGAGGTCCTGGCACTATGTCTAGGAACCACTTTGACTCCTTTCATATCCAAATCTCTCAACCTACCAGCAAAACCATCCTGCAATGGGACAGATCTTCAGATTTGGTACTGGATCTCAAACTGTCTCTAGAACGACGGATTGGGATCCCTTCAGGCCTTCAAAGACTTCTCTTTCAAGGTAAACAACTTGAAAACCTTCTTCATCTCTATACTTACAGCATTAACAGAAACAGCTCTTTGGTGTTAACCCTTCGTCTAAGAGGGGGTGTAGTAGGACAGTCAACCTCTGCTCCTCCTTTCTCTTACAAAGATGCAGTTCACTCTGAGAACCCCAAAGCCCAGGAAGCCCTTAAACCCAAGCCTTTTTTGGATGACAAAACAGAGGATGTTCCTTCTGTCGAAATCACCCTTGCCGGTCTTGTAGATCAACTTCATGCATTTGCAGACAGAGCATCATTTGCATATTCAACGAACTGTGGCCGCGATCTCAGGATCTTTATGATTGGATCCATGCAAACTGGACTCATCATTGTAAGGTTAGTTTTTTCTCAAAAGGATATTTCATTGTTTTATTTGATGATAGTAAGCATTATGAAAAGGCTTTAGAAGAAGGCCCTTAGTTCATGGGAACTGCAGGGCTCTTCTTAACTCCTTGGTTCCCAGACTTTGATCCAGCAATTGTAGTGATTACAAGGACTCCGGTATGGATCAGGCTTCCAAACTTACCGGCCCACTTATGGCATGTTGTAGTCTACAGAGCTATTGGCAACGCCTTGGGCAGTTTCCTCATGGGAGATTACTGGAGGGAAAATAAAGGTCTCTACACATATGCCAGAATATGTGTGGAGCTAGATTTAAGCAAGGGACTTCCAGACCAAATCAATCTCAAGATAGACGACTTTGTCTGGACCCAGACACTGGATTACGAAAATACTGCATTCCGTTGTCGCCACTGCCACCAAACAGGACATCTGCAGACCTCTTGCCCCTCTATCCCGGCAAAAAAGAAAAAGGATAACCTCTCCAAGACCAAGTCCAAGCGATGGGCCCCATGCTCTCCACCTCCAGTCGTGGATTCTGATTCCACTAGCTCTGAAGATAATGAAAGCGATGCAGAATTGGATCAAGCCCCTCAATCAGTGGATCCTTCCGCCGATGGTCCGGTGCTTACCTCTGATATAGCCATCGCCCAAAAACGCGTTCACATGACTTCCTCCTCTGAATCTGAAAAGGAGGGCCCCCCTTTGGAAAACCCCAGCCTTCAAGTTGTTCTTGCTCATACACCCCAGGATGGATGGGTCGAAGTCAAAAAAAGGAAAGGGAAAAAGCTTCATGTTGAGGCTTCTGCCCATTTTGGGTAGAAGTCAGTCTCTTTTGCTTTCCTATCATTTGTTGTAGCTCCTTTCTTGCTTCACTCCTTTTTTGGAACCAAGGTTAATAATCCTATCATTTCAGGTTTTCGGTTTTTTGTCTCTCTTGATTGTATCATCTTTTTGTACCATATTTCTGCTTAATAGAATTAGTCCAATTCAAAAAAAAAAAATTAAATAAATAAATATAAATAAAAATAAAAATAAATAAATAAAAAAAATATATAAATAAATAAATAAATAAATAAAAATAAAAGTGTAGCTCTATGGAAAAATCATATCCACTATACAAGAGTAAAGTTTCCAATTTTTTTTGTTGGTTTTATTTAGTATTTTTAGGTATTGCCCACAAAAAATTTTAATGTAATTTACCAAAAACACATATTTAATTAAAGTTGGAAGTATTCTATTACAAGGCCTTCAAAAACATTAATTCTTTTGTAAATCACCATATTAACTTAATTTAAGATAAAAATAATTTTAGGAATGTCAAAGAAATTAGAGACCATGAATAGGTCAAACATGGGGTTGTTAGGTAGAATAGTATCAATGCACAATATGAGTGTGAAAGAAAACTCTTAGAAACAATTTATTTAAGGTAAATCATATTAGTATGTACAACATTCAAGAAAGATATTATAATAATGGATAACATACTAGAGTCATCGATGTTTGGATTTTGTGTTAGATGACTCTAACCCCATTTCCCACAACCTGTGAGAGAGTTTTTGATTGAATAATGGTGATGTGAGCATCTTTGTGTAAGTGGAAAGGAGGTGCCTCCCTTGCATTGCTTTGAAAATAATCTACTAGAAACTTGGTAAAATATTTTTGTGCTAAAGTTTCTACCCCTTCATGCCTTTAAGTAACAATAATGAGGAGGTGATAATTCTTCTTTATAACATCCATGCATACACTATTAAAGCTAGGTACTATTGATCTAGGTATTTCAAGAAGGTTTGGGTATCATTGATCTATCTCCACTCAAAGCCAAGTACATCAAATGTGAGTTCTTAAATGGGTATTCAAGTCACTCCATTATGATGGACACTGTCAGAAATTGAAATAAACAATAGTTAGTGTCCACTCAGAACCAATATACATAGACAAGTAAATAGTGGAAGCAAGGCTTTTCAAAAAATTAGTACACTTGATGGCAGTCATGATATTTATCTCTCCTTGTCCACATTGTCAAAAACTAATAACGGTCCTAATGTAATAGTTCCAACCTGCTCTATGAAAAACCATGATTTACCATTACTTTCAATAAGAGGAGAACATGATAAGAATTGTTAATGGGGAATAAATAAATGTAAAACAAAAATTATGGATTTTAGTTGAAACTTTTTATAAGTTCACATGCTCTTTAATTATTACATACTTAATGTAACTACTAATAAATTATCATTAAGATATTAATTTTGAATATTAAATATGCATTAAAAGTCATTTATTTATTACACATGATTTTCCATGTGGTCTAAATAAACCACTTAAAACCCATTATCAATAAATTCTAATTATTTACAAATGAGGACAAGGAGGCAGAAGACAGAGTGATCGAACAGCTAAGTTGATTCATGGCGTGAAACCCTAGGGTTTCCCCTGCGCCCCTGCAATGGGCATTGTCAAGGTTCTTGATCCACCCTGGCCGCCCGAACCACCGTGATCTTCCTGTCTCAACTCTCCATCAGCATGGCAGAAGCTAGGGCAGGGGGAGTTTGTTACCCCCCTATTTCAGGAGGCTCCAGCAACTCTGTTGTCCCAATCAAATCTGACACTTCTGCATCAGCCAAGGTGGCGCAGTCTGAGGCTGCCAAATCTGGGGCAAACCCTACGAATCAGGCCCAAGAGGAAGCTAACGCCAAAGAAACACACATTTTGACTTCCTCCACCTACATACCAATCAAGACTAAGAGGCCCGAGATCCATTTCCGTACTGAACGAATCAACCATAGAATTCAGTACATGCACGATCATGCCCTAATAGGAAATTTCATTGCGTTCTAGCCCATTGAAAAAATCCCTATATGGTTGGATCAATCCCAAATGGAAGCCAAAGGGACAAGTCACTTTTCAGCTCAGTCCTAAGGGCTTCTTCAACATCATCTTTACCTGCCTCAAAGACAAAAATCGAGTCATGGATGGAGGGACTTACTTCTTCAATGCAGTGGGGTTGTTTCTTCGAGATTTGGTAGAGCGCTTCAACCCTGATAAAGAAGACTTTAACTCGACACCTTTGTGGATCCGCCTTTACTCTCTACCACAAGAATATTGGGAATAAATCACGCTCAAGGAAATCGGTAATAGTCTAAGATCCTTCATCAGAATCGTAGAAGAAATGAAACACAACAGATACACTGCCTACGCCCGCAGATGCATCTACATGCATCTCGCAAAAGCTCTCCCAGATTCGGTAAGTCTATCGCATGAATATTTTGAATGGATTCAATCTATTGATTATGAGCACGTTCCCTTCCACTGTCATAAATGTCATATGCATGGCCACTTGTTCAAAGATTGTCCTCAGAACTCTCCGCCTAAGCCCTCCGGCAACTCTGTCTCCCTTGATCCATATGGCTTCACCAAAGTCGCCCCTCGAAAAAGGCATGCAAAGAAGAGTTCCAATACCCCTGGCCCCTCATAGCCCTCCACTAGTAACAGCTCCACCTCCTAGCCAACCTTGATATGGAAAGGAACCAGCCCTCAGATCCCCCAGAATCCTCCCCCAATCCCTCCCCTAATATTGGATCTATTCCTCCTCTTGATATCCCATTACCTAAACTGATGGCATAGAACAAGCCACAGGAAGCCAATCAGAAGAACAAACAACTCGATATCCTAAACACTGTCACTACTTAGTCTCAGGTTGTATCCCTCAAGCCCAGATCTGAAATCGATATCGACCCTTAGGCCACCCCTAGTCAAGACATTACCCTAGAATATGGTACACCTTTGACTCACATCTCCTACATGGACAAGGAACCAGAAACCATCAACTTTGGGATCTGGATCTCACGGGGCTAGAAAAATCTTGTAAATCCAAGGAATATCACACTATGCCTGCAAGACAGATCGACAACTTGTAGGAAGCCCTTCTCAAAGCCTAGATGATAAAAGGAAGCACCCAATTAGGGGTCCAAGGGGAACATATTCCAAGAGAAACTATGAATATAATCAAGGAATCAAGGAAGCAGGGAAGGTAGACGTATCTACGAAGACTGATAATCCTAGGGGATTAGCTAGTTGAATCCGGTAGATACCCAAAGTTGACAAAGTTATTCATAGCTATGAATCAAACTCATACATGATGAAGCTCACATCCTGGAATATCTAAGGGATCAACAGCCCCTCAAAGTTACGTATGATAAAAAATCGTATAAGACATGATAAACCATCCATCTTCTTTATGCAAGAAACCAAATGCACCAGCTCCACTTTCCACTCTATTTTATCCAGGCTCTAGCCTGTCTGTAATACCATATCTATTAACGTGATTGGAGCCTCTGGGGGCTTGCCATTGCCTGGAATCTAGCCCTCATTACCCTCTCCAATCACCTAGCCTCTCGTCACTTCATTTAAGCCACCTTCCATATCATTAGCACCAGTCTGAGGGGCCTCCTCACCAATGTTTACTTTCCCTGAATTTCTGCCCAAAAAATAGGGTTATTAGACAACATGGCTTCCCTCTCTGTTCTGAATCCCCACCCCTTCTGGATCCTTGGGGGAGATTTCAATATGATCACTAGCCTCATGGAAAAGTGAGGGGGACGCTTGCACTTGGAATTTGAGAGTCTTAAGTTAAACGATTTTATACTCCATAATCATTTTATTGATGTCCGCACTGCTAACGGGATCCACACCTAAAATAATCGCAGGAGCGACCCCCAGCACATTTCCTCCAGACTAGATGGCTTCCTTGTTTCAGATATTGTCATCCATGCTAAGGGAGATATCTTCTCCACCATCCTCCCCACTCCTTGATCCGATCATTGGCCCATTCAACTTCAATGGGAGAGACCAGGTAGAGGCCTCTGCAACCCATTCCGATTTTAACAATTCTAGCTACCCCACCCAGGCTTCAGAGAAATGGTAGTCGAATAGTGGCGCAGGATCATCCCAAATGAAGGCTCTCACATGTAAAAATTTTAGCAAAAGCTCAAGATAATCAAGGCCAGATTAAAGCATTGGAACCTACATACCTTTAGACACATTTTTAGGAGCCAACAAGATCTGGAGGAAAGAATGGCTGACCTTCAACAACGACTCATAACAACTGGACGTATAGAGAAGCTAGACAGATAAGAGTAGCAGCTCAAAAACCAAATCGAGGAATGCGAAGTGCAGGAGGAGATTCTTTGGAAACAAAAATCCAGGATCCGATGGCTCAAAGAAGGATAAAAGAATATGAAATTTTTCCATCGATCGACCATTCAGAGAAGAATGGTCAATCAAATCTCCATCTTAAAAAATGATCAAGGCAACAACCTGGAAATGCACGAGGAGATTTAACAAGAACTTCTCAATCACTTCAAGGAGACTCTAACGGAACCCCATTTGGACCACCAGGAAGCCATCAACAACATCATTCAACACATCCCTCCCACGATCACCACAGAACACAACCAAATGCTGCTTAGACTAGCTCAAATGCAAGAAGTGGATCAAGCTATGGATTATATTAAAGCAGGAAAAGCCCCCAGACCAGACGGCTTTACCACTATTTTCTTCCAATTTTTCTGGGAAGATCTCAAGAATGAAATCTGGGAAATGGTTGAAGAGTCCAGATCAATGCACTCGATGCTCCCAGATCTCAATGCCACATTGATCACTCTTATTCCCAAGGAGGAATAGGTGACAGCCACTATCAAATATAGACCAATTTCACTCTACAATGTTCTGTACAAGCTAGACTCCAAGGTGATCGCTAACTGCCTAAAGCCTATGCTGCCCCTTCTCATCTCTAAGGAGAAAATTGGCCATGTTTAAGGAAGACACATTCTCGATGACATCATTCTCACCCATGAGGTCGTGCACTGCTTGAAGACCTACAAAATTCCATGTATGCTCCTTAAGGTCGACCTCTCCAAGGCTTTCGGTAAACTTAGCTGGGATTATATTCAACAAATGATGATAGCCTTCAGATTCCATCAAACTTGGATCCAATGGATAATTAGTCTCATCACTTTCTAGATATATTCCATTCTTCTTAATGGATCCCCCTTTGTGCCCTTCTCTCCCCCCAAAGGTATCCCTCAAGGGGACCCTCTCTCTCCCTTTCTCTTCGTCCTGATGGTGGAAGGACTAAGAAGACGCATCAAAGCCCATGTCAAATTGAGATCCATAAAAGGGCTCTACCTTCACCGTTTCCCCCTATAACCCACCAGTAGTACGTTGATGATAGCATGCTCTTCGGTCACCCCTCTGTGCAGGAAGCCACCTCCTTCAAGGCCATCTTGGACTGTTTCTCCCTGACCGTAGGAACTTCCGTCAGTAAGACTAAATCCCAGATATTCTTCTTAAATACCTCTCTCCTCACTCAGTGCAATATTTCTTGCATTCTAGGATTCTCAATCTCCTCCCTTCCCTCCAAGTATTTGGGTGCTCCCCTCACTGACTCCGTCATTAAGCATGCCTCCTAGAAAGTTTTTCTTGACAGGTTGGAGACCTGCCTCTCCCTTTAGACCCTCCATGCCCTCAACCTTGCAGGTTGTCTCGTCCTTGTCAAATCCATTCTTTAGTCCATGCCTTTCTACCTTTTCTCCATGCTCGTTACTCCTAAATGGGGGCTCAAATCTATCAGGAATCTCCAACACAATTTCCTCTGGGGAGGCAACACGGATAATAGGAAATGGCCTTTAGTCAACTAGAAAGATGTTTGTGCCCCAAAAATATCTGGTGGGCTAGGCCTGAGAGATCCTCAGCATAGTAATGAAGTCATGGGAGCCAAAATTTGGTAGCAGTGGATCTCTAATCTAGATACCCCTTGGTCGTAGCTTTGGATCTTCAAATACGCTGATAGTTTTTCAATTAGAGATCTCATTTGCTTTGATGTTGAGAAGGATGAGTCTCTCATCTAGAAGGCAGCTAAGCAGCAATGGGCCCTATTATGAGATCGTAGCTTCTAGGAAGTGAGGTCAGGAAATCAAGAAAAATTTTGGAATGACTCTTGGAAAAAAATTCCCAAATTGGCCACTCCCTTCCCCAACTTTGATTGGAAGGGCAACATAGGTCACCTTCACCAACCTCGGATCAATCACATTTGGGGACGATAGAGAAACTTGTAGATTCCTACCTAATTCTGTCAGTGGCTTTCAGCAGATCAATTCCAGGAGCATCATGGCCTTCAAATTACAAACGATATCAATCAGGCACTAGATAAACAGAGAATCCAACGAGAAGATGGGGATGACATCATTCGGTGGGGTTATACCCCAATGGGGTCTTTCTCCATCAAAGAAGCATATCGATTGGTCCTCCCCAACCACACTGGTCAACAAGATATCATTTGGGAGAAAATCTGGCATCCCAGAATATGGCCCAAGATCTCTAATTTACATTGGCTTCTTAGTAAAAGGCGCATCCTCACTTGGGATAGTCTCTATAGGAAGGGGTTTTTTGACCCCTCCCGATGCCCCAATTGTGGAAATAAGGAATAATTGAGTGAGCATCTCTTCAACGAGTGCACCCTCACCTCAATCTTTGGGACAAGGCAGTGCTACTAAGCAGGAGGTCAGATATAATTCCAAGAAACATCCTCAATACCATCCGGTGCTGGGCTCCCATTCCTTACCACTGTGACATTCTAAATGCCCTCTGGACTATCCTCCCAGAGCACATCCTTTGGACTATCTAGAAAGAGCATAACCGTAGAATCTTTAGGGATCTGAGCACGCCTCCTAACATCCTTTGGAACTCCATCTTCTACAATCTTCAAGAGACCTTAGCCCTCCATCAATGGCAGGATTCTGACCTCCCCGCCCATTCAGGGAAAAAATTATTTAGGCTAAATGGAATCTAAGGCTTCACATTTCCCCAATCTTTGAGGCCCCTTCAAACCATTCCCCTTTCTCCCCTTATTCTTGATCTCCTCCTCTGCCTGAGCTCTTCAAGCTCAATTTTTATGGGGCTTCCAAAGGGAACCGGGGAGATGTTGGGTTTGGTGGCGTTTTTAGAAATTCTAATGGCAATGTGCTTCTGGACTTCTTTGGCTCTCTAGACTGGGACACCAACAACTCTGTTGAACTTGAGGGCATGTTCCAAGGGCTCCTTCTGGCTCAGGACAAAATTTTTTCCCCCTTGTAAATTGATTTCGACTCCAAAATCATCATTGCAGGGCTACATGCCTTCAAACCGGACCTTCTTCCATGAAATTATCCAAGAGCTGGTGTCTGGCAAGTCAAATCACTCTACTGAAGCAATGGATTCACAACCACTCAGCAATCGACTTCAAGCACATCAGAAGAATGACCAATAAGGTCACTGATCTTCTAGCCAATAAGGGAGTCTCACACAATTCTCCTCATAGTTCTAGCACTCTATCCTCCTTAGATGATGAAGCACTCAAACATGAATGTGCTCAAATAGTGCACAAATATCTGCTCCCCCAGATGCGGGTGCTCGCGAGTGATATAGTGCACCACCGAGCAGCCATGTGGAGAGACACTTGGCTACTCCACGTGACCACTCTTGGGAGGAAGGACCGAGTTAAATTTTGGGGTGAGGGATTCATTAACTCAACCTCTGCCACCCTAATCTCTACATACCATCCTTGCATTGCATTTACGCCGCTTTCCATGGCCATTAAGCCCGTCACCTCGGCCCTCTCATCCTCACTTCGGTTATCCCACCTGCTCTCAGTGCATCTGTCTGTAATTATTCCTCTGCCTCTGGTGCAAGGTCTTCATTCGACTAGGCCCAGCCTTCTTTCTAGAAGTTGTTCTTCTCCGGAGCTTGCTTCAACCCCCACTTGGTCTAGCGACTCGTCTCCTTGGAAAATTATGCCTTGGCACCATAGAATGAGGTGCAGAAGAGCTGGGGGCATGGCCAACCTTCCTGTCCTCCGCTTTCGCACTCCCAAGGCCATGACCTAAACCTTTCCATAGACTAGAATGAGCTTGATAGTACCCCCCTGTCAATTTGAATGCTTAGATCTCTCTGTAGATTTCTACCCCTACTTCTCTTCCCTCCATTTCCCGTAGAAAGAAAAGGCCATGAAAATCCACCATTCCTCCTGAGCCTGATTTCATCCCCTACAAGGTGAAGGCCCTCCTATTGCAAAATCCCTCCAACGGAAGCAAAGATTCCACTGACAACTCCGGTAGTAGCGAAGGTAGCAGCTCGGACCAGGAAGCTGAAGGTGACACGGACCAGTCTAGGCTGCTTGCTACCCCCACCTCTAATCTTGACATCCCAACATCGCCACGTCCTCAACCCTCTTGCCACGCGCTAAGCAAGGAGAGGATGGGGGCTATGTGTGCAGAATTCAGGAGGAAGTACCCACCTCCAGCAACAATAATGCAGGTTCTCCTTAGGTTCAATTTTTTAATTCTCATTAGCATGCTCATGTTTAGGAATTGTCTACTATATGACTCGTGTTCTATGTTGATAACTAAATCTGTTGGTTTCCCTCTTTGGGCAGCAGTTACTCTCTGGTTTTCAAGGATTGGTTTCCTAAACTGAGGCAGTCCAACTTATGGTGGAAAAATCTTGAAACTTCCCTCTAGATTGGGCTCATCAAATCCACAGGAAGAGACCAGTAATTTTCTGTTCTATATGATATAATAGAAGTAGCTTAACTTTAAAAAAAAAAAAAAAATCTAATTATTTTTGTAAAATATGTATCTTTACTTACATTAAGATATTTATTTCAAAAATATATTACATTTATAAACTTGTAACAATACATATGACTAAATGGAATACAATAAATAACTCAAGGCCTTGTTACCGTCTATGAGATTATTTTAATTACAAATAGTTTATTTAATAATTGAATTTTACAAAATGTTGATCTTGATGGGAAAATCATGTCATATGGTGGAAAAATGTTTAAATACATTCATTTATGACACAACTCTTGAATGACCTTGAATAGTCTACTTTATGCTCATTATGAATTAATTGATCTATGTTTTAATATAAGAAAAAAAAAACACATAGATTTTTCTTTTAGAAATAACAATATCACATATATGATGATGATGATGATGGTTAATGGCCACTTAGACCAAACTTTGGTCTATCAGACCTGTTAGGATCCTATAATAATAGGATTCATAATTTTGAATTGACTTTAATTAGTCTTATAATATGTACATACTTTACTTTCTGCAAATTGTTTTCCCATATTAGAAAAGAAAATGTAAAGAGGGTAAAAGTCCTAAAATAAAAATCAAAGGACTTGAAAGAAAAAAGATAAAAAAGAATAGAAAAATGGACCCCAAAAAAAAAGAGATAAAAATAAAAAATGAAAGTGATGCAAATCCAATTGCCACTATTATTTACTTTTAATGCAAAATAAATATTTAGCGCATCTTGTTAAAATGAAAAAATCCATGAAGGTTAAATAGCTTAATCTTAACCTTCCATGCTTTAAATTTCATGTTGTAAGATAAATAATGAAGATCTAGCCAAACAGTTTAATCTTGGCAGATCACTAGTTAGGTAGAGAATAATAAGGAGCTCAAAAGTTTAATCTAAGCCCTTGGAAGAAATAAGGATAGAATTAGTTGGTTTGTTATTTTAAAAAAAACTGAATAAGGGTTTGAAAACTCAAATGCATCTATGTAAATGAAGAAAAAATGTTAGGGTAGTAGATGGGTAGGTAGAAGTAGTTTTCACAAGCATGGATAAACTGAAAATTGGTCATTTCATTTATTAATTTCCTTCCAAAATCATTTCCCTTGTAAAAAATTACCTTCTCCCCCTTCATTGTTCTTTTCTCCTTTTTCCATTATCACTTATTTTTCCTTGCAAATGCCCCTTTTCCTAAGTTAAAACACATTTTTTCTTTTGGAAAAGTAAAAAAATCATTTATTTAACTTCCATTGTCATTTCAAAATACACCAAAATCTCATAAAAACCAAAAAAAAATATAACCCTAAGTCTAAAATTGTTAAATTCTATATATTGGGACTGACAATGAAGAAATCTACCCCCAGTATCAGTTTTAACACTATACTTAGTGTATTCGACATTCCACAATTACATTTCATTTTTAACATCTAACCTAATGTATTAGTTCCCGTTATAAACCTCTTAATCCCATATTAATTAAATCCTCTATATATCATTCTGAACCCATATTTTTATTTAAACTGATGGTTTTATTTCCCATATGTTATTTCTCCAAGTCCCACTATGTATTATCCTCGTCGGTTATAATATTCCTTTCTCCCTAACCTCATTGTTTATAATATAAAACCCAGACCAATACACACAAACCTATCACATAATTTAAACCCCAGGCCCCACGACATCTAATCCCGTGACTCCATCGCATCATCTCAGCCTTCAAATCTTCACTCACTAGATCCAATGGCTATTAAAACCTATCGCGCATTTCATTGCCCAACTGTTAGCACACCCCAAACCTTGCAAAAAGCATGTTTTGCGAGGCTCTCATCCCTACTATGTGTCTAAATATTTTTTTATCACATCGCCACAACCATTACCGCTTACCACCTTTACTCATTGCGAAAACTGCTCAGCGATTTTCTATGGCCAGTTGTGCAAACCACCCTGTAAATTCAAAATTGACCGCCCTTTAATGCAAATATTGTTAATAAAAGTGCATATAAACCGCTCAATTTCTCCTTTTCATCCTTTCTATTACCATTTTCATGTAGACAGTGCTATTTGGACTGAAAATATTGTTGCCGACAACATATTTAAGCCAAATTGATACATAATCCAACCATCTGCCACTACAATCATTGAAAAGTCATCCAAGTTCTATTAAATACCAATAAATCTTAAGAAAGTTTTTTGCAACCCCAGAAACATTCTGCGCAGAAAAAAATCTTCATTTTCCAAGTATTCTTCAAAAGAACATACCTATTCCTTGATCTAAAGAAGTAATACCACTAATTGAATCATTTAGAGCCTTTTTCCAAACCTAAAGAAAGCCCTTTTCCTTCCTAAAGGCTCTTTTATGTAAACACTCGACCTACTTGCATAGATTCTGAAGCCTTGAACTGTTAAAGATCATATATTGAAGAAACTGAAGAAATTTATGCCTATGTAGACCTGAAAAATCCTCTTGTGCCTTTCAATCCATTTTATATGGACTCTAGGTGTCTTTTTACCAAATTCCAAGGTCTTAACACTACGCTTTGTCACAAAAATTGTACTATATGCCCTAGATATCTTTTGCAGAAACTCTAAGGTCTTCATATTGCCTTTTATTATAGATATTACAGTTTATGTTAATTGAGCAAGTTTATACTTTTGCAAACAAAAGATAAACCCCTGTTCCATCCAAATCCTTCTGTAAATTGTTATAACTTTCAAAGGTGCTCCTACAGGCCTAAATCAGTGTTTATAAAGTCAAAAGAGTAATAAAATTGATAAATCAATCAAAGAAATGGCTTCCAAAACTATTGTACCTATCAATTCTCTACAACCCCCTATTGTAAATATAGAGCACATTCCATTAGCTGATATAGACTTCAAGATTATTGATATAGTCACAGAATTCAACCTTCTTGAGCTCCACTTCTGGAGCCAATAAAAATCCATAGATAAGGCTGATGAAATTTTCATCTGGTAGTCTAATTTACAAAAATATATTGTCCCACAGACCTACCAATGCCTAGAAGTGATTATAATTTGTCAATCTTGCTACTTCCATAAAAAGAGAGCCATAATAACCCTGAAAAATAAATCCTATTTACCATTACTGCTGAGTCAATTAATCAGATGCTACAGATACAACTTAGGCCTGATGAAATCCCTTTATCAATTGAGACCCTCCCTCAACTATACTTGAATCTGGACTTCCCCAAGAGGTTCTAGAGATTCCCAAGATAAATCCTCCATACCCTTCTACAAAATTCTTTGAAAATAAAAGACATATAATCTCCATGTTTTCTTTCATTCTTGGCTATTTTAGAGATGAAGATGTTGATGTTACATTGTTAGGTTTTCCTACTACCATTAATACCTTGTTGACAGTATTCATGAAAATTTGGTCAAAATGCCTTCTGAATGTGTTTTCAAGTATTCCTCATTCCTATTCCATATTCTTTTATACATTCAAACTGAGAAATTTAATACACACCTTCAGAAGCTTGATGTGTAAGGAAACCCACAATCAGTCATCTTTTGGACTTCCTTGATAAGGAAAGGCTCCAATGAGTTCACTTATACAGATTTTGTTGATTCTTTCATTCATCCCATAGTCAATTTTCTGAATAGCAGTAGGCAACCCAGAATTAGTGAAGAGATTAAGAAGGTCCTATAGTTTTCTGAGCATAATAGGACAGGTGATTGGTACTTTTCCGAAATCATACTGAGATAAGAGTATATGGATCAAGTATTGTTCCATATAAACTTCCTAAAGACTCATATAATTCAGAAGCAACATAGTATGGAAGTTTCTTCATCTAAAAAACCAGTAGAAAGGGACATGGATATAATCGAAAGATACAAAGAAATCAAATCTAGAAATGAAGAAACTAAAAACTGAAAGATATTCTCAAAATATGAAACAAACACCTGGCATCCAAAATAGGTTGCTTTCAGCCTTTGACTATAAGAATAAAAAATGCAGATGACATTTCTTGAACGTATAGTTAAAACTCCTAAGTTTTCCTTTGACTACAAAAAGACATATTTTGAAGTCTTGGACCAAGATATTCATCCCCTGGACCAAATTGAGTTTCATAAGTAGGAAGGGGAGATGATCTATTCTACAATGACCACCAAGGCCATGAGTGTACAAAAGCTGCAAAACACTCTTGCAAATATCAGAGATCATCTCAAATTGGAAAAATATTCTTCACACGCAAAATACACTAGAATTAAATCTTTGGAAGAACTAGTAATCAAAGTAGGATATGATCCTAAAAATGTAAAAGTTGTAGAGGAATTGATCAAGAAGAAAAATCCAGACATTGCTACATTAAAGAAGAAACTAAAGCTGCCCCATACAAATAATCCTCAAGCCAAGGAATTCTTACAGGATGCAAATCATAAATATGAGATGATGAATCTCATTTTACAGTTGAATGCTCGGATAAAGGAAATGGAGAATGAAATGGAAAAGTTGGTCCAAGAGAAAAAGGATAAAGAAGAATAAATTCCAGTCACAGTGATTCCTGTAGTTACCACTGTTGAACCTTCCGCACTAGCTGAATCATTGGCACGTACAGTCCCCATGGCTACATCATTACCTGTCATTTGATCAACCACTTCAATAACAAATTCTTCAACAACAACAAAATAACATTCAGATGAAGTAAGCAAGATGGTAAAAGTTATGCAGGACATGTCTATTCGGACAAATGAGATAAAAAGACTTAAAGAAGAGCTTAAAATTCTTGAAGATGAAAATAAACTTGCCAAGATAATGCATAATAATGAAGACTAAAGATCAAATAGATTAAATGAGCAGTTGAAGAAGTTAGAAAAAGATCTAACATTAAAAGAACCCATGGCTCAAATCGGACAACAGCTATGGGCCAATATCATTGAAGTAGTCAATGATATTTGGCCATCAATACAGGTTATATATGACCAGAAAGATTTGGTCAAATCAGTAAAAGAAGCTATTCAAAATATCAAAGAAGAGCTTGGTAAGAAACCTGAAGAAGCTCTTGAAATCATCAAGTTTCTAAATTCTAAGAAGAGGCAAGAGCTAGAAGAAATTGGTATTAATGATAGAACAGAGACCATCCTAGACGTTAGGAAGGTAACTTGTAAAAATAATTTGATGATACAGTTAGAGGAGAAATGCCAAAACATGGAGGTTTCCATTACCAGGTTTATGATGAAATTTGATGTCCTAAGGTACAAAGGCCTTCCAAATCCATTAGTTATTCATGATAAACTAATAAAGCAGTGGGTGAAAATGTGAAGTTGGGAAACACTTTTTTCCCTTTTTTGACGTTGAAAATTGTAATTTTATATGTTTTTCAACTTCAACTCCACTAAACTCATATTTTTATTGCAAATTATGCTTTGACATAAAAACAAGAATTGTAGAGAATTGTCTTACCTCCATACCCATTTTTTTTTTTTTTAAATATTGACATATAGAGGGGTAAATTTCTTGTTTACTAACTGCATATACTTGAAATTTTCAGGCAAACATAAATAGTCACTTTATGATCCTTCACTTTTTTTAGGGAAGGTTATTCATTTTTTGGAAAAAAACCATAGCATCATAATCTGCATATATTGCACTAATGTACAGACTATTTTTCGGTAATTTTCGGATTAAAATACTATTTTTTATTATTTTTTGAAATGGACAAAGACAAAAAAACAGTGATGTTTCAGTACATTTTATGATCCTTTGATTTTCTTTTCAATGTGATCGTCAATAAGAAAAATGAGAGTACCCTTTTGAAGTAGACAAGGATAGGAAGTGTAATATGATTTTTTTGAATTTTTTGGTGCCCTCATTTGAAAGTTATTGAATTTTCATTCAGTGCAATTTTTCGAACAATGAAATTCCACAGTGACACAATTTAGTAAAAAAATAATAAAAAATTGAATTTTTTAATGAAACTCCACAAATCTCATATCGTCAAAAACTAGATTCAAAGATGAATCTAATGGTACTTGGTTCGACATATAACATTTTGTTTTTGTAGGTGTTCCGCCCCTCCAAAGTTGTAGGTTCCTGAAAACTGCAGAATTTTCTGGGTTTGTTGTTGACCAGAAACTCTCGGCCGAGATAATGTCTCGGACGAGAAATTTATAAAAATCTTGACCGAGAGTTTAACCCACCTAAAGTTACATTTAACCGCACGGCCAAACTCTCGGCCGAAAGTTTAAAAAACTCTCGGACGAGAGTTTGCACCCGAGAGTTTACTCAATGAAACTCTTGGACGAGAGTTAGAAAACTCTAGGACGAGAGTTTAGAAAACTCTAGGACGAGAGTTTTGAAAACTCTAGGCCGAGAGTTTTGAAAACTTTAGGACGAGAGTTTAGAAAACTCTAGGCCGAGAGTTTAGAAAAATCTCGGCCGAGAGTTTTATTAAATGTTTTAATCAAAAGTTTTAGGGGTTTATATGTTAATGGTTTTATATGTTTAGGGTAATTTCCTCTTCTTTCTTTATCCTTTTTATCTAATTTAAGATATTTATTTCCCTCTTTTTAGATATGAATTTGTAATACTTTTTAGTTAATCTAAATAGTTATTAAAATAATTATAATATTTATAAAAATATTGAAATATTTTAATAATTAAATTGTTTTTAATTAAATATTTTTAATAAGTAATTTAATATTATCTTTAACCTTTTTAATTTTTCTTGAATACTTAAAGAATCCCCTAATAACTAATTAACTAATAATTATTTAATCTCCTTAAAAACTAATTAAATAACTAACTCAATAACGACTAGCTTTCTAACGACTATAAAGGAGTTTATATGTTAGGGGTTTATATGTTTAAGGTTTTATATGTTTAGGGTTTAGGGGTTTATATGTTAGGGGTTTACATGTTTAGGGTTTAAGGGGTCAAATGGGTTAGGGGATTTTGGGTTTAGGGGCTTAAATAGGTTAGGGGTTAACGGGTTAGGGGTAGGGGTTAAGGATTTAGAGGTTTAGGGTTTAGGGGGTTAAATGGGTTAGGGGTTAGGAATTAGGGTTTAAGGGGTCAAGGGTTAAGGGGTTAGAGGTTTAGGTGTTTAAGGGGTTGAATGGGTTATGAGTTGGGAATTAGGGTTTAAGGGGTTATAGGTTTAGGGTTTAGGGAGTTAAATGAGTTAGGGTTAGGGTTGGTTAAGAGATTTAGGGGGTTAGGGGATTTAGCAGTTAAGGATTTTAGGGGTTAGAAGTTAGGGGTTAATGGGGTTAAATGGGTTAGGTTTTTAGGGGTTTTAGGGTGTTGAATTGGTTAGGGGTTGGGAATTAGGGTTTAAGGGGTTAGGGGTTAAGGGTTTAGAGGTTTAGGGTTTAGGGGGTTAAATGGGTTACAGGTTTAAAGGTTTAGGGGGTTAGGGGATTTAGCACTGAAGAATTTTAGGGGTTAGGGGTTAGGGTTTTGGGGGTTAAATGGAATCCACACCTAAATGCGTTAGGATTTTGGGGGTTTAGGGTGTTAAATTGGTTAGGGGTTGGGAATTAGGGTTTAAGGGGTTAGGATTTAAGGGTTTAGAGGTTTAGGGTTTAGGGGGTTAAATGAGTTACAGGTTTAGAGGTTGAGGGGGTTAGGGTATTTAGCAGTGAAGGATTTTAGGGGTTAGGGTTTAGGGTTTTGGGGGTTAAATGGATTCCACACTTAAATGGGTTAGGTTTTTAGGGGTTTAGGGTGTTGAATTGGTTAGGGGTTGGGAATTAGGGTTTAAGGGGTTAGGGGTTAAGGGTTTAGGGGATAGGAATTAGGGTTTAAGGGGTCAAGGGTTAAGGTGTCAAGGGTTATGGGTTGGGAATTAGGGTTTAAGGGGTTAGGGGTTTTGGGGTTTAGGGGCTTAAATGGGTTAGGGGTAGGGGTTAAGGGTTTAGGGGTTAAATGGGTTACGGGTTTAGAGGTTTAGTAGGGGTAAATGGGTTAGGGGTTAAGGGTTTAGAGGTTTAGGGTTTAGGGGGTTAAGGGTTTGGGTATTAAGAATTAGGGTTTAAGGGGTCAAGGGTTATGGGCTGGGAATTATGGTTTAAATGGTTAGGGGTTAAGGGTTTAGGGGGTTAAATGAGTTATAAGTTTAGAGGTTTAGGGGGTTAGGGGATTTAGCGGCGAAGGATTTTAGGGGTTAGGGGTTAGGGGTTAGGGTTTTGGGGGTTAAATGAAATCCACACTTAAATGAGTTAGGTTTTTAGGGGTTTAGGGTGTTGAATTGGTTTGGGATTTTGGGGTTTAGGGGCTTAAATGGGTTACAGGTTTAGAGGTTTAGGGGGTTAGAGGATTTAGCAGTGAAGGATTTTAGGGGTTAGGGGTTAGGGTTTTGGAGGTTAAATGGAATCCACACTTAAATGGGTTAGGTTTTTAGGGGTTTAGGGTGTTGAATTGGTTAGGGGTTTTGGGGTTTAGGGGCTTAAATGGGTTAGGGGTTAATGGGTTAGGGGTAGGGGTTAAGGGTTTAGAGGTTTAGGGTTTAAGGGTAAAATGGGTTAGGGGTTTAGAGGTTTAGTGGGGGTAAATGGGTTAGGGGTTAAGGGTTTAGAGGTTTAGGGTTTAGGGGGTTAAGGGTTTAGGGGTTAGGAATTATGGTTTAAGGTGTCAAGGGTTATGGGTTTGGAATTAGGGTTTAAGGGGTTAGGGGTTAAAGGTTTAGAGGTTTAGGGTTTAGGGGGTTATATGGGTTACAGGTTTAGAGGTTTAGGGGGTTAGGGATTTAGCAGTGAAGGATTTTAGGGGTTGGGGGTTAGGGTTTTTGGGGTTAAATGGAATCCACACTTAAATGGTTTAGGTTTTTAGGGGTTTAGGGTGTTGAATTGGTTAGGGGTTTTGGGGTTTAGGGGCTTAAATGGGTTAGGGGTTAACGGGTTAGGGGTAGGGGTTAAGGGTTCAGAGGTTTAGGGTTTAGGGATTAAATGGGTTAGGGGTTTAGAGGTTTAGTGGGGGTAAATGGGTTAGGGGTTAAGGGTTTAGAGGCTTAGGGTTTAGGAGGTTAAATGGGTTAGGGGTTAGGAATTAGGGTTTAAGGGGTCAAGGGTTAAGGGGTTAGAGGTTTAGGTGTTTAAGGCGTTGAATGGGCTATGGGTTGGGAATTAGGGTTTAAGGGGTTATAGGTTTAGGGTTTAGGCGGTTAAATTGGTTAGGGTTGGTTTATAGGTTTAGGGGGTTAGGGGATTTAGCAGTTAAGGATTTTAGGGGTTAGAAGTTAGGGGTTAACGGGTTAGGGGTAGGGGTTAAGGGTTTAGAGGTTTAAGGTTTAGGGCTTTAAATGGGTTAGGGGTTAGGAATTAGGGTTTAAGGGGTCAAGGGTTAAGGGGTTAGAGGTTTAGGTGTTTAAGGGGTTGAATGGGTTATGGGTTGGGAATTAGGGTTTAAGGGGTTATAGGTTTAGGGGGTTAGGGGATTTAGCAGTTAAAGATTTTAGAGGTTAGAAGTTAGGGGTTAATGGAGTTAAATGGGTTAGGTTTTTATGGGTTTAGGGTGTTGAATTGGTTAGGGGTTCGAAATTAGGGTTTTAGGGATTACGGGTTAAGGTTTTAGAGGTTTAAGGTTTAGGGGCTTAAATGGGTTACAGGTTTAGAGGTTTAGGGGTTTAGGGGATTTAGCAGTGAAGCATTTTAGGGGTTAGGGGTTAGGGTTTTGGGGGTTAAATGGAATCCACACTTAAATGGGTTAGATTTTTAAGGGTTTAGGATGTTGAATTGGTTAGGGGTTTTGGGGTTTAGGGGCTTAAATGGGTTTGGGGTAGGGGTTAAGGGTTTAGATGTTTAGGGTTTAAGGGTTAAATGGGTCAGGGGTTTATAGGTTTAGTGGGGGTAAATGGGTTAGGGTTTAAGGGTTTATATGTTTAGGGTTTAGGGGGTTAAGGGTTTAGGGGTTAGGAATTAGGGTTTAAGGGGTCAAGGGTTATGGGTTGGGAATTAGGGTTTAAGGGGTTAGGGGTTAAGGGTTTAAAGGTTTATGGTTTAGGGGGTTATATGGGTTACAGGTTTAGAGGTTTAGGGGGTTAGGGGATTTAGCAGTGAAGGATTTTAGGGGTTTGGGGGTTAGGTTTTGGGGTTAAATGGAATCCACACTTAAATGGGTTAGGTTTTTAGCTTAGGGTGTGTTGAATTGCTAGGGGTTTTAGGGTTTAGGACTTAAATGGGTTAGGGGTTAACTAAGTTAGGGGTAGGGGTTAAGTGGTTTAGAGGTTTAGGTTTCGTGGTTAAATGGGTTAGGGTTTAGAGGTTTAGTGGGGGTACAATGGTTAGGAGTTAAGGGTTTAGGGGTTAAATGGGTTAGGAGTTAGGAATTCGGGTTTAAGGGGTCAAGGGTTAAGGGGTTAGAGGTTTAGGTGTTTAAGGGGTTGAATGGGTTATGGGTTGGGAATTAGGGTTTAAGGGGTTATAGGTTTAGGGTTTAGGGGGTTAAACGGGTGAGGGTTGGTTTAGAGGTTTAGGGGGTTAGGGGATTTAGCAGTTAAGGATTTTACGGGTTAGAAGTTAGGGGTTAACGGGTTAGGGGTAGGGGTTAAGGGTTTATAGGTTTAGGGTTTAGGGGGTTAAATGGGTTAGGTGTTAGGAATTAGGGTTTAAGGGGTCAAGGGTTAAGGGTTAGAGGTTTAGGTGTTTAAGGGGTTGAATGGGTTATGGGTTGGGAATTAGGATTTAAGGGGTTATAGGTTTAAGGTATAGGGGGTTAAATAGGTTAGGGTTGTTTTAGAGGTTTAGGGGGTTAGGGGATTTAGAAGTTAAGGATTTTAGGGGTTAGAAGTTAGGGGTTAATGGGGTTAAATGGGTTAGGTTTCTAGGTGTTTAGGTTGTTGAATTGGTTATGGGTTCGGAATTAGGGTTTTAGGCGTTAGCGGTTAAGGGTTTAGAGGTTTAGGGTTTAAGGGGTTAAATGGGTTACAAGTTTAGAGGTTTAGGGGGTTAGGGGATTTAGCAGTGAAGGATTTTAGGGGTTATGGGTTAGGGTTTTGGGGGTTAAATGGAATCCACACTTAAATGGGTTAGGTTCTTAAGGGTTTAGGGTGTTGAATTGGTTAGGGGTTCGGAATTATGGTTTAAGGGGTTAGGGGTTAAGGGTTTAGAGGTTTACGGTTTAGGGGGTTAAATGGGTTACAGGTTTAGAGGTTTAGGGGGTTAGGGGATTTAACAGTGAAGGATTTTAGGGGTTAGGAGTTAAGGTTTTTGGGGTTAAACGGAATCCACACTTAAATGGGTTAGGTTTTTAGGGGTTTACGGTGTTGAATTGGTTAGGGGTTGGGAATTAGGTGTTAAGGGGTTAGGGGTCAGGAATTAGGGTTTAAGGGGTCAAGGGTTATGGGTTGGGAATTAGGGTTTAAGGGGTTAGGGGTTTTGGGGTTTAGGGGCTTAAATGGGTTAGGGGTTAACGGGTTAGGGGTAGGGGTTAAGGGTTTAGAGGTTTAGGGTTTAGGGGTTAAATGGGTTAGGGGTTTAGAGGTTTAGTGGGGGTAAATGCGTCAGGGGTTAAGGGTTTAGAGGTTTAGGGTTTAGGGGGTTAAATGGGTCAGGGGTTAGGAATCAGGGTTTAAGGGGTCAAGGGTTAAGGGGTTAGAGGTTTAGGTGTTTAAGGGGTTGAATGGGTTATGGGTTGGGAATTAGGGTTTAAGGGGTTATAGGTTTAAGGTTTAGGGGGTTAAATGGGTTAGGGTTGGTTTAGAGGTTTAGGGGGTTAGGGGATTTAGCAGTTAAGGATTTTAGGGGTTAGAAGTTAGGGGTTAACGGGTTAGGGGTAGGGGTTAAGGGTTTAGAGGTTTAGGGTTTAGGGGGTTAAATGGGTTAGGGGTTAGGAATTAGGGTTTAAGGGGTCAAGGGTTAAGGGGTTAGAGGTTTAGGTGTTTAAGGTGTTGAATGGGTTATGGGTTGGGAATTAGGGTTTAAGGGGTTATAGGTTTAGGGTTTAGGGTGTTAAATGTGTTAGGGTTGGTTTAGAGGTTTAGGGGGTTAGGGGATTTAGTAGTTAAGTATTTTAGGGGTTAGAAGTTAGGGGTTAATGGGGTTAAATGGGTTAGGTTTTTAGGTGTTTAGGGTGTTGAATTGGTTAGGGGTTCGGAATTAGGGTTTTAGGGGTTAGGGGTTAAGGGTTTAGAGGTTTAGGGTTTAGAGGGTTAAATGGGTTACATGTTTAGAGGTTTAGGGGATTACGAGATTTAGCAGTGAAGGATTTTAGGGGTTAGGGGTTAGGGTTTTGGGGGTTAAATGGAATCCACACTTAAATGGGTTAGGTTCGTAGGGGTTTAGGGTGTTGAATTGGTTAGGGATTGGGAATTAGGGTTTAAGGGGTTAGGGGTTAAGGGTTTAGAGGTTTACAGTTTAGGAGGTTAAATGGGTTATAGGTTTAGAGGTTTAGAGGGTTAGCGGATTTAGCAGTGAAGGATTTTAGGGGTTAGGGATTAAGGTTTTGGGAGCTAAATGGAATCCACACTTAAATGGCTAGGTTTTTAGGGGTTTACGGTGTTGAATTGGTTAGGGGTTGGGAATTAGGGTTTAAGGGGTTAGGGGTTAAGGGATTAGGGGTTAGGAATTAGTGTTTAAGGGGTCAAGGGTTATGGGTTGGGAATTAGGGTTTAAGGGGTTAGGGGTTTTGGGGTTTAGGGGCTTAAATGGGTTACGGGTTAACGGGTTAGGGGTAGGGGTTAAGGGTTTAGAGGTTTAGGGTTTAGGGGTTAAATGGTTTAGGGGTTTAGAGGTTTAGTGGGGGTAAATGGGTTAGGGGTTAAGGGTTTAGAGGTTTAGTTTTTAGGGGGTTAAATGGGTTAGTCGTTAGGAATTAGTGTTTAAGGGGTCAAGGGTTAAGGGGTTAGAGGATTAGGTGTTTAAGGGGTTGAATGGGTTATGGGTTGGGAATTAGGGTTTAAGAGGTTATAGGTTTAGGTTTTAGGGGGTTAAATGGGTTAGGGTTGGTTTAGAGGTTTAAGGGGTTAGGGGATTTAGCAGTTAAGGATTTTAGGGGTTAGAAGTTAGGGGTTAACGGGTTAGGGGTATGGGTTAAGGGTTTAGAGGTTTAGGGTTTAAGGGGTTAAATCGGTTAGGTGTTAGGAATTAGGGTTTAAGGGGTGAAGGGTTAATGGGTTAGAGGTTTAGGTGTTTAAGAGGTTGAATGGATTATGGGTTGGGAATTAGGGTTTAAGGGGTTATAGGTTTAGGGTTTAGGGGGTTAAATGGGTTAGGGTTGGTTTAGAGGTTTAGGGGGTTAGGGGATTCAGCAGTTAAGGATTTTAGGGGTTAGAAGTTAGGGGTATGGGTTAAGGGTCTAGAGGTTTAGGGTTTAGGGGGTTAAAGGGTTAAGGGGTCAAGGGTTAAGCGGTCAAGGGTTAAGGGGTTAGAGTTTTAGGTGTTAAAGGGTTTAGGGGGTTAAAGGTTTAAGGGGTCAAGGGTTAAGGGGTTAGAGTTTTAGGTGTTTAAGGGGTTGAATGGGTTATGGGTTGGGAATTAGGGTTAAAGGGGTTATAGGTTTAGGGTTTAGTGGGTTATAGGTTTAGGGTTTAGTGGGTTAAAAGGGTTAGGGTTGGTTTAGAGGTTTAGGGGGTTAGGGGATTAGGGTTTAGAGGTTTAGGGTTTAGGGGGTTAAATGGGTTACAGGTTTAGAGGTTTAGGGGGTTAGGGGATTTAGCAAAGAAGGGATTTAGGGGTTAGGGGTTAGGGTTTTCAAGTTAAATGAATCCACACTTAAATGGGTTAGGTTTTTAGGGGTTTAGGGTGTTGAATTGGTTAGGGGTTGGGAGTTAGGGTTTAAGGGGTTAGGGGTTAAGGGTTTAGAGGTTTAGGGTTTAGGGGGTTAAATGGGTTACAGGTTTAGAGGTTTAGGGGGTTAGGGGATTTAGCAGTGAAGGATTTTAAGGGTTAGGGGTTAGGGTTTTGGGGGTTAAATTGAATCCACACTTAAATGGGTTAGGTTTTTAGGGGTTTAGGGTGTTGAATTGGTTAGGGGTTGGGAATTAGGGTTTAAGGGATTAGGGGTTAAGGGTTTAGGCATTAAGAATTAGGGTTTAAGGGTTCAATGGTTATGGGTTCGGAATTAGGGTTTAAGGGGTTAGGGTTTTTGGGGTTTAGGGGCTTAAATGGGTTAAGGGTTAACAGGTTAGGGGTAGGGGTTAAGGGTTTAGAGGTTTAGGGTTTAGGGGTTAAATGGGTTAGGGGTTTAGAGGTTTAGTAGGGGTAAATGGGTTACAGGTTAAGGGTTTAGAGGTTTAGGGTTTAGGGGGTTAAGGGTTTAGGGGTTAGGAATTAGGGTTTAAGGGGTCAAGGGTTATGGGTTGGGAATTATGGTTTAAGGTGTTAGGGGTTAAGGGTTTAAAGGTTTATGGTTTAGGGAGTTATATGGGTTACAGGTTTAGAGGTTTAGGGGGTTAGGGGATTTAGCAGTGAAGGATTTTAGGGGTTGGGGGTTAGGGTTTTGGGGGTTAAATGGAATCCACACTTAAATGGGTTAGGTTTTTAGGGGTTTAGGGTGTTGAATTGGTTAGGGGTTTTGGGGTTTAGGGACTTAAATGGGTTAGGGGTTTAGAGGTTTAGTGGGGGTACATGGGTTAGGAGTTAAGGGTTTAGGGGGTTAAATGGGTTAGGAGTTAGGAATTCAGGTTTAAGGGGTCAAGGGTTAAGGGGTGAGGGTTGGTTTAGAGGTTTAGGGGGTTAGGGTATTTAGCAGTTAAGGATTTTAGGAGTTAGAAGTTAGGGGTTAACGGGTTAGAGGTAGGGGTTAAGGGTTTATAGGTTTAGGGTTTAGGGGGTTAAATGGGTTAGGTGTTAGGAATTAGTGTTTAAGGGGTGAAGGGTTAAGGGGTTAGAGGTTTAGGTGTTTAAGGGGTTGAATGGGTTATGGGTTGGGAATTAGGGTTTAAGGGGTTATAGGTTTAAGGTATAGGGGGTTAAATGGGTTAGGGTTGGTTTAGAGGTTTAGGGGGTTAGGGGATTTAGCAGTAAAGGATTTTAGGGGTTAGAAGTTAGGGGTTAATGGGGTTAAATGGGTTAGGTTTTTAGGCTTTTAGGGTGTTGAATTGGTTAGGTGTTCGGAATTAGGGTTTTAGGGGTTAGCGGTTAAGGGTTTAGAGGTTTAGGGTTTAAGGGGTTAAATGGGTTACAGGTTTAGAGGTTTAGGAGGTTAGGGGATTTAGGAGTGAAGGATTTTAGGGGTTAGGGGTTAGGGTTTTGGGGGTTAAATGGAGTCCACACTTAAATGGGTAAGGTTATTAGGGGTTTAGGGTGTTGAATTGGTTAAGGGTTCGGAATTAGGGTTTAAGGGGTTAGGGGTCAGGAATTAGGGTTTAAGGGGTCAAGGGTTATGGGTTGGGAATTAGGGTTTAACGGGTTAGGGGTTTTGGGGTTTAGGGGCTTAAATGGGTTAGGGGTTAACAGGTCAGGGGTAGGGGTTAAGGGTTTAGAGGTTTAGGGTTTAGGGGTTAAATGGGTTAGGGGTTTAGAGGTTTAGTGGGGGTAAATGGGTTAGGGGTTAAGGGTTTAGAGGTTTAGGGTTTAGGGGGTTAAATGGGTTCGACGTTAGGAATTAGGGTTTAAGGGGTCAAGGGTTAAGGGGTTAGAGGTTTAGGTGTTTAAGGGGTTGAATGGGTTATGGGTTGGGAATTAGGGTTTAAGGGGTTATAGGTTTAAGGTTTAGGGGGTTAAATGGGTTAGGGTTGGTTTAGAGGTTTAGGGGGTTAGGGGATTTAGCAATTAAGGATTTTAGGGGTTAGAAGTTAGGGGTTAACGGGTTAGGGGTATGGGTTAAGGGTTTAGAGGTTTAGGGGGGTTAAATGGGTTAGAGGTTAGGAATTAGGGTTTAAGGGTTCAAGGGTTAAGGGGTTAGAGGTTTAGGTGTTTAAGGGGTTGAATGGGTTATGGGTTGGGAATTAGGGTTTAAGGGGTTATAGGTTTAGGGTTTAGGGTGTTAAATGGGTTGGGGTTGGTTTAGAGGTTTAGGGGGTTAGGGGATTTAGCAGTTAAGGATTTTAGGGGTTAGAAGTTAGGGGTTAATGGGGTTAAATGGGTTAGGTTTTTAGGTGTTTAGGGTGTTGAATTGGTTAGGGGTTCAATTAGGGTTTAGGGGTTAGGGGTTAAGGGTTTAGAGGTTTAGGGTTTAGGGGTTAAATGGGTTACATGTTTAGAGGTTTAGGGATTAGGAGATTTAGCAAGAAGGATTTTAGGGGTTGGGGTTAGGGTTTTGGGGGTTAGATGGAATCCACACTTAAATGGGTTAGGTTCTTAGTGGTTTAGGGTGTTGAATTGGTTAGGGATTGGGAACTAGGGTTTAAGGGGTTAGGGGTTAAGGGTTTAGAGGTTTACGGTTTAGGGGGTTAAATGGGTTATAGGTTTAGAGGTTTAGGGGGTTAGGGGATTTAGCAGTGAAGGATTTTAGGGGTTAGGGGTTAAGGTTTTGGGGGTTAAATGGAATCCACACTTAAATGGGTTAGGTTTTTAGGGGTTTACGGTGTTGAATTGGTTAGGTGTTGGGAATTAGGGTTTAAGGGGTTAGGTGTTAAGGGTTTAGGGGTTAGGAATTAGGGTTTAAGGGGTCAAGGGTTATGGGTTGGGAATTAGGGTTTAAGGGGTTAGGGGTTTAGGGGCTTGAATGGGTTAGGGTTTAACGGGTTAGTGGTAGGGGTTAAGGGTTTAGGGGTTAAATGGGTTAGGGGTTTAGAGTTTTAGTGGGGTTAAATGGGTTAGGGGTTAAGGGTTTAGAGGTTTAGGGTTTAGGGGGTTAAATGTGTTAGGCGTTAGGAATTAGGGTTTAAGGGGTCAAGGGTTAAGGGGTTAGAGGTTTAGGTGTTTAAGGGGTTGAATGGGTTATGGGTTGGGAATTAGGGTTTAAGGGGTTATAGGTTTAGGGTTTAGGGGGTTAAATGGGTTAGGGTTGGTTTAGAGGTTTAAGGGGTTAGGGGATTTAGCAGTTAAGGATTTTATGGGTTAGAAGTTAGGGGTTAACGGGTTAGGGGTATGGGTTAAGGGTTTAGAGGTTTAGGGTTTAAGGGGTTAAATCGGTTAGGTGTTAGGAATTAGGGTTTACGGGGTGAAGGGTTAATGGGTTAGAGGTTTAGGTGTTTAAGAGGTTGAATGGGTTATGGATTGGGAATTAGGGTTTAGGGGGTTAAATGGGTTAGGTTTGGTTTAGAGGTTCAGGGGGTTAGGGGATTCAGCAGTTAAGGATTTTAGGGGTTAGAAGTTAGGGGTTAATGGGTTAGGGGTATGGATTAAGGGTTTAGAGGTTTAGGGTTTAGGGGGTTAAATGGGTTAGGGGTTAGGAATTAGGGTTTAAGGGGTCAAGGGTTAAGGGGTTAGAGTTTTAGGTGTTTAAGGGGTTGAATGGGTTATGGGTTGGGAATTAGGGTTTAAGGGGTTATAGGTTTAGGGTTTAATGGGTTAAAAGGGTTAGGGTTGGTTTAGAGGTTTAGGAGGTTAGGGGATTAGGGTTTAGAGGTTTAGGGTTTAGGGGGTTAAATGAGTTACAGGTTTAAAGGTTTAGGGGGTTAGGGGATTTAGCAGTGAAGGATTTAGGGGTTAGGGGTTAGGGTTTTGGGGGTTAAAATGGAATCCACACTTAAATGGGTTAGGTTTTTAGGGGTTTAAGGTGTTGAATTGGTTAGGGTTGGGAATTATGGTTTAAGGGGTTAGGGGTTAAGGGTTTAGAGGTTTAGGGTTTAGGGGGTTAAATGGGTTACAGGTTTAGAGGTTTAGGGGGTTAGGGGATTTAGCAGTGAAGGATTTTAGGGGTTAGGGGTTAGAGTTCTGGGGGTTAAATTCAATCCACACTTAAATGGGTTAGGTTTTTAGGGGTTTAGGGTGTTGAATTGGTTAGGGGTTGGGAATTAGGGTTTAAGGGATTAGGGGTTAAGGGTTTAGGCATTAAGAATTAGGGTTTAAGGGTTCAAGGGTTATGCGTTCGGAATTAGGGTTTAAGGGGTTAGGGGTTTTGGGGTTTAGGGGCTTAAATGCGTTAAGGGTTAACGGGTTAGGGGTAGGGGTTAAGGGTTTAGAGGTTTAGGGTTTAGGGGTTAAATGGGTTAGGGGTTTAGAGGTTTAGTAGGGGTAAATGAGTCAGGGGTTAAGGGTTTAGAGGTTTAGGGTTTAGCGGGTTAAGGGTTTAGGGGTTAGGAATTAGGGTTTAAGGGGTCAAGGGTTATGGGTTGGGAATTATGGTTTAAGGGGTTAGGGGTTAACGGTTTAGAGGTTTAGGGTTTAGGGGGTTAAATGGGGTATAGGCTTAGAGGTTTAGGGGGTTACAGGATTTAGCAGCGAAGGATTTTAGGGGTTAGGTGTTAGGCTTTTGAGGGTTAAATGGAATCCACACTTAAATGGGTTAGGTTTTTAGGGGTTTAGGGTCTTGAATTGGTTAGGGGTTTTTGGGATTAGCAGCTTAAATGGGATACAGGTTTAGAGGTTTAGGGGGTTAGGGGATTTAGCAGTGAGGGATTTTAGGGGTTAAGGGTTAGGGTTTTGGGGGTTAAATGGAATCCACACTTAAATGGGCTAGGTTTTTAGGGGTTTACGGCGTTGAATTGGTTAGGGGTTGGGAATTAGGGTTTAAGAGGTTAGGGGTTAAGGGTTTAGGGGTTAGGAATTAGGGTTTAAGGGGTCAAGGGTTATGGGTTGGGAATTAGGGTTTAAGGGGTTATGGGTTTTGGGGTTTAGGGGCTTAAATGGGTTACCGGTTAACGGATTAGGGGTAGGGGTTAAGGGTTTAGAGGTTTAGGGTTTAGGGGTTAAATGGGTTAGGGGTTTAGAGGTTTAGTGGGGGTAAATGGGTTAGGGGTTAAGGGTTTAGAGGTTTAGTTTTTAGGGGGTTAAATGGGTTAGGCATTAGGAATTAGGGTTTAAGGGGTCAAGGGTTAAGGGGTTAGAGGTTTAGGTGTTTAAGGGGTTGAATGGGTTATGGGTTGGGAATTAGGGTTTAAGGGGTTACAGGTTTAGGGTTTAGGGGGTTAAATGGGTTAGGGTTGGTTTAGAGGTTTAGGGGGTTAGGGGATCTAGCAGTTAAGGATTTTAGGGGTTAGAAGTTAGGGGTTAACGAGTTAGGGGTATGGGTTAAGGGTTTAGAGGTTTAGGGTTTAGGGGGTTAAATGGGTTAGGTGTTAGGAATTAGGGTTTAAGGGGTCAAAGGTTAAGGGGTTAGAGGTTTAGGTGTTTAAGGGGTTGAATGGGTTATGGGTTGGGAATTAGGGTTTAAGTGGTTACAGGTTTAGGGTTTAGGGGGTTAAATGGGTTAGGGTTGGTTTAGAGGTTTAGGGGGTTAGGGGATTCAGCTGTTAAGGATTTTAGGGGTTAAAAGTTAGGGGTTAACGGGTTAGGGGTATGGGTTAAGGGTTTAGGGGGTTAAATGGGTTAGGGGTTAGGAATTAGGGTTTAAGGGGTCAAGGGTTAATGGGTTAGAGTTTTAGGTGTTTAAGGGGTTGAATATGTTATGGGTTGGGAATTACGGTTTAAGGGGTTATAGGTTTAGGGTTTAGGGGGTTAAATGGGTTAGGGTTGGTTTAGAGGTTTAGGGGGTTAGGGGATTATGGTTTAGAGTTTTAGGGTTTAGGGGGTTAAATGGGTTACAGGTTTAGAGGTTTAGGGGGTTAGGGGATTTAGTAGTGAAGGATTTAGGGGTTAGGGGTTAGGGTTTTGGGTGTTAAATGGAATCCACACTTAAATGGGTTAGGTTTTTAGGGGTTTAGGGTGTTGAATTGGTTAGGGGTTGGGAATTAGGGTTTAAGGGTTTAGGGGTTAAGGGTTTAGAGATTTAGAGTTTAGGGGGTTAAATGGGTTACAGGTTTAGAGGTTTAGGGGGTTAGGGGATTTAGCAGTGAAGTATTTAGGGGTTAGGGGTTAGGGTTTTGGGGGTTAAATTGAATCCACACTTAAATGGGTTAGGTTTTTAGGGGTTTAGGGTGTTGAATTGGTTAGGAGTTGGGAATTAGGGTTTAAGGGATTAGTGGTTAAGGGTTTAGGCGTTAAGAATTAGGGTTTAAGGGGTCAAGGGTTATGGGTTCGGAATTAGGGTTTAAGGGGTTAGGGGTTTTGGGGTTTAGGGGGTTAAATGGGTTAAGGGTTAACGGGTTAGGGGTAGGGGTTAAGGGTTTAGAGGTTTAGGGTTTAGGGGTTAAATGGGTTAGGGGTTTAGAGGTTTAGTAGGGGTAAATGGGTTAGGGGTTAAGGGTTTAGAGGCTTAAGGTTTAGGGGGTTAAGGGTTTAGGGGTTAGGGTTTAGGGTTTAAGGGGTCAAGAGTTATGGGTTGGGAATTAAGGTTTAAGGGGTTAGGGGTCAAGGGTTTAGAGGTTTACGGTTTAGGGGGTTATATGGGTTACAGGTTTAGAGGTTTAGGGGGTCAGGGGATTTAATAGTGAAGGATTTTAGGGGTTGGGGGTTAGGGTTTTGGGGGTTAAATGGAGCCACTCTTAAATGGGTTAGGTTTTTAGGGGTTTAGGGTGTTGAAGTGGTTAGGGGTTTTGGGGTTTAGGGGCTTAATTGGGTTAGGGGTTAATGGGTTAGGGGTATGGGTTAAGGGTTTAGAGGTTTAGGGTTTAAGGGTTAAATGGGTTAGCGGTTTAGAGGTTTAGTGGGGGTAAATGGCTTAGGGGTTAAAGGTTTAGAGGTTTAGGGTTTAGGGGGTTAAATGGGTTAGCCCGGTTAGGAATTAGGGTTTAAGGGGTCAAGGGTTAAGGGGTTAGAGGTTTAGGTGTTTAAGTGGTTGAATGGGTTATAGGGTGGGAATTAGGGTTTAAGGGGTTATAGGTTTAGGGTTTAGGGGGTTAAATGAGTTAGGGTTGGTTTAGAGGTTTAGGGGGTTAGGGGATTTATCAGTTAAGGATTTTAGGGGTTAGATGTTAGTGGTTAATGGGGTTAAATGGGTTAGGTTTTTAGGGGTTTAGGGTGTTGAATTGGATAGGAGTTGGGAATTAGGGTTTAAGGGGTTAGGGGTTAAGGGTTTAGAGTTTTAGGGTTTAGGGGTTAAATGGGTTACAGGTTTAGTGGTTTAGGGGGTTAGGGGATTTAAGGGTTTAAGGGTTTAGAGGTTTAGGGTTTATGGGGTTAAATGGGTTATCGGTTTAGAGTTTTAGGGGGTTAGGGGATTTAGCAGCGAAGGATTTTAAGGGTTAGGGTTTAGGGTTTTCGAGGTTAAATGGAATCCACACTTAAATGGGTTAGGTTTTTAGGGGTTTAGTGTGTTGAATTGGTTAGGGGTTTTGGGGTTTAAGAGCTTAAATGGGTTAGAGGTTTAGAGGTTTAGGGGGTTTGGGGATTTAGCAGTGAAGGATTTTAGGGGTTAGGGGTTAGGTTTTTAGGGGTTAAGTGGAATCCACACTTAAATGGGTTAGGTTTTTAGGGGTTTAGGGTGTTGAATTGGTTAGGGATTTTGGGGTTTAGGGGCTTAAATGGGTTAGGGGTTAACGGGTTAGGGGTAGGGTTTATAGGTTTAGGGTTTATGGGTTAAATGGGGTAGGGGTTTAGAGGTTTAATGGGGGTAAATGGGTTAGGGGTTAAGGGTTTAGAGGTTTAGGGTTTAGGGGTTAGGAATTAAGGTTTAAGGGGTCAAGGGTTATGGGTTAGGAATTAGGGTTTAAGGGGTTAGGGGTTAAGGGTTTAGAGGTTTAGGGTTTAGGGGGTTATATAAGGAAGGTGTTTGTGAGGTTTAGGGGGTTAGGAGGATTTGAAGAAGTTGAGGGATTTTAGGGGTCAGGGGCTTAGGTTTTTGGGGTTAAATGGAATCCACACTAAATGTGTTAGGCTTTTAGGGTTTAGGTGTTGGAATCGTTACAAGTTTCGGGGTTTAGGCTTAAATGGGTTAGTTAATCTTACAGTGTGGGGTTAAGGGGTTAGAGGTTTAGGGTTTAGGGGTTAAAATGGGTTAGTGGTTTAGATACAGTGGGGGTAAATGGGTTAGGGGTTAAGGGTTTAGAGGTTTAGGTTTAAGGGGTTAAATGGGTTAGGGGTTAGGAATTAGGGTTTAATGAGTCAAGGGTTAAGGGGTTAGAGGTTTAGGTGTTTAAGGGGATGAATGGGTTATGGGTTGGGAAATAGGGTTTAAGGGGTTATAGGTTTAGGGTTTAGGGGGTTAAATGGGTAAGGGTTGGTTTATAGGTTTAGGGGGTTAGGGGATTTAGCAGTTAAGGATTTTAGGGGTTAACGGGTTAGGGGTAAGGGTTAAGGGTTTAGAGGTTTAGGGTTTAGGGGGTTAAATGGGTTAGGGGTTAGGAATTAGGTTTTAAGGGGTCAAGGGTTAAGGGGTTAGAGTTTTAGGTGTTTAAGGGGTTGAATGGGTTATGGGTTGGGAATTAGGGTTTAAGGGGTTATAGGTTTAGGGTTTAGTGGGTTAAAAGGGTTAGGGTTGGTTTATAGGTTTAGGAGGCTAGGGGATTAGGGTTTAGAGGTTTAGGGGTTAGGGGGTTAAATGAGTTACAGGTTTAGAGGTTTAGGGGGTTAGGGGATTTAGCAGTGAAGGATTTAGGGGTTAGGGGTTAGGGTTTTGGGGGTTAAATGGAATCCACACTTAAATGTGTTAGGTTTTTAGGGGTTTAGGGTGTTGAATTGGTTAGGGGTTGGGAATTAGGGTTTGAGGGGTTAGGAGTTAAGGGTTTAGAGGTTTAGGGTTTAGGGGGTTAAATGGGTTACAGGTTTAGAGGTTTAGGGGGTTAGGGGATTTAGTAGTGAAGGATTTTAGGGGTTAGGGGTTAGGGTTTTGGGGGTTAAATTGAATCCACACTTAAATGGGTTAGGTTTTTAGGGGTTTAGGGTGTTGAATTGGTTAGGGGTTATGAATTAGGGTTTAAGGGATTAGGGGTTAAGGGTTTAGGCGTTAATAATTAGGGTTTAAGGGGTCAAGGGTTATGGGTTCGGAATTAGGGTTTAAGGGGTTAGGGGTTTGGGGTTTAGGGGGTTAAATGGGTTAAGGGTTAACGGGTTAGGGGTAGGGGTTAAGGGTTTAGAGGTATAGGGTTTAGGGGTTAAATGGGTTAGGGGTTTAGAGTTTTAGGAGGGGTAAATGGGTTAGGGGTTAAGGGTTTAGAGGCTTAGGGTTTAGGGGGTTAAGGGTTTAGGGGTTAGGGATTAGGGTTTAAGGGGTCAAGGGTTATGGGTTGGGAATTATGGTTTAAGGGGTTAGGGGTTAAGGGTTTAGAGGTTTAGGGTTTAGGGGGTTAAATGGGGTATAGGGTTTAGGGTTTAGGGTTTAGGGTTTAGGGTTTAGGGGTTTAGGGTCTTGAATTGGTTAGGGGTTTTTTGGATTAGGGGCTTAAATGGGTTACAGGTTTAGAGGTTTAGGGGGTTAGGGGATTTAGCGGTGAGGGATTTTAGGGGTTAGGGGTTAGGGTTTTTAGGGTTATATGGAATCCATTCTTAAATGGGTTAGGTTTTTCGGGGTTTAGGATGTTGAATTGGTTAGTGGTTTTGGGGTTTAGGGGCTTAAATGGGTTAGGGGTTAACAGGTTAGGGGTGGGGGTTAAGGGTTTAGAGGTTTAGGGTTTAGGCGTTAAATGGGTTAGGGTTTAGAGGTTTAGTGGGGGTAAATGGGTTAGGGGTTAAGGCTTTAGAGGTTTAAGGTTTAGGGGGTTAAGGGTTTAGGGGTTAGGAATTAGGGTTTAAGGGGTCAAGAGTTATGGGTTGGGAATTAAGGTTTAAGGGGTTAGGGGTTAAGGGTTTAGAGGTTTACGGTTTAGGGGGTTATATGGGTTACAGGTTTAGAGGTTTAGGGTTAGTGGATTTAGCAAAGAAGGATTTTAGGGGCTGGGGGTTAGGGTTTTGGGGGTTAAATTGAGCCACTTTTAAATGGGTTAGGTTTTTAGGTTTAGGTGTTGAAGTGGTTAGGGTTTTGGGGCTTAGTGGGGCTTAATTCTGGTTAGGGGTTAATGGGTTAGGGGTATGGGGTTAAGGGTTTAGGAGGTTTAGGGTTTAAGGTTAAATAAGAAGGAGGTTGCAAAGTAAATGGGTTAGGGGTTAAAGGTTTAGAGGTTTAGGGTTTAGGGGGTTAAATGGGTTACCTTGCTAGGGGAATTAGGTTTAATGGGTCAAGGGTTAAGGGGTTAGAGGTTTAGGTGTTTAAGTGGTTGAATGGGTTATTAGGTGGGAATTAGGGTTTAAGGGGTTATAGGTTTAGGGTTTAGGGGGTTAAATGAGTTAGGGTTGGTTTAGAGGTTTAGGGGGTTAGGGGATTTAGCAGTTAAGTATTTTAGGGGTTAGATGTTAGTGGTTAATGGGGTTAAATGGGTTAGGTTTTTAGGGGTTTAGGGTGTTGAATTGGTTAGGAGTTGGGAATTAGGGTTTAAGGGGTTAGGGGTTAAGGGTTTAGAGTTTTAGGGTTTAGGGGTTAAATGGGTTACAAGTTTAGAGGTTTAGGGGGTTAGGGGATTTAAGGGTTTAAGGGTTTAGAGGTTTAGAGTTTAGGGGGTTAAATGGGTTATCGGTTTAGAGTTTTAGGGGGTTAGGGGATTTAGCAGCGAAGGATTTTAAGGGTTAGGGTTTAGGGTTTTCAGGGTTAAATGGAATCCACACTTAAATGGGTTAGGTTTTTAGGGGTTTAGTGTGTTGAATTGGTTAGTGGTTTTGGGGTTTAAGAGCTTAAATGGGTTACAGGTTTAGAGGTTTAGGGGGTTAGGGGATTTAGCAGTGAAGGATTTTAGGGGTTAGGGGTTACGTTTTTAGGGGTTAAATGGAATCCACACTTAAATGGGTTAGGTTTTTAGGGGTTTAGGGTGTTGAATTGGTTAGGGGTTTTGGGGTTTAGGGGCTTAAATGGGTTAGGGGTTAAAGGGTTAGGGGTAGGGTTTAAGGGTTTAGAGGTTTAGGGTTTATGGGTTAAATGGGTTAGGGGTTTAGAGGTTTACTGGGGTAAATGGGTTAGGGGTTAAGGGTTTAGAGGTTTAGGGTTTAGGGGGTTAACGGTTTAGGGGTTAGGAATTAGGGTTTAAGGGGTCAAGGGTTATTGGTTGGGAATTAGGGTTTAAGGTGTTAGTGGTTAAGGGTTTAGAGGGTTATATGGGTTACAGGTTTAGAGGTTTAGGGGGTTAGAGGATTTAGCAGTGAGGGATTTTAGGGGTTGGGGTTTAGGGTTTTGGGGGTTGAATGGAATCCACACTTAAATGTGTTAGGTTTTTAGGGGTTTAGGGTGTTGAATTGGTTACGAGTTTTGGGGTTTAGGGGCTTAAATGGGTTAGGGATTAACGGGTTAGGGGTAGGGGTTAAGGGGTTAGAGGTTTAGGGTTTAGGGGTTAAATGGGTTAGTGGTTTAGAGGTTTAGTGGGCTTAAATGGGTTAGGGGTTAAGGGTTTAGAGGTTTAGGGTTTAGGGGGTTAAATGGGTTAGGGGTTAGGAATTAGGGTTTAATGAGTCAAGGGTTAAGGGGTTAGAGGTTTAGGTGTTTAAGGGGATGAATGGGTTATGGGTTGGGAAATAGGGTTTAAGGGGTTAAATGGGTAAGGGTTGGTTTATAGGTTTAGGGGGTTAGGGGATTTAGCAGTTAAGGATTTTAGGGGTTAACGGGTTAGGGGTAAGGGTTAAGGGTTTAGAGGTTTAGGGTTTAGGGGGTTAAATGGGTTAGGGGTTAGGAATTAGGGTTTAAGGGGTTAAGGGTTAAGGGGTTAGAGGTTTAGGTGTTTAATGGGTTGAATGGGTTATGGGTTGGGAATTAGGGTTTAAGGGGTTATAGGTTTAGGGTTTAGGGGGTTAAATGGGTTAGGGTTGGTTTAGAGGTTTAGGGGGTTAGGGGATCATGGTTTAGAGGTTTAGGGTTTAGGGGGCTAAATGGGTTACAGGTTTAGAGGTTTAGGGGGTTAGGGGATTTAGCAGTGAAGGATTTAGGGGTTAGGGGTTAGGGTTTTGGGGGTTAAATGGAATCCACACTTAAATGGGTTAGGTTTTTAGGGGTTTAGGGTGTTGAATTGGTTAGGGGTTGAGAATAAGGGTTTAAGGGGTTATGGGTTAGGGTTTTGGGGGTTAAATTGAATCCACACTTAAATGGGTTAGGTTTTTAGGGGTTTAGTGTGTTGAATTGGTTAGGGGTTGGGAATTAGGGTTTAACGGATTACGGTTTAAGGGTTTAGGGGTTAGGAATTAGGGTTTAAGGGGTCAAGGGTTATGGGTTGGGAATTAGGGCTTAAGGGGTTAGGGGTTTTAGGGTTTAGGGGCTTAAATGGGTTAAGGGTTAATGGCTTAGGGGTAGGGGTTTAGGGTTTAGGGGTTAAATGGGTTAGGGGTTTAGAGGTTTAGTAGGGGTAAATGGGTTAGGGGTTAGAGGTTTAGAGGTTTAGGGTTTAGGGGGTTAAGGGTTTAGGGGTTAGGAATTAGGGTTTAAGGGGTCAAGGGTTATGGGTTGGGAATTATGGTTTAAGGGGTTAAGGGTTAAGGGTTTAGAGGTTTAGGGTTTAGGGGGTTAAATGGGGTATAGGCTTCGAGGTTTAGGGGGTTACAGGATTTAGCAGCGAAGGATTTTAGGGGTTAGGGGTTAGGGTTTTGAGGGTTAAATGGAATCCACACTTAAATGGGTTAGGTTTTTAGGGGTTTAGGGTCTTGAATTGGTTAGGGGTTTTTTGGATTAGGGGCTTAAATGTGTTACATGTTTAGAGGTTTAGGGGGTTAGGGGATTTAGCAGTGAGGGATTTTAAGGGTTAGGGGTTAGGGTTTTGGGGGTTAAATGGAATCCATTCTTAAATGGGTTAGGTTTTTAGGGGTTTAGTGTGTTGAATTGGTTAGTCGTTTTGGGGTTTAAGGGCTTAAATGGGTTAGGGGTTAACAGGTTAGGGATAGGGGTTAAGGGTTTAGAGGTTTAGGTTTTAGACGTTAAATGGGTTAGGGTTTTAGAGGTTTAGTGGGGGTAAATGGGTTAGAGGTTAAGGGTTTAGAGGTTTAAGGTTTAGGGGGTTAAGGGTTTAGGGGTTAGGAGTTAGGGTTTAAGGGTTCAAGAGTTATGGGTTTGGAATTAAGGTTTAAGGGGTTAGGGGTTAAGGGTTTAGAGATTTAGGGTTTAGGGGGTTATATGGGTTACAGGTTTAGAGGTTTAGGGGGTTAGGGGATTTAGCAGTGAATGATTTTAGGGGTTGGGGGTTAGGGTTTTGGGGGTTAAATGGAGCCACTCTTAAATGGGTTAGGTTTTTAGCGGTTTAGGGTGTGTAAGTGGTTAGGGGTTTTGGGGTTTAGGGGCTTAAATGGGTTAGGGGTTAATGGGTTAGGGGTATGTTGTTGGTTTAGAGGTTTAGGGTTTAGGGGTTAAATGGGTTAGGGGTTTAGAGGTTTCGTGGGGGTAAATGGGTTAGGGGTTAAAGGTTTAGAGGTTTAGGGTTTAGGGGGTTAAATGGGTTAGCCCGATTAGGAATTAGTGTTTAAGGGGTCAAGGGTTAAGGGGTTAGAGGTTTAGGTGTTTAAGTGGTTGAATGGGTTATGGGTTGGGAATTAGGGTTCAAGGGGTTATAGGTTTAGGGTTTAGGGTGTTAAATGAGTTAGGGTTGGTTTAGAGGTTTAGGGGGTTAGGGGATTTAGCAGTTAAGTATTTTAGGGGTTAGATGTTAGTGGTTAATGGGGTTAAATGGGTTAGGTTTTTAGGGGTTTAGGGTGTTGAATTGGTTAGGAGTTGGGAATTAGGGTTTAAGGGGTTAGGGGTTAAGGGTTTAGAGTTTTAGGGTTTAGGGGTTAAATGGGTTACAGGTTTAGAGGTTTAGGGGGTTAGGGGATTTAAGGGTTTAAGGGTTTAGGGTTTAGGGGGTTAAATGGGTTATCGATTTAGAGTTTTAGGGGGTTAGGGGATTTAGCAGCGAAGGATTTTAAGGGTTAAAGGTTAGGGTTTTCGGTGTTAAATGGAATCCACACTTAAATGGGTTAGGTTTTTAGGGGTTTAGTGTGTTGAATTGGTTAGGGGTTTTGGGGTTTAAGAGCTTAAATGGGTTACAGGTTTAGAGTTTTAGGGGGTTAGGGGATTTAGCAGTGAAGGATTTTAGGGGTTAGGGGTTAGGTTTTTAGGGGTTAAATGGAATCCACACTTAAATGGGTTAGGTTTTTAGGGGTTTAGGGTGTTGAATTGGTTAGGGGTTTTGGGGTTTAGGGGCTTAAATGGGTTAGGGGTTAACAGGTTAGGGGTAGGGTTTAAGGGTTTAGAGGTTTAGGGTTTATGGGTTAAATGGGTTAGGGGTTTAGAGGTTTAATGGGGGTAAATGGGTTAGGGGTTAAGGTTTAGAGGTTTAGGGTTTAGGGGGTTAATGGTTTAGGGGTTAGGAATTAGGGTTTAAGGGGTCAAGGGTTATTGGTTGGGAATTAGGGTTTAAGGGGTTAGCGGTTAAGGGTTTAGAGGTTTAGGGTTTAGGGGGTTATATGGGTTACAGGTTTAGAGGTGTAGGGGGTTAGGGGATTTAGCAGTGAGGGATTTTAGGGGTTGGGGGTTAGGGTTTTGGGGGTTAAATGGAATCCACATTTAAATGTGTTAGGTTTTTAGGGGTTTAGGGTGTTGAATTGGTTACGAGTTTTGGGGTTTAGGGGCTTAAATGGGTTAGGGGTTAACAGGTTAGGGGTAGGGGTTAAGGGTTTAGAGGTTTAGGGTTTAGGGGTTAAATGGGTTATTGGTTTAGAGATTTAGTGGGGGTAAATGGGTTAGGGGTTAAGGGTTTAGAGGTTTAGGGTTTAGGGGGTTAAATGGGTTACAGGTTAGGAATTAGGGTTTAATGAGTCAAGGGTTAAGGGGTTAGAGGTTTAGGTGTTTAAGGGGTTGAATGGGTTATGGGTTGGGAATTAGGGTTTAAGGGGTTATACGTTTAGGTTTTATGGGGTTAAATGCGTAAGGGTTGGTTTATAGGTTTAGGGGGTTAGGGGATTTAGCAGTTAAGGATTTTAGGGGTTAACGGGTTAGGGGTATGGGTTAAGGGTTTAGAGGTTTAAGGTTTAGGGGGTTAAATGGGTTAGGGGTTAGGAATTAGGGTTTAAGGGGTCAAGGGTTAAGGGGTTAGAGGTTTAGGTGTTTAATGGGTTGAATGGGTTATGGGTTCGGAATTAGGGTTTAAGGGGTTATAGGTTTAGGGTTTAGGGGGTTAAATAGTTTAGGGTTGGTTTAGAGGTTTAGGGGGTTAAGGGATTAGGGTTTAGAGGTTTAGGGTTTAGGGGGTTAAATGGGTTACAAGTTTAGAGGTTTAGGGGGTTAGGGGATTTAGCAGTGAAGGATTTAGGGGTTAGGGGTTAGGGTTTTGGGGGTTAAATGGAATCCACACTTAAATGGGTTTAGATTTTTAGGGGTTTAGGGTGTTGAATTGGTTAGGGGTTGGGAATAAGGGTTTAAGGGGTTAGGGGTTAAGGGTTTAGAGGTTTAGGGTTTAGGGGGTTAAATGGGTTACAGGTTTAAAGGTTTAGGGGTTAGGGGATTTAGCAGTGAAGGATTTTAGGGGTTAGGGGTTAGGGTTTTGGGGGTTGAATTGAATCCACACTTAAATGGGTTAGGTTTTTAGGGGTTTAGGGTGTTGAATTGGTTAGGGGTTGGGACTTAGGGTTTAAGGGATTAGGGGTTAAGGTTTTAGGGGTTAGGAATTAGGGTTTAAGGGGTCAAGGGTTATGGGTTGGGAATTAGGGCTTAAGGGGTTAGGGGTTTTAGGGTTTAGGGGCTTAAATGGGTAAAAGGTTAACGGGTTAGGGGTAGGGGTTAAGGGTTTAGAGGTTTAGGGTTTAGGGGTTAAATGGGTTAGGGGTTTAGAGGTTTAGTAGGGGTAAATGGATTAGGGGTTAAGGGTTTAGAGGTTTAGGGTTTAGGGGGTTAAGTGTTTAGGGGTTAGGAATTAGGGTTTAATGGGTCAAGGGTTATGGGTTGGGAATTATGGTTTAAGGGGTTAGGGGTTAAGGGTTTAGAGGTTTATGGTTTAAGGGGTTAAATGGGGTATAGGTTTAGAGGTTTAGGGGGTTACAGGATTTAGCAGCGAAGGATTTTAGGGGTTAGGGTTTAGGGTTTAGGGTTTAGGGTTTAAACTTCCGTCAGTAAGACTAAATCCCAGATATTCTTCTAAAATACCCCTCTCCTCACTCAGCGCAATATTTCTTGCATTCTAGGATTCTCAATCTCCTCCCTTCCCTCCAAGTATTTTGGTGCTCCCCTCACTGACTCCGTCATTAAGCATGCCTCCTAGAAAGTTTTTCTTGACAGGTTGGAGACCTGCCTCTCCCTTTAGACCCTCCATGCCCTCAACCTTGCAGGTTGTCTCATCCTTGTCAAATCCATTCTTTAGTCCATGCCTTTCTACCTTTTCTCCATGCTCGCTACTCCTAAATGGGGGCTCAAAGCTATCAGGAATCTCCAACACAATTTCCTCTGGGGAGGCAACACGAATAAAAGGAAATGGGCTTTAGTCAACTAGAAAGATGTTTGTGCCCCAAAAATATCTGGTGGGCTAGGCCTGAGAGATCCTCAGCATAGTAATGAAGTCATGGGAGCCAAAATTTGGTAGCAGTGGATCTCTAATCTAGATACCCCTTGGTCGTAGCTTTGGATCTCCAAATACGCTGATAGTTTTTCAATTAGAGATCTCATTCGCTTTGATGTTGAGAAGGATGAGTCTCTCATCTAGAAGGCATCTAAGCAGCAATGGGCCCTATTACGAGATCATAGCTTCTAGGAAGTGAGGTCTAATGCAAAATAAATATTTAGTGCATCTTGTTAAAATGACAAAATCCATGAAGGTTAAATAGCTTAATCTTAACCTTCCATGCTTTAAATTTCATGTTGTAAGATAAATAATGAAGATCTAGCCAAACAGTTTAATCTTGGCAGATCACTAGTTAGGTAGAGAATAATAAGGAGCTCAAAATTTTAATCTAAGCCCTTGGAAGAAATAAGGATAGAATTAGTTGGTTTGTTATTTAAAAAAAAACTGAATAAGGGTTTGAAAACTCAAATGCATCTATGTAAATAAAGAAAAAATGTTAGGGTAGTAGATGGGTAGGTAGAAGTAGTTTTCACAAGCATGGATAAACTGAAAATTGGTCATTTCATTTATTAATTTCCTTCCAAAATCATTTCCCTTGTAAAAAATTACCTTCTCCCCCTTCATTTGTTCTTTTCTCCTTTTTCCATTATCACTTATTTTTCCTTGCAAATGCCCCTTTTCCTAAGTTAAAACACATTTTTTCTTTTGGAAAAGTAAAAAAATAATTTATTTAACTTCCATTGTCATTTCAAAATACACCAAAATCTCATAAAAACCAAAAAAAATATAACCCTAAGTCTAAAATTGTTAAATTCTATATATTGGGATTGACAATGAAGAAATCTACCCCCGGTATCAGTTTTTACACTATACTTAGTGTATTTGACATTCCACAATTACATTTGATTTTTAACATCTAACCTAATGTATTAGTTCCCGTTATAAACCTCTTAATCCCATATTAATTAAATCCTCTATATATCATTCTGAACCCATATTTTTATTTAAACCTATGGTTTTATTTCCCATATGTTATTTCTCCAAGTCCCACTATGTATTTTCCTCGTCGGTTATAATATTCCTTTCTCCCTAACCTCATTGTTTATAATATAAAACCCAGACCAATACACACAAACCTATCACATAATTTAAACCCCAGGCCCCACGACATCTAATCCCGTGACTCCATCGCATCATCTCAGCCTTCAAATCTTCACTCACTAGATCCAATGGCTATTAAAACCTATCGCGCATTTCATTGCCCAACTGTTAACACACCCCAAACCTTGCAAAAAGCATGTTTTGTGAGGCTCTCATCCCTACTATGTGTCTAAATATTTTTTTATCACATCGCCACAACCATTACCGCTTACCACCTTTACTCATTGCGAAAACTGCTCAGCGATTTTCTATGGCCAGTTGTGCAAACCACCCTGTAAAATCAAAATTGACCGCCCTTTAATGCAAATATTGTTAATAAAAGTGCATATAAACTGCTCAATTTCTCCTTTTCATCCTTTCTATTACCATTTTCATGTAGACAGTGCTATTTGGACCGAAAATATTGTTGCTGACTACATATTTAAGCCAAATTGATACATAATACAACCATCTGCCATTAAAATCATTGAAAAGTCATCCAAGTTCTATTAAAGACCAATAGATCTTAAGAAAGTTTTTTGCAACCCCAGAAACATTCTGCGCAGAAAAAAATCTTCATTTTCCAATTATTCTTCAAAAGAACATACCTATTCCTTGATCTAAAGAAGTAATACCACTAATTGAATCATTTAGATCCTTTTTCCAAACCTAAAGAAAGCCCTTTTCCTTCCCAAAGGCTCTTTTATGTAAACACTCGACCTACTTCCATAGATTTTGAAGCCTTGGACTATTAAAGATCATATATTGAAGAAAATGAAGAAATTTATGCCTATGTAGACCTGAAAAATCCTCTTGTGCCTTTCAATCCATTTTATATGGACTCTAGGTGTCCTTTTACCAAATTCCAAGGTCTTAACACTACGCTTTGTCACAAAAATTGCACTATATGCCCTATATATCTCTTGCAGAAACTTTAAGGTCTTCATATTGCCTTTTATTATAGATATTACAGTTTATGTTAATTGAGCAAGTTTATACTTTTGCAAACAAAAGATAAGCCCCTGTTCCATCCAAATCCTTCTACAAATTGTTATAACTTTCAAAGGTGCTCCTACAGGCCTAAATCAGTGTTTCTAAAGTCAAAAGAGTAATAAAATTGATAAATCAATCAAAGAAATGGCTTCCAAAACTATTGTACCTATCAATTCTCTACAACCCCCTATTGTAGATATAGAGCACATTCCATTAGCTGATATAGACTTCAAGATTACTGATATAGTCACAGAATTCAACCTTCTTGAGCTCCACTTCTGGAGCCAATAAAAATCCATAGATAAGGCTGATGAAATTTTCATCTGGTAGTCTAATTTACAAAAATATATTGTCCCACAGACCTACCAATGCCTAGAAGTGATTATAATTTGTCAATCTTGCTACTTCCATAAAAAGAGAGCCATAATAACCCTGAAAAATAAATCCTATTTACCATTACTGCTGAGTCAATTAATCAGATGCTACAGATACAACTTAGGCCTAATGAAATCCCTTTATCAATTGAGACCCTCCCTCAACTATACTTGAATCTGGACTTCCCCAAGAGGTTCTAGAGATTCCCAAGATAAATCCTCCATACCCTTCTACAAAATTATTTGAAAAGAAAAGACATATAATCTCCATGTTTTCTTTCATTCTTGGCTATTTTAGAGATGAAGATGTTGATGTTACATTGTTAGGTTTTCCTACTACCATTAATACCTTGTTGACATTATTCATGAACATTTGGTCAAAATGCCTTCTGAATGTGTTTTCAAGTATTCCTCATTCCTATTCCATATTCTTTTATACATTCAAGCTGAGAAATTTAATACACACCTTCAGAAGCTTGACGTGGAAGGAAACCCACAATCAGTCATCTTTTGGACTTCCTTGATAAGGAAAGGCTCCAATGAGTTCACTTATACAGATTTTGTTGATTCTTTCATTCATCCCATAGTCAATTTTCTGAATAGCAGTAGGCAACCCAGAATTAGTGAAGAGATTAAGAAGGTCCTATAGTTGTCTGAGCATAATAGGACAGGTGATTGGTACTTTTCCGAAATCATACTGAGATAAGAGTATATGGATCAAGTATTGTTCCATATAAACCTCCTAAAGACTCATATAATTCAGAAGCAACATAGTATGGAAGTTTCTTCATCTAAAAAACCAATAGAAAGGGACATGGATATAATCGAAAGATACAAAGAAATCAAATCTAGAAATGAAGAAACTAAAAACTGAAAGATATTCTCAAAATATGAAACAAACACCTGGCATCCAAAATAGGCTGCTTTCAGCCTTTGACTATAAGAATAAAAAATGTAGATGACATTTCTTGAACGTACAGTTAAAACTCCTAAGTTGTCCTTTGATTACAAAAAGACATATTTTGAAGTCTTGGACCAAGATATTCATCCCCTGGACCAAATTGATATTCATCCAGACATTGCTACATTAAAGAAGAAACTAAAGCTGCCCCATACAAAACATCCTCAAGCCAAGGAATTCTTACAGGATGCAAATCATAAATATGAGATGATGAATCTCATTTTACAGTTGAATGCTCAGATAAAGGAAATGGAGAATGAAATGGAAAAGTTGGTCCAAGAGAAAAAGGATAAAGAAGAATAAATTCCAGTCACAGTGATTCCTGTAGTTACCACTGTTGAACCTTCCACACTAGCTGAATCATTGGCACGTACAGTCCCCATGGCTACATCATTATCTGTCACTTGATCAACCACTTCAATAACAAATTATTCAACAACAACAAAATAACATTCAGATGAAGTAAGCAAGATGGTAAAAGTTATGCAGGACATGTCTATTCAGACAAATGAGATAAAAAGACTTAAAGAAGAGCTTAAAATTCTTGAATATGAAAATAAACTTGCCAAGATAATGCATAATAATGAAGACTAAAGATCAAATAGATTAAATGAGCAGTTGAAGAAGTTAGAAAAAGATCTAACATTAAAATAACCCATGGCTCAAATCGGGCAACAGCTATGGGCCAATATCATTGAAGTAGTCAATGATATTTGGCCATCAATACAGGTTATATATGACCAGAAAGATTTGGTCAAATCAGTAAAAGAAGCTATTCAAAATATCAAAGAAGAGCTTGGTAAGAAACCTGAAGAAGCTCTTGAAATCATCAAGTTTCTAAATTCTAAGAAGAGGCAAGAGCTAGAAGAAATTGGTATTAATGATAGAACAAAGACCATCCTAGACGTTAGGAAGGTAACTTGTAAAAATAATTTGATGATACAGTTAGAGGAGAAATGACAAAACATGGAGGTTTCCATTACCAGGTTTATGATGAAATTTGATGTCCTAAGGTACAAAGGCCTTCCAAATCCATTAGTTATTCATGATAAACTAATAAAGCAGTGGGTGAAAATGTGAAGTTGGGAAACACTTTTTTCCCTTTTTTGACGTTGAAAATTGTAATTTTATATGTTTTTCAACTTCAACTCCAATAAACTCATATTTTTATTGCAAATTATGCTTTGACATAAAAACAAGAATTGTAGAGAATTGTCTTATCTCCATACCCATATTTATTTATTTTTTAAATATTGACATATAGAGGGGTAAATTTCTTGTTTACTAACTGCATATACTTGAAATTTTCAGGCAAACATAAATAGTCACTTTATGATCCTTCACCTTTTTTAGGGAAGGTTATTCATTTTTTGGAAAAAAACCATAGCATCATAATCTGCATATATTGCACTAGTGTACAGACTATTTTTCGGTAATTTTCGGATTAAAAAACTATTTTTTATTATTTTTTGAAATGGACGAAGACAAAAAAACAGTGATGTTTCAGTACATTTTATGATCCTTTGATTTTCTTTTCAATGTGATCGTCAATAAGAAAAATGAGAGTACCCTTTTGAAGTAGACAGGGAGAGGAAGTGCAGTATGATTTTTTTGAATTTTTGGTGTCCTCATTTGAAAGTTATTGAATTTTCATTCAGTGCAATTTTTCGAACAATGAAATTCCACAGTGACACAGTTTAGTAAAAAATTAATAAAAAATTGAATTTTTTAATGAAACTCTACAAATCTCATATCATCAGAAACTAGATTCAGAGATGAATCTAATGGTACTTTGTCCGACATATAACATTTTGTTTTTGTAGGTGTTCTGCCCCTCCAAAGTTGCAGGTTCCTGAAAACTGCAGAATTTTCTGTGTTTTTCGTTGACCAGAAACTCTCGGCCGAGATAATGTCTCGGACGAGAAATTTATAAAACTCTCGGCCGAAAGTTTAAAAAACTATCGGACGAGAGTTTGTGCCCGAGAGTTTACCCGATGAAACTCTTGGCCGAGAGTTTAGAAAACTCTAGGACGAGAGTTTAGAAAACTCTAGGTCGAGAGTTTTGAAAACTCTAGGCCGAGAGTTTTCAAAACTCTAGGACGAGAGTTTAGAAAACTCTAGGCTGAGAGTTTAGAAAACTCTCGGCCGAGAGTTTTATTAAATGTTTTAATCAAAATTTTTAGGGGTTTATATGTTTACGGTTTTATATGTGTAGGGTAATTTATTTATTTCCCTCTTTTTAGATATGAATTTGTAATACTTTCTAGTTAATCTAAATAGTTATTAAAATAATTATAATATTTATAAAAATATTGAAATATTTTAATAATTAAATTGTTTTTAATTAAATATTTTTAATAAGTAATTTAACCCCTAATAACTAATTAACTAATAATTATTTAATCTCCTTAACAACTAATTAAATAACTAACTCAATAACGACTAGCTTTCTAACGACTATAAAGGAGTTTATATGTTAGGGGTTTATATGTTTAAGGTTTTATATGTTTAGGGTTTAGGGGTTTATATGTTTAGGGTTTAGGGGTTTATATGTTAGGGGTTAACATGTTTAGGGTTTAAGGGGTCAAATGGGTTAGGGGTTTTGGGGTTTAGGGGCTTAAATAGGTTAGGGGTTAACGGGTTAGGGGTAGGGGTTAAGGGTTTAGAGGTTTAGGGTTTAGGGGGTTAAATGGGTTAGGGGTTAGGAATTAGGGTTTAAGGGGTCAAGGGTTAAGGGGTTAGAGGTTTATGTGTTTAAGGGGTTGAATGGGTTATGAGTTGGGAATTAGGTTTTAAGGGGTTATAGGTTTAGGGTTTAGGGGGTTAAATGGGTTAGGGTTGGTTTAGAGATTTAGGGGGTTAGGGGATTTAGCAGTTAAGGATTTTAGGGGTTAGAAGTTAGGGTTTAATGGTGTTAAATGGGTTAGGTTTTTAGGGGTTTAGGGTGTTGAATTGGTTAGGGGTTTGGAATTAGGGTTTAAGGGGTTAGGGGTTAAGGATTTAGAGGTTTAGGGTTTAGGTGGTTAAATGGGTTACAGGTTTAGAGGTTTAGGGGGTTAGGGAATTTAGCAGTGAAGGATTTTAGGGGTTAGGGGTTAGGGTTTTGGGGGTTAAATGGAATCCACACTTAAACGGGTTAGGATTTTAGGGGTTTAGGGTGTTAAATTGGTTAGGGGTTGGGAATTAGGGTTTAAGGGGTTAGGGGTTAAGGGTTTAGAGGTTTAGGATTTAGGGGGTTAAATGGGTTATAGGTTTAGAGGTTTAGGGGGTTAAGGGATTTAGCAGTGAAGGATTTTAGGGATTAGGGTTTAGGGTTTTGGGGGTTAAATGGAATCCACACTTAAATGGGTTAGGTTTTTTGGGGTTTAGGGTGTTGAATTTGTTAGGGGATGGGAATTATGGTTTAAGGGGTTAGGGGTTAAGGTTTTAGGGGATAGGAATTAGGGTTTAAGGGGTCAAGGGTTAAGGTGTCAAGGGTTATGGGTTGGGAATTAGGGTTTAAGGGGTTAGGGGTTTTGGGGTTTAGGGGCTTAAATGGGTTAGGGATAGGGGTTAAGGGTTTAGAGGTTTAGGGTTTAGGGGTTAAATGGGTTAGGGGTTTAGAGGTTTAGTAGGGGTAAATGGGTTAGGGGTTAAGGGTTTAGAGGTTTAGGGTTTAGGGGGTTAAGGGTTTGGGGATTAGGAATTAGGGTTTAAGGGGTCAAGGGTTATGGGTTGGGAATTATGGTTTAAGGGGTTAGGGGTTAAGGGTTTAGAGGTTTAGGGTTTAGGGGATTAAATGGGTTATAGGTTTAGAGGTTTAGGGGGTTAGGGGATTTACCAGCGAAGGATTTTAGGGGTTAGGGGTTAGGGTTTGGGGGTTAAATGGAATCCACACTTAAATGAGTTAGGTTTTTAGGGGTTTAGGGTGTTGAATTGGTTAGGGGTTTTAGGGTTTACAGGCTTAAATGGGTTACAGGTTTAGAGGTTTAGGGGTTTAGGGGATTTAGTAGTGAAGGATTTTAGGGGTTAGGGGTTAGGGTTTTGGAGGTTAAATGGAATCCACACTTAAATGGGTTAGGTTTTTAGGGGTTTAGGGTGTTGAATTGGTTAGGGGTTTTGGGGTTTAGGGGCTTAAATGGGTTAGGGGTTAATGGGTTAGGGGTAGGGGTTAAGGGTTTAGAGGTTTAGGGTTTAAGGGTTAAATGGGTTAGGGGTTTAGAGATTTAGTGGGGGTAAATGGGTTAGGGGTTAAGTGTTTAGAGGTTTAGGGTTTAGGGGGTTAAGGGTTTAGGGGTTAGGAATTATGGTTTAAGGTGTCAAGGGTTATGGGTTTGGAATTAGGGTTTAAGGGGTTAGGGGTTAAGGGTTTACAAGTTTAGGGTTTAGGGGGTTATATGGGTTACAGGTTTAGAGGTTTAGGGGGTCAGGGGATTTAGCAGTGAAGGATTTTAGGGGTTGGGGGTTAGGGTTTTTGGGGTTAAATGGAATCCACACTTAAATGGGTTAGGTTTTTAAGGGTTTAGGGTGTTGAATTGGTTAGGGGTTTTGGAATTTAGGGGCTTAAATAGGTTAGGGGTTAACGGGTTAGGGGTAGGGGTGAAGGGTTCAGAGGTTTAGGGTTTAGGGGTTAAATGGGTTAGGGGTTTAGAGGTTTAGTGGGGGTAAATGGGTTAGGGGTTAAGGGTTTAGAGGTTTAGGGTTTAGGAGGTTAAATGGGTTAGGGGTTAGGAATTAGGGTTAAGTGGTTAGAGGTTTAGGTGTTTAAGGGGTTGAATGGGTTATGGGTTGGGAATTAGGGTTTAAGGGGTTATAGGTTTAGGGTTTAGGGGGTTAAATTGGTTAGGGTTGGTTTAGAGGTTTAGGGGGTTAGAGGATTTAGCAGTTAAGGATTTTAGGGGTTAAAGGTTAGGGGTAGGGGTTAAGGGTTTAGAGGTTTAGGGTTTAGGGGGTTAAATGGGTTAGGGGTTAGGAATTAGGGTTTAAGGGGTCAAGGGTTAAGTGGTTAGAGGTTTAGGTGTTTAAGGGGTTGAATGGGTTATGGGTTGGGAATTAGGGTTTAAGGGGTTATAGGTTTAGGGGGTTAGGGGATTTAGCAGTTAAGGATTTTAGAGGCTAGAAGTTAGGGGTTAATGGAGTTAAATGGGTTAGGGTTTTATGGGTTTAGGGTGTTGAATTGGTTAGGGGTTCGAAATTAGGGTTTTAGGGATTACGGGTTAAGGGTTTAGAGGTTTAGGGTTTAGGGGGTTAAATGGGTTACAGGTTTAGAGGTTTAGGGGTTTAGGGGATTTAGCAGTGAAGCATTTTAGGGGTTAGGTGTTAGGGTTTTGGGGGTTAAATGGAATCCACACTTAAATGGGTTAGATTTTTAAGGGTTTAGGGTGTTGAATTGGTTAGGGGTTTTGGGGTTTAGGGGCTTAAATGGGTTTGGGGTAGGGGTTAAGGGTTTAGATGTTTAGGGTTTAAGGGTTAAATGGGTTAGGGGTTTAGAGGTTTAGTGGGGGTAAATGGGTTAGGGTTTAAGGGTTTATAGGTTTAGGGTTTAGGGGGTTAAGGGTTTAGGGGTTAGGAATTAGGGTTTAAGGGGTCAAGGGTTATGGGTTGGGAATTAGCGTTTAAGGGGTTAGGGGTTAAGGGTTTAAAGGTTTATGGTTTAGGGGGTTATATGGGTTACAGGTTTAGAGGTTTAGGGGGTTAGGGGATTTAGCAGTGAAGGATTTTAGGGGTTGGGAGTTAGGGTTTTGGGGGTTAAATGGAATCCACACTTAAATGGGTTAGGTTTTTAGGGGTTTAGGGTGTTGAATTGGTTAGGGGTTTTGGGGTTTAGGGACTAAATGGGTTAGGGGTAGGGGTTAAGGGTTTAGAGGTTTAGGGTTTCGGGGTTAAATGGGTTAGGGGTTTAGAGGTTTAGTGTGGGTACATGGGTTAGGAGTTAAGGGTTTAGGAGGTTAAATGGGTTAGGAGTTAGGAATTCGGGTTTAAGGGGTCAAGGGTTAAGGGGTTAGAGGTTTAGGTGTTTAAAGGGTTAAATGGGTTATGGGTTGGGAATTAGGGTTTAAGGGGTTATAGGTTTAGGGTTTAAAGGGTTAAATGGGTTAGCATTGGTTTAGAGGTTTAGGGGGTTAGGGGATTTAGCAGTTAAGGATTTTAGGGGTTAGAAGTTAGGGGAAAACGGGTTAGGGGTAGGGGTTAAGGGTTTAGAGGTTTAGGGTTTAGGGGGTTAAATGGGTTAGGTGTTAGGAATTAGGGTTTAAGGGGTCAAGGGTTAAGGGGTTAGAGGTTTAGGTGTTTAAGGGGTTGAATGGGTTATGGGTTGGGAATTAGGGTTTAAGGTGTTATAGGTTTAAGGTATTGGGGGTTAAATGGGTTAGGGTTGGTTTAGAGGTTTGGGGGGTTAGGGGATTTAGCAGTTAAGGATTTTAGGGGTTAGAAGTTAGGGGTTAATGGGGTTAAATGGGTTAGGTTTTTAGGTGTTTAGGGTGTTGAATTGGTTAGGGGTTCGGAATTAGGGTTTCAGGGGTTAGCGGTTAAGGGTTTAGAGGTTTAGGGTTTAAGGGGTTAAATGGGTTACAGGTTTAGAGGTTTAGGGGGTTAGGGGATTTAGCAGTGAAGGATTTTAGGGGTTAGGGGTTAAATGGAATCCACACTTAAATGGGTAAGTTTATTAGGGGTTTAGGGTGTTGAATTGGTTCGGGGTTCAGAATTAGGATTTAAGGGGTTACAGGTTAAGAGTTTAGAGGTTTACGGTTTAGGGGGTTAAATGGGTTACAGGTTTAGAGGTTTAGGGGGTTAGGGGATTTAACAGTGAAGGATTTTAGGGGTTAGGAGTTAAGGATTTGGGGGTTAAATGAAATCCACACTTAAATGGGTCAGGTTTTTAGGGGTTTACGGTGTTGAATTGGTTAGGGGTTGGGAATTAGGGTTTAAGGGTTTAGGGGTCAGGAATTAGGGTTTAAGGGGTCAAGGGTTATGGGTTGGGAATTAGGGTTTAAGGGGTTAGGGGTTTTGGGGTTTATGGGCTTAAATGGGTTAGGGGTTAACGGGTCAGGGGTAGGGGTTAAGGGTTTAGGGGTTAAATGGGTTAGGGGTTTAGAGGTTTAGTGGGGGTAAATGGGTCAGGGGTTAAGGGTTTAGAGGTTTAGGGTTTAGGGGGTTAAATGGGTTAGGCATTAGGAATTAGGGTTTAAGGGGTCAAGGGTTAAGGGGTTAGAGGTTTAGGTGTTTAAGGGGTTGAATGGGTTATGGGTTGGGAATTAGTGTTTAAGGGGTTATAGGTTTAAGTTTTAGGGGGTTAAATGGGTTAGGGTTGGTTTAGAGGTTTAGCGGGTTAGGGGATTTAGCAGTTAAGGATTTTAGGGGTTAGAAGTTAGGGGTTAACTAGTTAGGGCTATGGGTTAAGGGTTTAGAGGTTTAGGGGGGTTAAATGGGTTAGGGGTTAAGAATTAGGGTTTAAGGGGTCAAGGGTTAAGGGGTTAGAGGTTTAGGTGTTTAAGGGGTTGAATGGGTTATGTGTTGGGAATTAGGGTTTAAGGGGTTATATGTTTAGGGTTTAGGGTGTTAAATGGGTTAGGGTTGGTTTAGAGGTTTAGGGGGTTAAGGGATTTAGCAGTAAAGGATTTTAGGGGTTAGAAGTTAGGGGTTAATGGGGTTAAATGGGTTAGGTTTTTAGGTGTTTAGGGTGTTGAATTGGTTAGGGGTTCGGAATTAGGGTTTTAGGGGTTAGGGGTTAAGGGTTTAGAGGTTTAGGGATTAGGGGGTTAAATGGGTTACAGGTTTAGAGGTTTAGGGGTTAGGGGATTTAGCAGTGAAGGATTTTGGGGGTTAGGGGTTAGGGTTTTGGGGGTTAAATGGAATCCACACTTAAATGGGTTAGGTTCTTAGGGGTTTAGGGTGTTGAATTGGTTGGGGGTTCGGAATTAGTGTTTAAGGGGTAAGGGTTAAGGGTTTAGAGGTTTACAGTTTAGGGGGTTAAATGGGTTATAGGTTTAGAAGTTTAGGGGGTTAGGGGATTTAGTAGTGAAGGATTTTAGGGGTTAGGGGTTAAGGTTTTGGCGGTTAAATGGAATCCACACTTAAATGGGTTAGGTTTTTAGGGGTTTACGACGTTGAATTGGTTAGTGGTTGGGAATTAGGATTTAAGGGGTTAGGAGTTAAGGGTTTAGGTGTTAGGAATTAGGGTTTAAAGGGTCAAGGGTTATGGTTTGGGAATTAGGGTTTAAGGGGTTAGGGGTTTTGGGGTTGAGGGGCTTAAATGGGTTAGGGGTTAACGGGTTAGGGGTAGGGGTTAAGGGTTTAGAGGTTTAGGGTTTAGGGGTTAAATGGGTTAGGGGTTTAGAGGTTTCGTTGGGGTAAATGGGTTAGGGGTTAAGGTTTTAAAGGTTTAGGGTTTAGGGGGTTAAATGGGTTAGGGGTTAGGAATTAGGGTTTAAGGGGTCAAGGGTTAAGGGATTAGAGGTTTAGGTGTTTAAGGGGTTGAATGGGTTATGGGTTAGGAATTAGGGTTTAAGGGGTTATAGGTTTAGGGCTTAGGGGGTTAAATGGGTTAGGGTTGGTTTAGAGGTTTAGTGGGTTAGGGGATTTAACAGTTAAGGATTTTAGGGGTTAGAAGTTAGGGGTTAACAGGTTAGGGGTATGGGTTAAGGGTTTAGAGGTTTAAGGTTTAGGGGATTAAATGGGTTAGGGGTTAGGAATTAGGGTTTAAGGGGTTAAAGGTTTAGGTGTTTAAGGGGTTGAATGGGTTATGGGTTGGGAATTAGGGTTTAAGGGGTTATAGGTTTAGGGTTTAGGGGGTTAAATGGGTTAGGGTTGGTTTAGAGGTTTAGGGGGTTAGGGGATTTAGCAGTTAAGGATTTTAGGGGTTAGAAGTTAGGGGTTAACGGGTTAGGGGTATGGGTTAAGGGTTTAGAGGTTTAGGGTTTAGGGGGTTAAATGGGTTAGGGGTTAGGAATTAGGGTTTAAGGGGTCAAGGGTTAAGGGGTTAGAGTTTTAGGTGTTTAAGGGGTTGACTGGGTTATGGGTTGGGAATTAGGGTTTAAGCGGTTATAGGTTTAGGGTTTAGTGGGTTGAAAGGGTTAGGGTTGGTTTAGAGGTTTAGGGGGTTATGGGTTTAGGGTTTAGAGGTTTAGGGTTTAGGGGGTTAAATGGGTTACAGGTTTAGAGGTTTAGGGGGTTAGGGGATTTAGCAGTGAAGGATTTAGGGGTTAAGGGTTAGGGTTTTGGGGGTTAAATGGAATCCACACTTAAATGGGTTAGGTTTTTAGGGGTTTAGGGTGTTGAATTGGTTAGGGGTTGGGAATTAGGGTTTAAGAGGTTAGGGGTTAAGGTTTTAGAGGTTTAGGGTTTAGGGGGTTAAATGGGTTACAGGTTTAGAGGTTTACGGGGTTAGGGGATTTAGCAGTGAAGGATTTTAGGGGTTAGGGGTTAGGGTTTTGGGGGTTAAATTGAATCCGCACTTAAATGGGTTAGGTTTTTAGGGGTTTAGGGTGTTGAATTGGTTACGGGTTGGGAATTAGGGTTTAAGGGATTAGGGGTTAAGGGTTTAGGCATTAAGAATTAGGGTTTAAGGGTTCAAGGATTATGGGTTCGGAATTAGGGTTTAAGGGGTTAGGGGTTTTAGGGTTTAGGGGCTTAAATGGGTTAAGGGTTAACGGGCTAGGGGTAGTGGTTAAGGGTTTAGAGGGTTAGGGTTTAGGGGTTAAATGGGTTAGGGGTTTAGAGTTTTAGTAGGGGTAAATGGGTTAAGGGTTAAGGGTTTAGAGGTTTAGGGTTTAGGGGGTTAAGGGTTTAGGGGTTAGGAATTAGGGTTTAAGGGGTCAAGGGTTATGGGTTGGGAATTATGGTTTAAGGGGTTAGGGGTTAAGGGTTTAAAAGTTTATGGTTTAGGGGGTTATATGGGTTACAGGTTTAGAGGTTTAGGGGGTTAGGGGATTTAGCAGTGAAGGATTTTAGGGGTTGGGGGTTAGGGTTTTGGGTGTTAAATGGAATCCACACTTAAATGGGTTAGGCTTTTAGGGGTTTAGGGTGTTGAATTGGTTAGGGGTTTTGGGGTTTGTGTGGACTTAAATGGGTTAGGGGGTTAACGGGTTAGGGGTAGGGGTTAGGTTTAGAGGTTTAGGGTTTAGGGGTTAAATGGGTTAGGGGTTTAGAGGTTTAGTGGGGGTACATGGGTTAGGAGTTAAGGGTTTAGGGGGTTAAATGGGTTAGGAGTTAGGAATTCGGGTTTAAGGGGTCAAGGGTTAAGGGGTTAGAGGTTTAGGTTTTTAAGGGGTTGAATGGGTTATGGGTTGGGAATTAGGGTTTAAGGGGTTATAGATTTAGGGTTTAGGGGGTTAAACGGGTGAGGGTTGGTTTAGAGGTTTAGGGGGTTAGGGGATTTAGCAGTTAAGGATTTTAGGGGTTAGAAGTTAGGGGTTAACGGGTTAGGGGTAGGGGTTAAGGGTTTATAGGTTTAGGGTTTAGGGGGTTAAATGGGTTAGGTGTTAGGAATTAGGGTTTAAGGGGTTAGAGGTTTAGGTGTTTAAGGGGTTGAATGGGTTATGGGTTGGGAATTAGGGTTTAAGGGGTTATAGGTTTAAGGTATAGGGTGTTAAATGGGTTAGGGTTGGTTTAGAGGTTTAGGGGGTTAGGGGATTTAGCAGTTAAGGATTTTAGGGGCTGAAGTTAGGGGTTAATGGGGTTAATTGGTTAGGTTTTTAGGTGTTTAGGGTGTTGAATTGGTTAGGGGTTCAGAATTAGGGTTTTAGGGGTTAGCGGTTAAGGGTTTAGAGGTTTAGGGTTTAAGGGGTTAAATGGGTTACAGGTTTAGAGGTTTAGGGGGTTAGGGGATTTAGGAGTGAAGGATTTTAGGGGTTAGGGGTTAGGGTTTTGGGGGTTAAATGGAATCCACACTTAAATGGGTAAGGTTATTAGGGGTTTAGGGTGTTGAATTGGTTAGGGGTTCGGAATTAGGGTTTAAGGGGTTAGGGGTTAGGGGTTTAGAGGTTTACGGTTTAGGGGGTTAAATGGGTTACATGTTTAGAGGTTTAGGGGGTTAGGGGATTTAACAGTGAAGGATTTTAGGGGTTAGGAGTTAAGGTTTTGTGGGTTAAATGGAATCCACACTTAAATGGGTTAGGTTTTTAGGGGTTTACGGTGTTGAATTGGTTAGGGGTTGGGAATTAGGGTTTAAGTGGTTAGGGGTCAGGAATTAGGGTTTTAGGGGTCAAGGGTTATGGGTTGGGAATTAGGGTTTAAGGGGTTAGGGGTTTTTGGGTTTAGGGGCTTAAATGGGTTAGGGGTTTACGGGTCAGGGGTAGGGGTTAAGGGTTTAGAGGTTTAGGGTTTAGGGGTTAAAAGGGGTAGGGGTTTAGAGGTTTAGTGGGGATAAATGGGTTAGGGGTTAAGGGTTTAGAGGTTTAGGGTTTAGGGGGTTAAATGGGTTAGGCATTAGGAATTAGGGTTTACAGGGTGAAGGGTTAAGGGGTTAGAGGTTTAGGTCTTTAAGGGGTTGAATGGGTTATGGGTTGGGAATTAGGGTTTAAGGGGTTATAGGTTTAAGGTTTAGGGGGTTAAATGGGTTAGGGTTGGTTTAGAGGTTTAGGGGGTTAGGGGATTTAGCAGCTTAAGGATTTTAGTGGGGTTAGAAGTTAGAGGTTAACGTTAGGGGTATGGTTAGGGGGTTTTAGAGGTTTAGGAGGTTAAATGAGTTAGGGGTTAGGAATTAGGGTTTAAGGGGTCAAGGGTTAAGGGGTTAGAGGTTTAGGTGTTTAAGGGGTTGAATGGGTTATGGGTTGGGAATTAGGGTTTAAGGGGTTATAGGTTTAGGGTTTAGGGTGTTAAATGGGTTAGGGTTGGTTTAGAGGTTTAGGGGGTTAGGGGATTTAGCAGTTAAGTATTTTAGGGGTTAGAAGTTAGGGGTTAATGGGGTTAAATGGGTTAGGATTTTAGGTGTTTAGGGTGTTGAATTGCTTAGGGGTTCGGAATTATGGTTTTAGGGGTTAGGGGTTAAGGGTTTAGAGGTTTAGGGTTTAGGGGGTTAAATGGGTTACATGTTTAGAGGTTTAGGGAATTAGGAGATTTAGCAGTGAAGGATTTTAGGGGTTAGGGGTTAGGGTTTTGGGGGTTAAATGGAATCCACACTTAAATGGGTTAGGTTCTTAGGGATTTAGGGTGTTGAATTGGTTAGGGATTGGGAATTAGGGTTTAAAGGGTTAGGGGTTAAGGGTTTAGAAGTTTACGGTTTAGGGGTTAAATGGGTTATAGGTTTAGAGGTTTAGAGGGTTAGGGGATTTAGCAGTGAAGGATTTTAGGGGTTAGGGATTAAGGTTTTTGGGGTTAAATGGAATCCACACTTAAATGTGCTAGGATTTTAGGGGTTTACGGTGTTGAATTGGTTAGGGGTTGGGAATTAGGGTTTAAGGGGTTAGGGGTTAGGAATTAGGGTTTAAGGGGTCAAGGGTTATGGGTTGGGAATTAGGGTTTAAGGGGTTAGGGGTTTTGGGGTTTAGGGCTTAAATGGGTTAAGGGTTAACGGGTTAGGGGTAGGGGTTAAGGGTTTAGAGGTTTAGGGTTTAGGGGTTAAATGGGTTAGGGGTTTAGAGGTTTAGTGGGTAAATGGGTTAGGGGTTAAGGGTTTAGAGGTTTAGTTTTTAGCGGGTTAAATGGGTTAGGCGTTAGGAATTAGGGTTTAAGGGGTCAAGGGTTAAGGGGTTAGACGTTTAGATGTTTAAGGGGTTGAATGGGTTATGGGTTGGGAATTAGGGTTTAAGGGGTTATAGGTTTAGGGTTTAGGGGGTTAAATGGGTTAGGGTTGGTTTAGAGGTTTAAGGGGTTAGGGGATTTAGCAGTTAAGGATTTTAGGGGTTAGAAGTTAGGGGTTAACGGGTTAGGGGTATGGGTTAAGTGTTTAGAAGTTTAGGGTTTAAGGGGTTAAATCGGTTAGGTGTTAGGAATTAGGGTTTAAGGGGTCCAGGGTTAAGGGGTTAGAGGTTTAGGTGTTTAAGGGGTTAAATGGGTTATGGGTTGGGAATTAGGGTTTAAGGGGTTAGAGGTTTAGGGTTGGTTTAGAGGTTTAGGGGGTTAGGGGATTTAGCAGTTAAGGATTTTAGGGGTTAGAAGTTAGGGGTTAATGGGTTAGGGGTATGGGTTAAGGGTTTAGAGGTTTAGGGTTTAGGGGGTTAAATGGGTTAGGGGTTAGGAATTAGGGTTTATGGGGTCAAGGGTTAAGGGGTTAGAGGTTTAGGTGTTTAACGGGTTGAATGGGTCATGGGTTGGGAATTAGGGTTTAAGGGGTTATAGGTTTAGGGTTTAGGGGATTAAATGGGTTAGGGTTGGTTTAGAGGTTTAGGAGGTTAGGGGATTAGGGTTTAGAGGTTTAGGGTTTAAGGGGTTAAATGGGTTATAGGTTTAGAGGTTTAGCGGGTTAGGGATTTAACAGTCAAGGATTTAGGTTAGGGGTTAGGGTTTTGGGGGTTAAATGGAATCCACACTTAAATGGGTTAGGTTTTTAGGGGTTTAGGGTGTTGAATTGGTTAGGGGTTGGGAATTGGGGTTTAAGGGGTCAGGGGTTAAGGGTTTAGAGGTTTATGGTTTATGGGGTTAAATGGGTTACAGGTTTAGAGGTTTAGGGGGTTAGGGGATTTAGCAGTGAAGGATTTTAGGGGTTAGGGGTTAGGGTTTTGGGGGTTAAATTGAATCCATACTTAAATGGGTTAGGTTTTTAGGGGTTTAGGGTGTTGAATTGGTTAGGGGTTGGGAATTAGGGTTTAAGGGATTAAGGGTTAAGGGTTTAGGCGTTAAGAATTAGGGTTTAAGGGTTCAAGGGTTATGGGTTTGGAATTAGGGTTTAAGGGGTTAGGGGTTTTGGGGTTTTGGGGCTTAAATGGGTTAAGGGTTAACGGGTTAGGGGTAGGGGTTAAGGGTTTGGAGGTTTAGAGTTTAGGGGTTAAATGGGTTAGGGGTTTAGAGGTTTAGTAGGGGTAAATGGGTTAGGGGTTAAGGGTTTAGAGGTTTAGGGTTGAGGGGGTTAAGGGTTTAGGGGTTAGGAATTAGGGTTTAAGTGGTCAAGGGTTATGGGTTGGGAATTATGGTTTAAGGGGTTAGGGGTTAAGGGTTTAGAGGTTTAGGGTTTAGGGGGTTAAATGTGATATAGGCTTAGAGGTTTAGGGGGTTACAGGATTTAGCAGCGAAGGATTTTAGGGGTTAGGGTTTTGAGGGTTAAATGGAATCCACACTTAAATGGGTTAGGTTTTTAGGGGTTTAGGGTCTTGAATTGGTTAGGGGTTTTTGGGATTAGGGGCTTAAATGGGTTACAGGTTTAGAGGTTTAGGGTGTTAGGGGATTTAGCAGTGAGTGATTTTAGGGGTTAAGGGTTAGGGTTTTGAGGGTTAAATGGAATCCACACTTAAATGGGCTAGGTTTTTAGGGGTTTACGATGTTGAATTGGTTAGGGGTTGGGAATTAGGGTTTAAGGGGTTAGGGGTTAAGGGTTTAGGGGTTAGGAATTAGGGTTTAAGGGGTCAAGGGTTATGGGTTGGGAATTAGGGTTTAAGGGGTTAGGGGTTTTGGGGTTTAGTGGCTTAAATGGGTAACGGGTTAACGGGTTAGGGGTAGGTGTTAAGGGTTTAGAGGTTTAGGGTTTAGGGGTTAAATGGGTTAGGGGTTTAGAGGTTTAGTGGGGGTAAATGGGTTATGGGTTAAGGGTTTAGAGGTTTAGTTTTTAGGGGGTTAAATGGGTTAGGCATTAGGAATTAGGGTTTAAGGGGTCAAGGGTTAAGGGGTTAGAGGTTTAGGAATTTAAGGGGTTGAATGGGTTATGGGTTGGGAATTAGGGTTTAAGGGGTTATAGGTTTAGGGTTTAGGGGGTTAAATGGGTTGGGGTTGGTTTAGAGGTTTAGGGGGTTAGGGGATTTAGCAGTTAAGGATTTTAGGGGTTAGAAGTTAGGGGTTAACGGGTTAGGGGTTTAGAGGTTTAGGGTTTAGGGGGTTAAATGGGTTAGGCGTTAGGAATTAGGGTTTAAGGGGTCAAGGGTTAAGGGGTTAGAGGTTTAGGTGTTTAAGGGTTTGAATGGGTTATGGGTTGGGAATTAGGGTTTAAGGGGTTATAGGTTTAGGGTTTAGGGGTTAAATGGGTTAGGGTTGGTTTACAGGTTTAGGGGTTAGGGATTCATAGCTAAGGATTATAGGGGTTAAAAGTTAGGGGTTAACGTTAGGTATGGGTTATCGTTATGAAGGTTTAGGGTTTAGGGGGTTAAATGGGTTAGGCGTTAGGAATTAGGGTTTAAGGGGTCAAGGGTTAGGGGGTTAGAGTTTTAGGTGTTTAAGGGGTTGAATGGGTTATGGGTTGGGAATTAGGGTGGAAGGGGTTATAGGTTTAGGGTTTCAGGGGTTGGGTGGTATGGTTAGGCTGGTTCCTGTAGTTTGGGGGCTGTGGATTATGGTGTAGAGGTTACGTTTAGGGGGTTAAATGGGTTACAGGTTTAGAGGTTTAGGGGGTTAGGGGATTTAGCAGTGAAGGATTTTAGGGGTTAGGGGTTAGGGTTTCGGGGGTTAAATGGAATCCACACTTAAATGGGTTAGGTTTTTAGGGGTTTACAGTGTTGAATTGGTTAGGGGTTGGGAATTAGGTCTTAAGGGTTTAGGGGTTAAGGGTTTAGAGATTTAGGGTTTAGGGGGTTAAATGGGTTACAAAGCTTAGAGTTTTAGGGGGTTGGGGGATTTAGCAAGAAGGATTTTAGAGGTTAGGGGTTAGGGTTTCTTTGGGGGTTAAATTGAATCCACATACTTAAATGGGTTAGGTTTTTAGGGGTTTAGTGGGTGTTGAATCGTTAGGGGTTGGGACTAGGTTTAAGGGATTAGGGGTTAAGGGTTGAGGGGTTAGGAATTAGGGTTTAAGGGGTCAAGGGTTATGGGCTGGGAATTAGGGTTTAAGGGGTTAGGGTTTTGGGGTTTAGGGGCTTAAATGGGTTAAGGGTTAACGGGTTAGGGGTTGCGGTTAAGGGTTTAGAGGTTTAGGGTTTAGGGGTTAAATGGGTTAGGGGTTTATAGGTTTAGTACGGGTAAATGGTTTGGGGGTTAGGGGTTTTGAGGTTTAGGGTTTAGGGGGTTAAGGGTTTAGGTGTTAGGAATTAGGGTTTAAGGGGTCAAGGGTTATGGGTTTGGAATTATGGTTTAAGGAGTTAGGGGTTAAGGGTTTAGAATTTTAGGGTTTAGGGGGTTAAATGGGGTATAGGTTTAGAGGTTTAGGGGGTTACAGGATTTAGCAACGAAGGATTTTAGGGGTTAGAGGTTAGGGTTTCGGGGGTTAAATGGAATCCACACATAAATGGGTTAGGTTTTTAGGGGTTTAGGGTGCTGAATTGGTTAGGGGTTTTTAGGTTTAGGGGCTTAAATGGGTTACAGGTTTAGAGGTTTAGGGGGTTAGGGGATTTAGCAGTGAGGGATTTTAGGGGTTAGGGGTTAGGGTTTTGGAGGTTAAATGGAATCCATACTTAAATGGGTTAGGTTTTTAGGGGTTTAGGGTGTTGAATTGGTCAGGGGTTTTGGGGTTTAGGGGCTTAAATGGGTTAGGCATTAACGGGTTAGGGGTAGGGGTTAAGGGTTTAGAGGTTTAGGGTTTAGGGGTTAAATGGGTTAGGGGTTTAGAGGTTTAGTGGGGGTAAATCGGTTATGGGTTAAGGGTTTAGAGGTTTAGGGTTTAGGGGGTTAAGGGTTTAGGGGTTATGAATTAGGGTTTAAGGTGTCAAGAGTTATGGGTTGGGAATTAAGGTTTAAGGGGTTAGGGGTTAAGGGTTTATAGGTTTAGGTTTTAGGGGGTTATATGGGTTACATGTTTAGAGGTTTAGGGGGTTAGGGGATTTAGCAGTGAAGGATTTTAGGGGTTGGGGGTTAGGGTTTTGGGGGTTAAATGGAGCCACTCTTAAATGGGTTAGGTTTTTAGGGGTTTAGGCTGTTGAGGTGGTTAGGGGTTTTGGGGTTTAGGGGCTTAATTGGGTTAGGGGTTAATGGGTTAGGGGTATGGGTTAAGGGTTTAGAGGTTTAGGGTTTAGGGGTTAAATGGGTTCGGGGTTTAGAGGTTTAGTGGGGGTAAATGGGTTAGGGGTTAAAGGTTTAGAGGTTTAGCGTTTAGGGGGTTAAATGGGTTAGCCCGGTTAGGAATTAGGGTTTAAGTGGTCAAGGGTTAAGGGGTTAGAGGTTTAGGTGTTTAAGTGGTTGAATGGGTTATAGGGTGGGAATTAGGGTTTAAGGGGTTATAGGTTTAGGGTTTAGGGGGTTAAATGAGTTAGGGTTGGTTTAGAGGTTTAGGAGGTTAGGGGATTTAGCAGTTTAGGATTTTAGGGGTTAGATGTTAGTTGTTAATGGGGTTAAATGGGTTAGGTTTTTAGGGGTTTATGGCGTTGAATTGGTTAGGAGTTGGGAATTAGGGTTTAAGGGGTTAGGGGTTAAGGGTTTAGAGTTTTAGGGTTTAGGGGTTAAATGGGTTACAGGTTTAGAGGTTTAGGGGGTTAGGGGATTTAAGGGTTTAAGGGTTTAGAGGTTTAGGGTTTAGGGGGTTAAATGGGTTATCGGTTTAGAGTTTTAGGGGGTTAGGGGATTTAGCAGCGAAGGATTTTAAGGGTTAGGGTTTAGAGTTTTCGGGGTTAAATCGAATCCACACTTAAATGGGTTAGGTTTTTAGGGGTTTAGTGTGTTGAATTGGTTAGGGGTTTTGGGGTTTAAGAGCTTAAATGGGTTACATGTTTAGAGGTTTAGGGGGTTAGGGGATTTAGCAGTGAAGTATTTTAGGGGTTAGGGGTTAAATGGAATCCACACTTAAATGGGTTAGGTTTTTAGGGGTTTAGGGTGTTGAATTGGTTAGGGGATTTGGGGTTTAGGGGCTTAAATGGGTTAGGGGTTAACGGGTTAGGGGTAGGGTTTAAGGGTTTATGGGTTAAATGGGTTAGGGGTTTAGAGGTTTAATGGGGTAAATGGGTTAGGGGTTAAGGGTTTAGAGGTTTACGGTTTAGGGGGTTAATTCTTTAGGGGTTAGGAATTAGGGTTTAAGGGGTCAAGGGTTATTGGTTTGGAATTACGGTTTAAGGGGTTAGCGGTTAAGGGTTTAGAGGTTTAGGGTTTAGGGGGTTATATGGGTTACAGGTTTAGAGGTTTAGGGGGTTAGGGGATTTAGCAGTGAGGGATTTTAGGGGTTGGGGTTTAGGGTTTTGGGGGTTAAATGGAATCCACACTTAAATGTGTTAGGTTTTTAGGGGTTTAGGGTGTTGAATTGGTTACGAGTTTTGGGGTTTAGGGGCTTAAATGGGTTCGGGGTTAACGGGTTAGGGGTAGGGGTTAAGGGGTTAGAGGTTTAGGGTTTAGGGGTTAAATGGGTTAGTGGTTTAGAGGTTTAGTGGGGGTAAATGGGTTAGGGGTTAAGGGTTTAGAGGTTTAGGGTTTAGGGGGTTAAATGGGTTAGGGGTTAGGAATTAGGGTTTAATGAGTCAAGGGTTAAGGGGTTAGAGGTTTAGGTGTTTAAGGGGATGAATGGGTTATGGGTTGGGAAATATCGTTTAAGGGGTTATAGGTTTAGGGTTTAGGGGGTTAAATGGGTAAGGGTTTGTTTATAGGTTTAGGGGGTTAGGGGATTTAGCAGTTAAGGATTTTAGGGGTTAACGGGTTAGGGGTATGGGTTAAGGGTTTAGAGGTTTAGGGTTTAGGGGGTTAAATGGGTTAGGGGTTAGGAATTAGGGTTTAAGGGGTCAAGGGTTAAGGGGTTAGAGGTTTAGGTGTTTAAGGGTTGAATGGGTTATGGGTTGGGAATTAGGGTTTAAGGGGTTATAGGTTTAGGGTTTAGGGGGTTAAATGGGTTAGGGTTGGTTTAGAGGTTTAGGGGGTTAGGGGATCAGGGTTTAGAGGTTTAGGGTTTAGGGGGCTAAATGGGTTACAGGTTTAGAGGTTTAGGGTGTTAGGGGATTTAGCAATGAAGGATTTAGGGGTTAGGGGTTAGTGTTTTGGGGGTTAAATGGAATCCACACTTAAATGGGTTAGGTTTTTAGGGGTTTAGGGTGTTGAATTGGTTAGGGGTTGGGAATAAGGGTTTAAGGGGTTAGGGGTTAAGGGTTTAGAGGTTTAGGGTTTAGGGGGTTAAATGGGTTACAAGTTTAAAGGTTTAGGGGTTTAGGGGATTTAGCAGTGAAGGATTTTAGGGGTTAGGGGTTAGGGTTTTGGGGGTTAAATTGAATCCACACTTAAATGGGTTAGGTTTTTAGGGGTTTAGGGTGTTGACTTGGTTAGGGGACGGAATTAGGGTTTAAGGGATTACGGTTTAAGGGTTTAGGGGTTAGGAATTAGGGTTTAAGGGGTCAAGGGTTATGGTTTGGGAATTAGGGCTTAAGGGGTTAGGGGTTTTAGAGTTTAGGGGGTTAAATGGGTTAAGGGTTAACGACTTAGGGGTAGGGGTTAAGGGTTTAGAGGTTTAGGGTTTAGGGGTTAAATGGGTTAGGGGTTTAGAGGTTTAGTAGGGGTAAATGGGTTAGGGGTTAAGGGTTTAGAGGTTTAGGGTTTAGGGGGTTAAGGGTTTAGGGGTTAGGAATTAGTGTTTAAGGGGTCAAGGGTTATGGGTTGGGAATTATGGTTTTAGGGGTTAAGGGTTAAGGGTTTAGAAGTTTAGGGTTTAGGGGGTTAAATGGGGTATAGGCTTAGAGGTTTAGGGGGTTACAGGATTTAGCAGCGAAGGATTTTAGGGGTTAGGGGTTAGGGTTTTGAGGGTTAAATGGAATCCACACTTAAATGGGTTACGTTTTTAGGGGTTTCGGGTCTTGAATTGATTAGGGGTTTTTTGGATTAGGGGCTTAAATGGGTTACAGTTTTAGAGGTTTAGGGGGTTAGGGGATTTAAGGGTTTAAGGGTTTAGGGTTTAGGGGGTTAAATGGGTTATCGGTTTAGAGTTTTAGGGGGTTAGGGGATTTAGCAGCGAAGGATTTTAAGGGTTAGGGGTTAGGGTTTTCGGTGTTAAATGGAATCCACACTTAAATGGGTTAGGTTTTTAGGGGTTTAGTGTGTTGAATTGGTTAGGGGTTTTGGGGTTTAAGAGCTTAAATGGGTTACAGGTTTAGAGGTTTAGGGGTTAGGGGATTTAGCAGTGAAGGATTTTAGGGGTTAGGGGTTAGGTTTTTAGGGGTTAAATGGAATCCACACATAAATGGGTTAGGTTTTTAGGGGTTTAGGGTGTTGAATTGGTTAGGGGTTTTGGGGTTTAGGGGCTTAAATGGGTTAGGGGTTAACGGGTTAGGGGTAGGGTTTAAGGGTTTAGAGGTTTAGGGTTTATGGGTTAAATGGGTTAGGGGTTTAGAGGTTTAATGGGGGTAAATGTGTTAGGGGTTAAGGGTTTAGAGGTTTAGGGTTTAGGGGGTTAACGGTTTAGGGGTTAGGAATTAGGGTTTAAGGGGTCAAGGGTTATTGGTTGGGAATTAGGGTTTAAGGGGTTAGCGGTTAAGGGTTTAGAGGTTTAGGGTTTAGGGGGTTATATGGGTTACAGGTTTAGAGGTTTAGGGGGTTAGGGGATTTAGCATTGAGGGATTATAGGGTTTGGGGGTTAGGGTTTTGTGGGTTAAATGGAATCCACACTTAAATGTGTTAGGTTTTTAGGGGTTTAGGGTGTTGAATTGGTTACGAGTTTTGGGGTTTAGGGGCTTAAATGGGTTAGGGGTTAACGGGTTAGGGGTAGGGGTTAAGGGTTTAGAGGTTTATGGTTTAGGGGTTAAATTGGTTATTGGTTTAGAGATTTAGTGGGGGTAAATGGGTTAGGGGTTAAGGGTTTAGAGGTTTAGGGTTTAGGGGCTTAAATGGGTTACAGGTTAGGAATTAGGGTTTAATGAGTCAAGGGTTAAGGGGTTAGAGGTTTAGGTGTTTAAGGGGTTGAATGGGTTATGGGTTGGGAATTAGGGTGTAAGGGGTTATACGTTTAGGGTTTAGGGGGTTAAATGGGTAAGGGTTGGTTTATAGGTTTACAGGGTTAGGGGATTTAGCAGTTAAGGATTTTAGGGGTTAACGGGTTAGGGGTATGGGTTAAGGGTTTAGAGGTTTAGGGTTTAGGGGGTTAAATTGGTTAGGGGTTAGGAATTAGGGTTTAAGGGGTCAAGGGTTAAGGGGTTAGAGTTTTAGGTGTTTAATGGGTTGAATGGGTTATGGGTTGGGAATTAGGGTTTAAGGGGTTATAGGTTTAGGGTTTAGGGGGTTAAATGGGTTAGGGTTGGTTTAGAGGTTTAGGGGGTTAGGGGATTAGGGTTTAGAGGTTTAGGGTTTAGGGGGTTAAAGGGTTACAAGTTTAGAGGTTTAGGGGGTTAGGGGATTTAGCAGTGAAGGATTTAGGGGTTAGGGGTTAAGGTTTTGGGGGTTAAATGGAATCCACACTGAAATGGGTTAGGTTTTTAGGGGTTTAGGGTGTTGAATTGGTTAGGGGTTGGGAATAAGGGTTTAAGGGGTTAGGGGTTAAGGGTTTAGAGGTTTAGGGTTTAGGGGGTTAAATGGGTTACAGTTTTAAAGGTTTAGTGGGTTAGGGGATTTAGCAGTGAAGGATTTTAGGGGTTAGGTTTTTGGGGGTTAAATTGAATCCACACTTAAATGGGTTAGGTTTTTAGGGTATTAGGTTGTTGAAGTTTTTAGGGGTTGGGACTTAGGGTTTAAGGGATTAGGGGTTAAGGGTTTAGGGGTTAGGGATTAGGGTTTAAGGGGTCAAGGGTTATGGGTTGGGAATTAGGGCTTAAGGGGTTAGGGGTTTTAGGGTTTAGGGGCTTAAATGGGTTAAAAGTTAATGGGTTAGGGGTAGCGGTTAAGGGTTTAGAGGTTTAGGGTTTAGGGGTTAAATGGGTTAGGGTCTTAGAGGTTTAGTAGGGGTAGATGGGTTAGGGGTTAAGGGTTTAGAGGTTTAGGGTTTAGGGGGTTAAGTGTTTAGGGGTTAGGAATCAGGGTTTAATGGGTCAAGGGTTATGGGTTGGGAATTATGGTTTAAGGGGTTAGGGGTTAAGGGTTTAGAGGTTTAGGGTTTAAGGGGTTAAATGGGGTATAGGTTTAGAGGTTTAGGGGGTTACAGGAATTAGCACCGAAGGATTTTAGTGGTTAGGGTTTAGGGTTTTGGGGGTTAAATGGAATCCACACTTAAATGGGTTAGGTTTTTAGGGGTTTAGGGTGTTGAATTACAGTTTTAAATTTTATAAACATGCTGCTGTGCTGAGGCTGGTGTTAGGGATTGAAGTGAGTGGACGGAAGCTAGGGGTTAGGGTTTTGGAGGTTAAATGGAATCCATACTTAAATGGGTTAGGTTTTTAGGGGTTTAGGGTGTTGAATTGGTTAGGGGTTTAGGGGTTTAGGGGCTTAAATGGGTTAGGGGTTAAAGGGTTAGGGGTAGGGGTTAAGGGTTTAGAGGTTTAGGGTTTAGGGGTTAAATGGGTTAGGGGTTTAGAGGTTTAGTGGGGGTAAATGGGTTAGGGGTTAAGGGTTTAGAGGTTTAGGGTTTAGGGGGTTAACGCTTTAGGGTTTAGGAATTAGGGTTTAAGGGGTCAAGGGTTATTGGTTGGGAATTAGGGTTTAAGGGGTTATCGGTTAAGGGTTTAGAGGTTTATGGTTTAGGGGGTTATATGGGTTACAGGTTTAGAGGTTTAGGGGGTTAGGGGATTTAGCAGTGAGAGATTTTAGGGGTTGGGGGTTAGGGTTTTGGGGGTTAAATGGAATCCACACTTAAATGTGTTAGGTTTTTAGGGGTTTAGGGTGTTGAATTGGTTACGATTTTTTGGGGGTTAAGGGTTTAGAGGTTTAGTGTTTAGAGGTTAAATGGGTTGGTGGTTTAGAGGTTTAGTGGGGGTAAATGGGTTAGGGGTTAAGGGTTTAGAGGTTTAGGGTTTAGGGGGTTAAATGGGTTAGGGGTTAGGAATTAGGGTTTAATGAGTCAAGGGTTAAGGGGTTAGAGGTTTAGGTGTTTAAGGGGATGAATGGGTTATTGGTTGGGAAATAGGGTTTAAGGGGTTATAGGTTTAGGGTTTAGGGGGTTAAATAGGTAAGGGTTGGTTTATAGGTTTAGGGGGTTAGGGGATTTAGCAGTTAAGGATTTTAGGGGTTAACGTGTTAGGGGTATGGGTTAAGGATTTAGAGGTTTAGGGTTTAGGGGGTTAAATGGGTTAGGGGTTAGGAATTAGGGTTTAAGGGGTCAAGGGTTAAGGGGTTAGAGGTTTAGGTGTTTAATGGGTTGAATGGGTTATGGGTTGGGAATTAGGGTTTAAGGGGTTATAGGTTTAGGGTTTAGGGGGTTACATGGGTTAGGGTTGGTTTAGAGGTTTAGGGGGTTAGGGATTAGGTTTAGGGGGCTAAATGGGTTAAGGTGTTTAGAGTTTAGCATAGGATTTAGTACATGATTTAGGGGTTGTTTGTTAGGGTTTTGGGGGTTAAATGGAATCCACACTTAAATGGGTTAGGTTTTTAGGGGTTTAGGGTGTTGAATTGGTTAGGGGTTGGGAATAAGGGTTTAAAGGGTTAGGGGTTAAGGGTTTAGAGGTTTAGGGTTTAGGGGGTTAAATCCGTTACAGGTTTAAAGGTTTAGGGGGTTAGGAGATTTAGCAGTGAAGGATTTTAGGGGTTAGGGGATAGGGTTTTGGGGGTTAAATTGAATCCACACTTAAATGGGTTAGGTTTTTAGGGGTTTAGGGTGTTGAATTGGTTAGGGGTTGGGAGTTAGGGTTTAAGGGATTACGATTTAAGGGTTTAAGGGTTAGGAATTAGGGTTTAAGGGGTCAAGGGTTATGGGTTGGGAATTAGGGCTTAAGGGGTTAGGGTTTTTAGGGTTTAGGCGGCTTAAATGGGTTAAGGGTTAACGGCTTAGGGGTAGGGGTTAAGGGTTTAGAGGTTTAGGGTTTGGGGGTTAAATGGGTTAGGGGTTTAGAGGTTTAGTAGGGGTAAATGGGTTAGGGGTTAAGGGTTTAGAGGTTTAGGGTTTATAGGGTTAAGGGTTTAGGGGTTAGGAATTAGGGTTTTAGGGGTCAAGGGTTATGGGTTGGGAATTATGGTTTAAGGGGTTAAGGGTTAAGGGTTTAGAGGTTTAGGGTTTAGGGGGTTAAATGGGGTATAGGCTTAGAGGTTTAGGGGGTTACAGGATTTAGCAGCGAAGGATTTTAGGGGTTAGGGGTTAGGGTTTTGAGGGTTAAATGGAGTCCACACTTAAATGGGTTAGGTTTTTAGGGGTTTAGGGTCTTGAATTGGTTAGGGGTTTTTTGGATTAGGTGCTTAAATGGGTTACAGGTTCAGAGGTTTAGGGGGTTAGGGGATTTAGCGGTGAGGGATTTTAGGGGTTAGGGTTTTGGGGGTTAAATTTAGTCCATTCTTAAATGGGTTAGGTTTTTAGGGGTTTAGGGTGTTGAATTGGTTAGTGGTTTTGTTGTTTAGGGGCTTAAATGGGTTAGGGGTTAATAGGTTAGGGGTAGGGGTTAAGGGTTTAGAGGTTTAGGGTTTAGGCGTTAAATGGGTTAGGGGTTTAGAGGTTTAGTGGGGGTAAATGGGTTAGAGGTTAAGGGTTTAGAGGTTTAAGGTTTAGGGTGTTAAGGGTTTAGGGCTTAGGAATTAGGGTTTAAGGGGTCAAGAGTTATGGGTTGGGAATTAAGGTTTAAGGGGTTAGGGGTTAAGAATTTAGAGGTTTAGGGTTTAGGGGTTATATGGGTTATAGGTTTAGAGGTTTAGGGGGTTAGGGGATTTAGCAGTGAATGATTTTAGGGGTTGGGGGTTAGGTTTTTGGGGGTTAAATGGAGCCACTCTTAAATGGGTTAGGTTTTTAGGGGTTTAGGGTGTTGAAGTGGTTAGGGGCTTTGGGGTTTAGGGGCTTAAATGGGTTAGGGGTTAATGGGTTAGGGGTATGGGTTAAGGGTTTAGAGGTTTAGGGTTTAGGGGTTAAATGGGTTAGGGGTTTATAGGTTTAGTGGGGGTAAATGGGTTAGGGGTTAAAGGTTTAGAGGTTTAGGGTTTAGGGGGTTAAATGGGTTACCCCGGTTAGGAATTAGTGTTTAAGGGGTCCAACGTTAAGGGGTTAGAGGTTTAGGTGTTTAAGTGGTTGAATGGGTTATGGGTTGGGAATTAGGGTTTAAGGGGTTATAGGTTTAGGGTTTAGGGTGTTAAATGAGTTAGGGTTGGTTTAGAGGTTTAGGGGGTTAGGGGATTTAGCAGTTAAGGATTTTAGGGGTTAGATGTTAGTGGTTAATGGGGTTAAATGGGTTAGGTTTTTAGGAGTTTAGGGTGTGAATTGGTTAGGGTTGGGAATTAGGGTTTAAGGGGTTAGGGGTTAAGGTTTTAGAGTTTTAGGGTTTAGGGGTTAAATGGGTTACAGGTTTAGAGGTTTAGGGGGTTAGGGGATTTAAGGGTTTAAGGGTTTAGGGTTTAGGGGGATAAATGGGTTATCGGTCTAGAGTTTTTGGGGGTTAGGGGATTTAGCAGCGAAGGATTTTAAGGGTTAGGGGTTAGGGTTTTCGGGGTTAAATGGAATCCACACTTAAATGGGTTAGGTTTTTAGGGGTTTAGTGTGTTGAATTGGTTAGGGGTTTTGGGGTTTAAGAGCTTAAATGGGTTACATGTTTAGAGGTTTAGGGGGTTAGGGGATTTAGCAGTGAAGGATTTTAGGGGTTAGGGGTTAGGTTTTTAGGGGTTAAATGGAATCCACACTTAAATGGGTTAGGTTTTTAGGGGTTTAGGGTGTTGAATTGGTTAGGGGTTTTGGGGTTTAGAGGCTTAAATGGGTTAGGGGTTAACAGGTTAGGGGTAGGGTTTAAGGGTTTAGAGGTTTAGGGTTTATGGGTTAAATGGGTTAGGGGTTTAGAGGTTTAATGGGGGTAAATGGGTTAGGGGTTAAGGGTTTAGAGGTTTAGGGTTTAGGGGGTTAACGGTTTAGGGGTTAGGAATTTGGGTTTAAGGGGTCAAGGGTTTTTGGTTGGGAATTAGGGTTTAAGGGGTTAGCGGTTAAGGGTTTAGAGGTTTAGGGTTTAGGGGGTTATATGGGTTACAGGTTTAGAGGTTTAGGGGGTTAGGGGATTTAGCAGTGAGGGATTTTAGGGGTTGGGGGTTAGGGTTTTGGGGGTTAAATGGAATCCACACTTAAATGTGTTAGGTTTTTAGGGGTTTAGGGTGTTGAATTGGTTACGATTTTTGGGGTTTAGGGGCTTAAATGGGTTAGGGGTTAACGGGTTAGCGGTAGGGGTTAAGGGTTTAGAGGTTTAGGGTTTAGGGGTTAAATGGGTTATTGGTTTTGAGATTTAGTGGGGGTAAATGGGTTAGGGGTTAAGGGTTTAGAGGTTTAGGGTTTAAGGGGTTAAATGGGTCACGGGTTAGGAATTAGGGTTTAATGAGTCAAGGGTTAAGGGGTTAGACGTTTAGGTGTTTAAGGGGTTGAATGGGTTATGGGTTGGGAATTAGGGTTTAAGGGGTTATACGTTTAGGGTTTAGGGGGTTAAATGGGTAAGGGTTGGTTTATAGGTTTAGAGGGTTAGGGGATTTAGCAGTTAAGGATTTTAGGGGTTAACGGGTTAGGGGTATGGGTTAAGGGTTTAGAGGTTTAGGGTTTAGGGGGTTAAATGGGTTAGGGGTTAGGAATTAGGGTTTAAGGGGTCAAGGGTTAAGGGGTTAGAGGTTTAGGCGTTTAATGGGTTGAATGGGTTATGGGTTGGGAATTAGGGTTTAAGCGGTTATAGGTTTAGGGTTTAGGGGGTTAAATGGGTTAGGGTTGGTTTAGAGGTTTAGGGGGTTAGGGGATTAGGGTTTAGAGGTTTAGGGTTTAGGGGGTTAAATGGGTTACAAGTTTAGAGGTTTAGGGGGTTAGGGGATTTAGCAGTGAAGGATTTAGGGGTTAGGGGTTAGGGTTTTGGGGGTTAAATGGAATCCACACTTAAATGGGTTAGATTTTTAGGGGTTTAGGGTGTTGAATTGGTTAGGGGTTGGGAATAAGGGTTTAAGGGGTTAGGGGTTAAGGGTTTAGAGGTTTAGGGTTTAGGGGGTTAAATGGGTTACAGGTTTAAAGGTTTAGGGGGTTAGGGGATTTAACAGTGAAGGATTTTAGGGGTTAGGGGTTAGGGTTTTGGGGGTTAAATTGAATCCACACTTAAATGGGTTAGGCTTTTAGGGGTTTAGGGTGTTGAATTGGTTAGGGGTTGGGACTTAGGGTTTAAGGGATTAGGGGTTAAGGGTTTAGGGGTTAGGAATTAGGGTTTAAGGGGTCAAGGGTTATGGGTTGTGAATTAGGGCTTAAGGGGTTAGGGGTTTTAGGGTTTAGGGGATTAAATGGGTTAAGGGTTAACGAGTTAGGGGTAGGGGTTAAGGGATTAGAGGTTTAGGGTTTAGGGGTAAAATGGGTTAGGGGTTTAGAGGTTTAGTAGGGGTAAATGGGTTAGGGGTTAAGGGTTAAGAGGTTTAGGGTTTAGGGGGTTAAGTGTTTAGGGGTTAGGAATTAGGGTTTAATGGGTCAAGGGTTATGGGTTGGGAATTATGGTTTAAGGGGTTAGGGGTTAAGGGTTTAGAGGTTTATATTTTAAGGGGTTAAATGGGGTATAGGTTAGAGGTTTAGGGGGTTACAGGATTTAGCAGCGAAGGATTTTAGGGGTTAGGGTTTAGGGTTTTGGGGGTTAAATGGAATCCACACTTAAATGGGTTAGGTTTTTAGGGGTTTAGGGTGTTGAATTGGTTAGGGGTTTTTGGGTTTAGGGGCTTAAATGGTTTATAGGTTTAGAGGTTTAGGGGGTTAGGGGATTTAGCCGTGAGGGGTTTTAGGGGTTAGGGGTTAGGGTGTTGGGGGTTAAATGGAATCCATACTTAAATGGGTTAGGTTTTTAGGGGTTTAGGGTGTTGAATTGGTTAGGGGTTTTGGGATTTAGGGGCTTAAATGGGTTAGGGGTTAACGGGTTAGGGGTAGGGGTTAAGGGTTTAGAGGTTTAGGGTTTAGGGGTTAAATTGGTTAGTGGTTTAGAGGTTTAGTGGGGGTAAATGGGTTAGGGGTTAAGGGTTTAGAGGTTTAGGGTTTAGGGGGTTAAGGGTTTAGGGGTTAGCAATTAGGGTTTAAGTGGTCAAGAGTTATGGGTTGGGAATTAAGGTTTTAGGTGTTAGGGGTTAAGGGTTTAGAGGTTTAGGGTTTAGGGGGTTATATGGGTTACAGGTTTAGAGGTTTAGGGGGTTAGGTAATTTAGCAGTGAAGGATTTTAGTGGTTGGGGGTTAGGTTTTTGAGGGTTAAATGGAGCCACTCTTAAATGGGTTAGGTTTTTAGGGGTTTAGGGTGTTGAAGTGGTTAGGGGTTTTGGGGTTTAGGGGCTTAAATGGGTTAGAGGTTAACAGGTTAGGGGTATGGGTTAAGGGTTTAGAGTTTTAGGGTTTAGGGGTTAAATGTGTTAGGGGTTTAGAGGTTTAGTGGGGGTAAATTGGTTAGGGGTTAAAGGTTTAGAGGTTTAGGGTTTAGGGGGTTAAATCGATTAGCCCGATTAGGAATTAGGGTTTAAGGGGTCAAGGGTTAAGGGGTTAGAGGATTAGGTGTTTAAGGGATTGAATGGGTTATGGGTTGGGAATTAGGTTTAAGGGGTTATAGGTTTAGGGTTTAGGGGGTTAAATGGGTTAGGGTTGGTTTAGAGATTTAGGGGGTTAGGGGATTTAGCAGTTAAGGATTTTAGGGGTTAGAAGTTAGTGGTTAATGGGGTTAAATGGGTTAGGTTTTTAGGGGTTTAGGGTGTCTAATTGGTTAGGGGTTGGGAATTAGGGTTTTAGGGGTTAGGGGTTAAGGGTTTAAAGGTTTAGCGTTTAGGGGGTTAAATGGGTTATAGGTTTAGAGGTTTAGGGGGTTAGGGGTTAAGGTTTTGGGGGTTAAATGGAATCCACACTTAAATGGGTTAGGTTTTTAGGGGTTTACGGTGTTGAATGGGTTAGGGGTTGGGAATTAGGGCTTAAGGGTTTAGGGGTTAGGAATTAGGGTTTAAGGGGTCAAGGGTTATGGGTTGGGAATTAGGGTTTAAGGGGTTAGGGGTTTTGGGGTTTAAGGGCTTAAATGGGTTAGGTGTTAACGAGTTAGGGGTAGGGGTTAAGGGTTTAGAGGTTTAGCATTTAGGGGTTAAATGGGTTAGGGGTTTAGAGGTTTAGTGGGGCTAAATGGGTTAGGGGTTAAGGGTTTAGAGGTTTAGGGTTTAGGGGGTTAAATGGGTTAAGGGTTAGGAATTAGTGTTTAAGGGGTCAAGGGTTAATGGGTTAGAGGTTTAGGTGTTTAAGGGGTTGAATGGGTTATGGGTTGGTAATTAGGGTTTAAGGGGTTATAGGTTTAAGATTTAGGGGGTTAAATGTGTTAGGATTGGTTTAGAGGTTTAGGGGGTTAGGGGATTTAGTAGTTAAGTATTTTAGGGGTTAGAAGTCAGGGGTTAATGGGGTTAAATGGGTTAGGTTTTTAGGGGTTTAGGGTGTTGAATTGGTTAGGGGTTGGGAATTAGGTTTTAAGGGGTTAGGGGTTAAGGGTTTAGAGGTTTAAGGTTTAGGAGATTAAATGGGTTACAGGTTTAGAGGTTTATGGGGTTAGGGGATTTAGCAGTGAAGGACTTTAGGGGTTAGGGGTTAGGGATTTGGGGGTTAAATGGAATAAACACTTAAATGGGTTAGGTTTTTAGGGGTTTAGGGTGTTGAATTGGTTAGGGTTGGGAATCGAGGTTTAAGGGGTTAGGGGTTAGGAAATAGGGTTTAAGGGGTCAAGGGTTATGGGTTGGGAATTAGGGTTTAAGGGGTTAGGGGTTTTGAGGTTTAGGTGGTTAAATGGGTTAGGATTGGTTTAGAGGTTTAGGGGGTTAGGGGATTTAGCAGTTAAGGATTTTAGGGGTTAGGAGTTAGGGGTTTTAGGGTTTAGGTGCTTAAATGTGTTAGGGGTTAACGTGTTAGGGGTAGGGGTTAAGGGTTTAGAGGTTTAGGGTTTAGGGGTTAAATGGGTTAGGGATTTAGAGGTTTAGTCGGGGTAAATGGGTTAGGGGTTAAGGGTTTAGAGGTTTAAGGTTTAGGGGGTTAAGGGTTTAGGGGTTAGGAATTAGGGTTTAAGGGGTCAAGGGTTATGGGTCAAGGGTTAGTTTTTTGCAATAACATAATTCTCCAATCCCATACACTTCTGCCTGGAATGCAACACTTAACATTCATTTCCTTTTCGGATAATATTCTTTATCCCCTTACATCCATACCTAGGAAAATAAACTTCATTTCAATTTAATCTTGTGAAACTAAAGTGGAATATAAGAGGACCCATTCCAAGAAGGGCATCTCACTCAATGTTCAAATAATATTGTTTATTCCCTTACATCCATACCTAGGAAGATAGACTTCCTTTCAAGTTAATCGTGTGAAACTTAAGTGGAAGATAAAGTGACCCATTCCAAGAAGCTCATCTCACTTCAAAAATTTCTCGAGATTTCCAAGAATTTATAACGATATTAAGGTGCTATGCATTGTCTCCTTTATCACCTCATTGCATTTAGTCAATTGTTTTTTAAATTTAAATTTATTCATTAATTTCAAAAAAATATTATATAAATTATATATAGTTGTTTTTATTTTGATTTATGTTTTAGAATTTTATTTTATTTATATTAATATATCAATTAGTTTTATATAAAATATTTTTAGTTTTTTATATAACATTGATATTACAAAATATTGTAACAAATTTTATTTAATTAAATCTTCATGTATTTTTTTATCATTAATAATAATAAAATAATTTAAAATAAAATTATAATTTTATTATTTTTTATCATTTTTTAATTTTAATAAAGTACTATTAAAATTATATAAAGTACCAATTCTAAAGTACCAAGAGTTTTATATAAAATAAAGTACCAATTCTAACAACTTAATAATTTTGGCGTTTTATTATAGGAATAAAACTCTCGGACGAGAGTTGAAAAAACTCTAGGATGAGAGTTTTTAAAACTCTCATACGAGAGTTTCTAAAACTCTCATACGAGAGCTTTTAAAACTCTCATACGAGAGCTTTTAAAACTCTCATACGAGAGCTTTTAAAACTCTCATACGAGAGTTTTTTAAACTCTCATACGAGAGTTTTTTTAACTCATCCGAAAGTCTTCCCGAGAGTTTCCGTCAATAAAAATCTCGGACGAGAAAATGCATAAATCTCGTCCGAGAGATTTTTAACTCCGGTTAAACCCAATAAAACTCTCGGACGAGAGTTTTTAAAACTCTTGGTCGAGAAATAGAGTTGACTATTTTCTCGGATGAGAAATTAAAAATTTCTCCCAAATTCTAGCCATCCGCCAAAAAGTGTTTCCCAATTTCGCGATTTCACCCTAGTATGAATATGACAAGAAGATGAGGGAATTTGCCAAGGATCAGGTTAATCTACCTACCTCACATGGTATTACAACAGGGAAGGTAATTTATAAGAATTTTGAGAAATTATTTTACCTACAGCACGAGGTGAAACACATATTTATCAACAAGCCCACATTCTTGAAGAATATTGAAGCTGATGAGATTTTTAGAAGGATGATGAAGATAAAAATACCAGAGGCTGAACTTTGGGAAAAATTGATTGATTTAATATGAAATCAGATTGCAGTAGGTATGATCTAGGTGGATATTGGTGGCCACTCGCCTATTCCACTTGGGGCCCCACCATTGTCTCTTTCATTTTTTCAGTTTCGGCACAACTTACTACTTTTAGTAGTTTTTTGGGTCCTGAACTTCCGGAGCTATTTTGAGGCCCTAAACGACATTTTTTGGGCATCATGCCTCCAACGAATATTGTTTCATTATGAAATGGATATTCATGGTGAAATTTGTAGTCCTTGGATAGATATTTCTAATGATGTATCATGTGCGTCAAACAAAGATAGTATGCCAAAGTTACGTCCGTGGGAAGTTGAAACACCAATTTACCGAAGCGGGGCCCATAGTTTTGGTGCTTCATCTCCTAGGGTTAGGTTTTTGGATGTTTAGAGTTCTTCATTGTTTCTCAATAATAAATAGGCCCTCGAGCCTCATTGTAACTCAGTTCAGAGGCCTGTAGCCGCCACATCTTTTCTTAGAGATAGCTACCAGTTCCCTAGCTAGTTTTATTTCCATTCTGTCTGTAAGAAAATTTCAGTTCTTTGATATTAATGAAATGAAGTGTTATTTCTGTTGCATATCTATATTTATGGTTATGTTTTTATTCTATTGCGTTCCTACATAAATCCAGATCAGTGGTATCAGAGCGGTCTGCTTTTTCTCGATCCTTCTTTGCATGTCCCCAACGAGGTCGGGGTATAAGGATTTAGGGCTCGATAAGGTGGAACCTTTGCAAGATCAGCCTCGCAAACCCCGACGGACGCCCATGGGGGACGAAAAGAAAGATGAGGGAGCAGGAGATCCTATCAAAATATTTCTCGAGGAGGCCCTCGAAAAACAAAGGAACGCGATGATGGATAACTTTGCCCAGATCCTTCAACGACTGCCCACCGACAGCTCATCTGCATCTAGCAACCACTCTAGAGGTGCGACTCCTTTTAAGGTACAAGTAAATTTTGACATTCCCATATTTGAGGGTCAAATAGATGCAGATGCCATAAATAGATGGTTGAATCTATTAGAAGGATATTTCTTGGTTCATGACTTTTCTGACAGGGAGAAGATTATTTTTGCACTCCTTACAGTTTCCCCCCATGTCAAGGACTGGTGGGAAACCCACTATGAGAAAAAGGACGAGACAAAACCCTCTCTGTTCCCGGTCGTACCCACTTGGAATTATTTTCGAGACGCCATCAAGGAACAATACTATCCCGTGGGGAGCTATGAGGACAAGTACATACAATGGACCATGCCGCGACAACAAAGGGATCAAGATGTTCCTGAGCTAACGAATCTGTTCCATACCCTACGCACCAAGTTGGGTATCAAAGATTCAGAGAAACATCTGGTGCTAAAGTATCGTAGTTGTATGCACAGATACATTCAGGAGGAAATGGAGTTCCTCGACATCTCCTCCCTTGGTACAACATACCAATATGCTGCCAAGATTGAGTAGAAATTCAAACAGAAGAAGAGAGACTTTGGATCTGCGAATAAAAAGTAAGAAAAAGGTGCCCCCAAACTGCAGAACAAAGGATAGAGCCAAGGCATGGCGATTCAAGACAACCTGTCGAAGCCACAAGCAAATAACAACACCAAAAATTCAAATAAGGACACGGAAAAGTGGTGTGAGTTACATAAGAGCTCCACTCACAACACAAGTCAGATGCAGGCTTCTGAGTCAGACGCATGCTCCAAATCAGAATCAGAACCTGACAAGGGGAATGAAAAATTGAAACAAATTATTGATGCGGAGCCCAATGCCACTGTTTCCACTACGAAGATCCAGAAGGAGGAACCGGAAGATCCAGAGCAGGAGGAACCTCTCTTCCACTCCCAGATGTGGGTAAAGGGCTCCCCGGTACAGTTCATTGTCGACAATGGGAGCCAAAAGAACCTCATTTCGACAGACGCCATGAAGCGGTTGGGCTTTCCGACCACAGCTCACCCACATCCATACACCATCGGGTGGCTTCACTAAGGACGAGATCTCTGAGTCAGCCAGAAGTGCTGCCTTCCCTATAGCATCAAGCCCTTCACGGATGAGGTATTATGTGACGTTGCTCCTATTGATGTTTCTGATGTATTATTAGGACTACCATACTTGTGGAAGCGTCATGCTATGTATGAGTCTTGGCCTCACGCTGTTATTGTTACTTTGGGAAATAAGTTGTACAGGATACCAGAGGTACCACCTCCTACCACTATCTCTTTGGTTACTGCAAAGAAATGTAGTAAGCTCATTTCCAAAACTAGGAAATTCATTTTCCTGATGATCCGCCCCTAGGACAAGAAGAAGACTATGGCCACGACCTCCAGACAGGGCTCCTATGCACGACAACAACAAATGGATAAGGTTGTGGAGGAGTACGGGGACATCTTCACCTCACCCTTAGTGGTTCCTCTGCACTGTCAGGTCAAGCACCCGATTTATCTGACCCCAGGTGCGCCGCTACCCAATGGACCGATCTATCGATGCTCTGTTATGGAGAACGATGAAATCAAGAGGCAGATTCAGGAGCTTCTACAAAAAGGTCACATCCGACCAAGTTCATCACCTTGTGGGAGCTCGATTGTGCTGGTACAGAAGAAGGATGGGACGTGGAGACTTTGTATTGACTATCGGGCGCTGAACAAGATCACTGTCTGGAATAGGTACCTGATCCCACAGATTGATGACCTTTTGGACAAACTCAAAGGCTCAAAATATTTCTGCAAGATTGACTTCAAGTCGGGGTATCACCAGATACTACTTGAACCCTCCGATGTGTGGAAGACTGCCTTCAAAGCCAAGGAAGGCCTTTTCGAATGGCTGGTCATGCCTTTCGGGTTGACGAATGCTACCGAAACCTTCATGAGGATGATGGACGACATCTTGCAGCCATTCACCAACTCATTTGTAGTGGTGTACTTGGATGACATTCTGATCTTCAGCCAGACTTGGGAAGAGCACCTTCACCACATCCGACAAGTCCTCCAAAGACTGCGACAACACAAGTTGTGTGCCAATTTGGAGAAGTGCACTTTTGGCATGACCCAGGTTCAATATCTGGGATACATTATTGATGAAAGGGGGGTGCATGTGGATCCAACTAAGATCCAAGTCATTCGGGATTGGCCAGCCCCAACCACTATAACATACAGTCACTTCAACAAGTTTCGGTTCATACTTTGCATCGAGTTCTCGTGGTTGGGATTTCTCTCATATCACTTAGCCTTGGAATAAGTCACCATGAGGAGCGAGCAAAATTATTTTGTTAATCAACATAAATACATTCATTAATTGAAAAAGAATCGTCACAGCTCTTCAAGGTTCTTACTTTACTGTACTTGCACATCCATTTTTATCTATATATGGCTTCCTCGACTATGCCATTGTGCGTTCTTACTCAACAAGGATATCCAGCGGTATATCGAGGTAGACATTGTCTATTACGTCATAAGTATCCCACTTATGACAAAGAAATGTATTCCATTGTGCAAGCTTGTCGAAAATGGAAGCATTAAATTTTGGGGAAGGAAACAATCATCCACATAGACAACCGACCCCTACAGTTCATACAGACACAAGGGAATTTGCAGAATTATCGCCATCAGAAGTGGTCCACATATCTGCAACAGTTTCATTTGAACATCAAGTACAAGAAGGGTAGCACCAAAATTGTTGCAGACTGCCTCAGCCGACCACCGATCATGGCGCTCACCACTGTGCTCAACTCTTGTGGGAATGAGACTTCTGATTGGTTGCTTCTCTATGAGAGTGACCCAGAATTGGGCCACACTTACAAGGCACTCTTGGGGTGTACGCAATTCCAAATTTTCACCTCCAAGATGCACTTTTATGTCACCTGGGACACCTTTGTGTTCCTTCAAGTGAGCGTTCCAATATGATATGGGAAGCACACTACAGTCAATTCGCTGGGCATTTCGGGGTCGAGAAAATAGTAGCAATCCTGCAGAAGTATTTCTATTGGCCAAACTTTCGAAAGGATGTCGAGAAGCACATCAGATCCTGCACTGCCTGTGCCATTGCCAAACCAACCATCAAGAATCAAGGCCTATATACCCCGCTACCTACCCCTAGTCAACCTTGGGAATCCATCTCCATGGATTACATGTCGGGCTTGCCTTCTACTAAGCAGGGAAATGACTGTGTTTTCATGGTCATCGACAGATTCTCAAAGATGGCCATCATGGCGGCCTGCAAAAATAATATCACAGTAGAAGCCACTGCTAAACTCTTCTTTGAACGAGTGTGGGTGCACTTTGGGATCCCATAGTCTATCATATCAGATTGGGATAGCAGGTTCCTCAGCACATTTTGGTCTAGCCTCTGGTCAATGTTGGATACCAAGCTAACCAAGTCCACAACTTTCCATCCCCAAATAGATGGCTAGACAGAGGTCGTCAAAAGAATGATTGTACACATTCTGCATCTACAATTCAAATCATCCACGCACATGGGACGAGAGCCTCCCATATGTACAACATAGTTATAATCGGGCTCTCCACAATTCAATCAGCCATAGCACCTTTGAGGTGGGCTTGGGATTCTAGCCACTATGTCCTATTGACATAGCCATACCATTTGCATCTTCTCAGGCCAATTCAGCTCATGTCTAGTATGAAGTTGACAAAGCAAGTAGCTTCATCGAGCGCATTCAACACATCCGCCAACAGGTTCATGATATATTGGACAGAGCCAATGCCAAGTACAAGCAACGTCATGATCAACACCGGGTGCCACACAAATTCTAGGTGGGCGACAAAGTATGGCTACATTTGCAGAAGGAGCGCCTCCCTGGACGCCACCGCAAGCTTTGCCCGCTTCGATACGGGCCATACACCATCACCAAGGCTATAGGAAAAAATGCCTTCGAGCTCAGTATTCCACCATTCCTTGGTTTGCACCTAGTCTTCAATGTGGATTTCCTTTGTCCTTACTTCCCACCTCTACTGGACACCGCAGACATTGCAAAACAACTCACAGCAACAGAGTTAAACCAAAAATGCATGGAACAGGCCACCACAGATTGTATCATGGACATGAAAATAAAGAGCACTCACCAACAGAATATCCAACTGTATCGGGTTGTCAAAGTTGTCCAACTCTTGCACCAAGGCAAGTGGTTCACCAGGGACCAAGTTCAGCAGAAGTTTCCTCATCTCATGGAGGAAATAAACGCAATGGGGACCATTGCTTCCTAAGGGGGGAGGAATGATCTAGGTGGATATTGGTGGCCACTTGCCTATTCCACTTGCGTCCCCACCATTGTCTCTTTCAATTTTTCAGTTTCGGCACAACTTACTATTTTTAGTAGTTTTTTGGTCCTAAACTTCCGGAGTTGTTTTGAGGCCCTAAACAACGTTTTTTGGGCATCGCACCTCAAACGAATATCATTCCATTTCGGAATGGATATTCGTGGTGAAATTTGTATTCCTCGAATAGATCTTTCTAATGATGTATCATGTGCATCGAACAGAGATAGTATGCCAAAGTTACGTCCCTGGGAAGTTGAAACACCAATTTACCCAAACGGGGCCCATAGTTTTGGCGCTTCATATCCTAGGGTTAGGTTTTTGGATGTTTATAATTCTCCATTGTTTCTCAATAATAAATAGGCCCTCGAGCCTCATTATAAATCAGTTCCGAGCCATGTAGCTGCAACATCTCTTCTCAGAGATAGCTACCAGTGCCCTAGCTAGTTTTATTTCCATTCTGTCTGTAAGAAAATTTCAGTTCTTTGATATTAATGAAATGAAGTGTTATTTCTGCTGCATCTCTGTATTTATGGTTATGTGTTTATTCTGTTGCATACCTGCATAAATCCAGATCAAGGTACAAAAGAATAAAAAAATAAAACAAAGATTGATGTTTTTACATTTACAGTTACAGAGTATTAGTGAAAGAGTATCAGTTCAAGGTCAAATTTTAAAGTAAATAAAAAATTACAATGCAGAGATAAAGCTGCCAACATGAAAGACACCTCACTATCTAGTTGTAGCCTTTGTTGAACAACAAAGAGAGAAAGCAATAACAAAATCAAGACAACAAACAAGTAATTTCAATAAAAAAGGGACAACTAGCATTAGTTAGAAAAATGTCACTATCTTCTTGCATGAAGATATTTATTTTCCATGATAATTGCTAAGCTTCTTTTATGATATTTTGTAAAGAATTTTTGTATAAATACTTCTCATTTGGAAGTATTGAGTGTGGATGAATTGCTGAATATTTCTATAGTTGTACTATTCTAAACCTAAGGGTAATTGTACAAATTTCATGTCAACAGACTAGATTAAAGAAATAAAGCATCATATTACAGGATTCATGTGTTGGGCCACTACAGTGAAGTATTTTCACTTGTTTCTTTTTCAATTTCTTATGTTTTTATTCAATACTTGAATGTTGTTCTAAATATAAATGATAAACTAGGAATTGTTATTTCATAATATGTTAAAAGTAGTTTATCTTGAACTATTTATCATTTACATGTTTTCTAGTAATATCCAGACTAAGGAAACCTTAATTATTCCCTAGCTTTGATTGACCCCTGCCTTTTCACTTATTTTCTGGATTTGAGAACCCTTAATTTCTCTCTTATCTTGATTGAAACCATTTTCACCATCAGCCTTGAAGATCTGAAGTAACCCAACTATCTTGCCCTGTAGACATTTCCCTTTAGAACTTGATCCTGATCTGGCTACTTGACACATGGACTCCATTATCCCAATGGAATACAGACCTACGTCTATCCATCTGAGTAAGTGATTTCACCACGAAATCAAATCAAAATTCAAAACTAAATTACCCTACATAACTAGCCTAAAATCAATTAAAATCAACAAAGATAAATCATATAGAGAGAGCCATCTCTGAGCATCAGGAAGGCTAGATCCTAAGACTTAAAAGTAGGTTTGTGGTTACCTCTAATATTCTTTAAACCAAAATAAAAAATATCTCAACTATTGAGAATTATTGGAGTGATAACATAATGACGACCATACTGGGGAACTAACCAATCCTCACTATTTAAAATTAATCTGAAAGGAAATATTTTCACTTATCTCTTCACCTTAAGATTGTTTTAAATAGCTGTGAGTATATTTTCATAAAAAACTCTAATTATAGCTTCTATAAGAATCTACTATAACAGATCCAATCTAGATCCACAACCTTCTTCCATAGTAGATAATCCTGAAAAAATTCTAAAGAAAAACAAAAAAGTAGAAAGTTTAGGTAACAAAAATTCATTTATCAAAGAAAATCCTCTTGCAAATAAATTATCAAGTTTACAAGGCATTAGATTTGATCTAGCTTTTGAAAAAACTTTGTTCAGAACTAAATCATAAAGTGACATACATAATACTATAATAGATCCTGATTTCATTTCATTCATTGAAACTAAGAAGGAAATTGTTTCAGTTGATTCTGATCAGAAACTTTTTGAAGTATATGATAAACTTAATGCTATAACTGCAACTTTGATTAAAGAAATTGATGAAGTTTATTTACAACATTCATTTGAATTGACTGCTTTATCAGCCTATACCCCTTAGCATTCTACCTGTCATTTAGATACCAATATTTTATAATCTATAGGTTCATCCTTATTTACTACAACTTCATCCATTGTTTCTACCACACTTCATTCCACAGATTCATTTTTTCCCAAGCTTCCACTTCAACCTAGAATTTTATTTCCATCTCCCACCAATGCAAGTTCATCCCCTAAAATTTCTACTGCTTTTTCTGGTACCTCATTCTCATTTACAAGCACCTCTTCTAGTACCTCATTCTCATTTACAAGTACATCTTTGACTATCCCAAATTCATCTACAAGTGCTTCAACTAGATCAGCAAGTACTTCAAGTTCTTCACCAATTACTTCAAACTTACCTCCTAGCCAAGCTAGAATCCAAGCCATGGTTGCCAAATATGCCCCATTGGTCCTACAAGCCCCTCTAAATGCCATGCCCCAAGGTTATCAAAGCAAAATCCCTCAATTTTATGGAAAAAATCACTACATTGCACAACATCATGTTAATAAAATGACAAACTACATTTAACTGCACGAATTAGATGATGTTGATGTTCAAATGAGACTTTTTGCTCGAACTTTAGTTGGTGATGTTAGGAAGTGGTTTAAATGTTTTCATATTGATAGTATAGCTGATTTAGTTGTTTTCCATAGGATGTTTCTTAATACATGGGAAAGAATAAGAATCCACTACAAATTTTATTTGAATTTGAAAACATAAAAAAGAGCACCAAATGAAACAGTTCAATATGTACAAGATATAACAGTATTTACAATGCAATCCTTGCTAATATTAAACCTCGTCCAGAGTCTAACTTTATCAAATTCCCTGATCTATTTGATACAAATATGTCTTACCAAATGAGAGAGAGAAACACATAAACCCTAGAGCAAATGAAAAGTAACGTTGTAAGTGTAGATTCGAATTTGTTAGCAAAGAAATCTAGCTTAAGAAATAAAAGGAGAGTGACAATAAAAGAGGAAACACTAACCTTAGATTTGAAAATAGATAACTTAGAAAAAAAATTAGAAATAATGATGGATAGGTTAGAAAATATGGAAAGGAAGCCATAGTGGGATAACCAACAACAAGGAGCTCAAATTAGAAATCCCAATTTTACGAAAAACACCAACATTGGTAAATCTAGAGAATCAGCACCTGACCAAAAAATAAGACCACATTTCGAAGAAGACTATGCCGAAAGTTCTCACCAAAACAAAGATGATGAAGACACTCAGATCAATCTAATGGGTATTAATGATTATAACACCATTTTTCTTACACAAGAAGAACATGAGTTATATGAATTACAACAACTACAATTAGATTTTGGTGAGTCTTTTGATTACAAGCAAGGTTATGAGTTTGCAATTAATGAATTTCATAAGCAATATAACCTTAGGAGAAAGAAAAATGTAGATCCTTCTACTAAGAAATATACCCAAACTCAAACAAAGAAAACGGTAGAGATTCCTACAACTAAAGTGCTGCAAATTCTTCCAAGGGAAACCCAACAAAACTCTAGTTCAACTCTGAAGAATTCAAATCCCAATCAGAAAATTTCAAGTCCCAAAATTACACCCAGTCCTAAATATTTTGACATAATAGATATTGTTGTTTAAACATCATCATATCCTCAAAAATATGTTGCTTCCAAGACAACAAATTCTATTAAAACAAAAATTTCAGATCCAAAAACATCTATTGTTGATCCAAAATCAGCTGATTCTAAAACATCCACTGCCAAAACAACTGCTGAAACATCAAAACTTGCCAAAACTTCCACTGATTCTCAAACTATCCCTGAAAAGAAAATTAAAAGAAGTAAAATAGTGGAAATACAAAAAAAAAATGAAAAATCAACTGTAGAAAAAGAAGATAAAACCACCCAAACTACAACTACCAAGGAAGAAGTAATTCAGTTAGGAAAATCATAAGCACCATTCAACATCGAAGCTAAAATTGCCAAACTGAAGATACCAATTCCTTTAAATTTTTTTGTAAAACATGACCTATACAAATCACATATCACTGGAACTTTAAACATGAATGATGGATAAGACTCTGTAAATTTAAGTGATGATCAACCAGACCTAATCTTTGGTCTTGAAGTAAATGGAAAACACCAAGAGGGAGGAGTTCCTCCTTTCTATATTAGCTTAACTATTCATGATCAAATTTTGCATAATGTAATGCTAGATTTAGGTGCTTCAGACAATTTGATGCCAAAATAAATAATGGAATCCTTGAATTTTATAAGGTCTCTTCTCATTTGATTCCAGTAAAGTGAAATGTTTAGGATTGATAAAAGATTTATGTGTTACTTTAATTCAATAACCTCAAAAAATAATATTCATGGATATTTTAGTAGTTGACATCCCTCCTAAGTATGGAATGTTGTTAGCTCGCTCGTGGGGAGCTAAACTACAGGGATCTCTACAACTAGATATGTCGTATGCCACAATATCAGTTTTTTTCCAACCCAAGAAACTTTATAGAGAGAGATTAATGAATTAGATGGTTAGTAGTGTAGAAATACCTCGAAACTATCCTATTTATTCTACACCTACTGATATGGTCTCCTTCATTTTATGTAATTATGAAACTGGCGTAGAGAACAACCCTGAACTAAAACAGAAAAAGAAAGCACCAGACAGTGACATATTTTTTCATGAATCAATGTGGCATTTGGAATTTGATGGATTAGTTAACAAAGTAGGAGCAGGAGCAGGAGTTTGGATACACAACATCGAAAACAATCATGAAGAAGGTCATTCCTTTAGATTAAATTTCAAATGTACAAACGACATGGTAGAATATGAAGCTTTGATTTTAGGACTGCAGATTGCTAGAAATTTAGGATCCAAAAGAGTATCAATCATGGGTGGCTCTGAGTTAATTGTGAAACAGATAAGAGGAGAATATTTTGTATATAATCCAAGATTAAGAAAATATAGAGAATTGCTTTAGATATGATTAGTGAACTACTTGAATGTGACTTTGCTGCAATTCCTAGAAAATAGAATATTAAGGCACATAGTTTAGCAACTTTTGCTAGCACCTATAATATGCCTTTTCAACCAAATCATAAATATATAGCAAAAGTTAAACACAGGCCTACGATACCAGATAATCTAAAATATTGGCAGATATTTTCACAGGATGAACAGATTTATCATTTCATGAATGCTGAAGGATAATTTCAAAATTTTAACATAGACACAGATTGTACAATAAATCAAACCATACATAGTGAGATTGATATAAATTTTGTAGATGTAAATAACTTAGATATTTATAACCCACTGAATTTACTCAAGTAGAAATAGATAATTTAGGGAAGGTAGAGATTGAAGAATCAACAAATTATGATTCTCACATTTTAAACCTTAAGAATAACTTTTTATCTAAGGGATTATCCCCTTTAGAAGATCATTTTGATTCAAATGGCATTGCAAGAAAACCAAAGATGGAACCATTAAGATATGACATAGAAGTGTGTAATATAGGAATAGAATTGAAGCCTAAGATGGTAAAACTTTCAAAATTATTACCTAAAGAATAAAAAGTGAAATACATAGATCTATTTAAGGAATTTCAGGATGTATTTGCATGGAGTTATAAGAACTTAAGATTTTATGACACTAGCATAATACAACACAAAATACCCATAAAAGAAGATCAAATACCTTTCAAACAGAAGCTAAGAAGAATCAATCCAATTTTAATGCCTTTAATTGAAAAAGAGGTTAAGAGAATATATGAATCCTAGATAATTACACCGATAAGATATTCTAATTTTATTTCAAACCTAGTTCCCACTTGGAAAAAGAAGAGGGAGATCAGACTATGTGTTGATTTTCATAATTTAAATAAAGTGTCCTTAAAAGATAACTACCCTCTTCCCAAGATGGATCACATTTTACAGAGGGTGGTTGGTTCTTCTAGGATTTCATTACTTGATGGATTCTCTGGATATAAGCAGATTTTAGTTCAGCCGTAAGACCAACCTAAGACTGCTTTTAATACTCCTTGGGGTACTCTCATGTATGCGAAAATTCCTTTTGGATTAATGAATGCAGGGGCCACTTTTCAGACAGCTATGGATATATCTTTTGCTAAGGAAATTCATGATTTTCTTGTGATTTATCTAGATGATATAACTTTGTTTTCAAAGACTGAAAATGAACATCTAGATCATCTCAGATAAGTATTTATCAAATGCAGGAAATTTGGTATTTCTTTAAATCCTAAAAAGACTCTATTTGGACTTGACGAAGGTAAATTGTTAGGACATATCATATCTAGAGAAGGACTTAGGATAGACCCAGCTATAATAGAGGTTATTCTGAACAATAGCCATCCTCTGAATATTGAATAATTGCAGGCTTTCTTAGATAAAATCAATTTTCTCAAAAGATTCATTTCAAACTTAGCAGAAATAATTAGAGAACCCAATAACATGTTGAAAAAAGACTCAATACTTAAATGGAATGTGGAGGCCAAACAATCATTTGAATCAATCAAACAAGGCTTGATAAAAACACCAGTCCTAATAAGTCATGATTTCAAAAAATATTTCATTATTTTCTCCTTTTCTTAAGAGCATGCTATTGTTGTAGTCTTACTGCAGAAAAATGATCAGGGCTATAGTCAACCCATTGTTTTTTTTAGCAAATCACTTAGAGATGCCACTTTAAAGTATAACATAATGGAAAAGAAAGCACTAGCTTTAGTGAAAGCCATCAAAGATTTTAGAGTGTACATCTTATATTCACATATCATTGCTTATGTTCCAAATTTAGTAGTGAAGGACATTCTAACTCAGAATTGACCTGATGGTAAGAGAGGCAAATGGATTGCCACCATTTTGGAATATGACATAGAAATTAAGCCCACCAAACTCATGGCTGAATCAAATTGTCTTGCTTTAGATATAAATTTTATTGCACAATTAGATGATCAAGAAGAGATGGCGAATCGAGAGATCAGTGAAGCCTTTTTAGACTCACCATGGTATGTAAATATCATATTTGTATTACTTAATTTACAAGATCCTTCTAGATTATCAATAACTAAAGCCATATTTTTATAGTTAAAGGAAATGAAGTTTTGTATCATAGACAATGAATTGTTTTAGAAATATCATGGTGGCATTTTATTGAATTGTTTGCTTAAATATGAAGTTGATAAAGTTATGGAAGAGTTTCATGTAGGTGACTGTGGAGGACACCTTTACTGGAAGTTAATTGCAAATAAAATCTTGAGAGCTAGTTTTTACTGGCCTGCATTGTTTTCACATGTGAAAAAATATGTGACCTCCTGTCACAAATGCCAAATATTTGAAGGAAATAAAAAGCTGCTACCTTTACCCTTTAAACCCATCTCCATAGAAATTCCATTTTCGTAATAGGGTATTGACTTAATTGGTGAAATTCACCCTCCATCCTCATCCCAACACAAGTGGATTTTAACAGCCACAAACTATTTCACCAAGTGGATAGACCATACCTTCCAGGTAAGCCACTGTTATTCTCATAATCTCATTTTTAGAAAACAACATATTGTCAAGATTTGGATTCCCCCAAAAGCTCATTACTGATAAAATATGATTGACTTCTGTAATAAATACCACATTACCCTTGGCCATTCCACTTCTTATTACCCCCAAGGTAATGATCTTAATGAATCCTCCAATAAAATCCTTGTGATTATCATCAAGAAACTACTAGAAGATAATAAGAAAACATGGAACAAAAGGTTAGCGAATGCCTTATGGGTAGATAGACTTACCACAAAGAAATATTTTGGTGCATCCCCTTATCAACTTGTTTATGGGATGGATGTTATCTTTCCATCTTATTTCGGAGTACCAGTAATGAATATAATCCAAGAACTGCGGGTTGAAACCAATGATATCTAGAGAAGGATAAAACAAACCATACACTTGAAACAAACTAGGGAAGATGTCTATTTCAAGTCTCAAGTTGTTCAAGAGAATATTAAAAAGATAGTTGACAACAAGACTAAGTAAGATGATTTTTATATAGGTGACAAAGTTCTTAAGTGGGATTCCAGGAGGGAAGAGAAAGGTAAACATGGGAAATTTAATTTTTTATGGAAAGGCCCTTATGTCATGTATTGTTACAGAGGTAACAATGCATTCTTTTTTAAGGAATTGGATTGATTGGATATGCCAGGTGGACCTATTGATGGTAGAATGTTGAAGTATTACTATTCCCCATAATAACATTAGTTCACTTTTTTTAGTTTACTTAGTGTGCATAACATTGCTGATTTTAGATTGGATTGGATGTTTTTCTAGAAAATTTAAAGCCCGGAGAGAAGGCCATAATATTTGAAAGAGAAAATATCATAAGTATGAATAATGCAGAGCTCAGAAATTTTTTTGAAGGCCAGCACAGTCAAATTCAAAGGCTACTAGTCTCAAAGTTCTTGACATTTCACCAGGAAATGCCATCCCCATGTGGAGCCACTCTTAGGGCCCTATAATAATAGGATTCATAATTTTGAATTGATATTAATTAGCCATGTAATATGTACATACTTTTCTTTCTGTAAATTTTTTTCCCATATTAGAAAAAATAAAATCTAAAGAGGGTAAAAGTCCTAAAAGAAAATCAAAGGACTTGAAATAAAAAATATAAAAAAGAATAGAAAAATGGACCCCAAACAAAAAGAGATAAAAATAAAACATGAAAGTGATGCAAATCCAAATGCCACTACTATTTACTTTTACTACAAAATAAATATTGTGTGCACCTTGTTAAAATACCACAATCCATGAAGGTTAAACAACTTAATCTTAACCTTCCATGCTTTAAATTTCATGTTGTTAAATAGAGAATAAAGATCTAGCCAAACAGTTTAATCTTGGTAGATTAGTAGTTAGGTAGAGAATAATAAGGAGCTCAACAGTTTAATCTGATCCCTTGGAAGAAATAAGGATTGAATTAGTTAGTTGGTTGTTTAAAAGAAAAATAAATAAGGGTTTGCAAGCTCAATTGCACCCATGTAAATGAAGAAAAAATGTTAGGGTAGCAGATGGGTAGGAAGAAGCAGTTTTCACCTGCATGGATAAACAGAAAAATGGTCATTTAATTTAATAACTTCCTTCTAAAATAATTTCCCTTGTAATAAAATACCTTCTCCCCCTTCATTTTTCCTTTTCTCCTTTTCCCATTATCACTTTTTTTTCCTTGCAAATGACCCTTTTCCTAAGTTAAAACACATTTTTTCTTTTGGAAAAGTAAAAAATCCTTGATTTAACTTCCATTTTCATTCAAAAATACACCAAAAACCCATAAAAAACCAAATTTTTTTTAACCCTAAGTCTAAAATGGTTAAAATCTATATATCGGGACCCACAACGAAGAAATCTACCCCAAATATCAGTTTTTACACTATACTTAGTGCATTTGACATTCCGTAATTACATTACATTTTTAACATCTAGCCTAATGTATTAGTTCCCGTGATAAACCTTTTAATCATGTATTAATTAAATACTTTATATATCATTCCCAACAGATATTTTTATTTAAACCTATGGTTTTATTTCCCACATGTTATTTCTCTAGGCCCCACTATGTATTATCCCTGCCAGTTATAATATTCCTATCTCCCTAACCTCATTGGTTGTATTATAAAACCCCAAAAAATACATATAAACCTATCACAAAATTTAAACCTTGGGCCCCATGCCATCTGATTTAGCGACTCCATCACATCATCTCAGCCTTCAGATCTTCACTCACCAAATCCAACGGTTATTAAACCCTATCGCACATTTCATGGCCCAAATGTTAACGCACCCCAGGCCTTGCGAAAAGCACGGTTTATGGGGCTCTCCTCCCTGCTACGTGTCTAAATTGTATTGGATCGCATCACCACAATTAATACTGATTACCACCTTTACTCATTGTGAAAACTGCTCGGCGGTTTTCTCCAACCAGTTGCGCAAACTACCCTGTAAAATCAAAATTGGCTGCACTTTAATGCAAATAATGTTGATAAAAATGCATATAAACCTCTAAAATTCTCATTTTCATCATTTCTATTACCATTTTCATGTAGATAGTGCTATTTGACCCAAAAATATGGTTGTAAACTCCATCTTTAAGCCAAATTGAAACAGAATCCAACCATTTGCCACTACAATCATTGCAGAAGTCATCCAAGTGATATTAAAGACTAGCAGAGCTTTAGAAAGTTTTCTACAACCCCAGAAACCTTCTGTGGAGACAAAAATATTCATTTTCCAAGTATTGTTCAAAATAACAAGCCTATTCCTTGATCTAAATAAGTAATACCGCTAATTGAAACATTTAGAGCCTTTTTCAAACCTAGAGAAAGCCCTTTTCCTTCCTAAAAGATATTTTCTGTAAACCCTGAACCTAATTGCACAGTTTCTAAACCCTTGGAATATTAAAGATCACAGATTGAATAAACTAAAGAAATTTAAGCCTCTGTAGACCTGAAAAAGCCTCATGTGCCTTTCAATCCATTTTCTGTAGACTCTAGGTGTCTTTTTACCAAGTTCCAAGGTCTTGGGACTAATTTTTGTCACAAAAATTACACTATAGGCCCCAGATATATTTTGCAAAAAATCTAAGGTCTTGAGATTGCCTTTTATTACAGAGATTTCAGTTTAAGTTAATTGAGCAAGTTTATAACTTTGCAGACAAAAGATAAGCCCCTGTTCTATCCAAATCCTTATGCAAACTGTTATAACTTTCAAAGATGCTCATACAGGCCTAAATCAATGTTTCTAAAGTCAAAAAGTAATAAAATTGGTTAATTAAGCAAAGAAATGGCTTCCGAAAATATTGTACCTATCGATTGTCTGCAACCCCCTGTTGTAGATATAGAGCACATTCCATTAGCTGATACATACTTCAAGATTACTGATAGAGTCACAGAATTGAACCTTCTTAAGCTCCACTTCTGTAGCCAAGAAAAATCCATAGATCAGGCTGATGAAGTTTTCAACTGGGAGTCTAATTTACCAACATATATTGTACCACAGACCTACCAATTCCTAGAAGTGATTAGACTTTTTAAATCCTTCCACTTCCCTAATCAAAGAGTCATAATAAAACCTAAAAAAAAAATCATATTTACCATTACTGTCGAGTCAATTAATTAGATGCTACAAATACAACCCAGGCCTGATGAAATCCATTTATCCATTGAGGCCCTCACTCAGATATACTTGAATCTGGACTTCCCCAAGAGGTTCCAGATATTTCAAACTTTCATGCCTTCTTCTCTAGAGATTTCCAAGATAAATCTTCCATACCCTTCTACAAAATTCTCTGAAAGGACAAGACATATCATCTCCATGTTTTCTTTCATTCTTGGCTTTTTTACAGATGAACATGTTCATGTTGTAGTGTTAGGTTTTCTATCTACTTTCACACCTAGTCAGCCTCCTGCTACCATTTTTAATTTTTCCCAATACCTTGCTGATAATATTCATCAACAGCTGGTCAAAATGCCTTCTAAAGGTGTTTTCAAGTATTCCTCATTCCTATTCCATATGTTTTTATACTTTCAGTCTGAAAAATTTAGTATAAACCTTCAGAAGCTTGATGTCAAAGGAAACCCACAATCAGTCATCTTTTGGACTTCCTTGATAAGGAAAGACTCCAATGAGTTCACTTATACAAATTTTACTGATTATTTCATTCATCCCATAGTCAATTTGGTTAACAGTAATAGGCAGTTCAGAATTAGTGAAGAGATTAAGAAGGTCCTAGAGTTGTCTAAGCATAATAAGACAGCTGATTGGTACTTATACCAAAATCATACTAAGATAAGAGTATATGGATGAAGTATTGTTCCATTTAAACTTCCTAAATACCTCCCTATGAGGTTATTTTCCCTTGAATACATAAGGGTGATTGTAAATTTAGATGTAATTAATTTCTTGGGAGGAAAGAAGAAAACACATTTCAAATTGAAAATTTAGGTTGGCCCTTTTATCTGTAACAATAGAGATGCAGTTCTAGAGGTTGAAAAACATTTGTAGGAGTTCAATTTCAGTCCCAGTTTCCTATGATATTATGATCCCCTTGGTGTGATAAGTAAAACTCCCTATGAACATGACAATAAAATAGAGATAGAGAAATTCTCCAATCAATCTGAATGGTTAGAGAACGCCTTGGTAGAGGCAGAGAAGAAAAGTGATACTAGTCAAACTTTGCAAAATCTAGCCCAAGAAGACATGAATGAAAAAAGAAACAGAGAGGAAGGATTCCATACTGAAAAGACTACAATAGAGAGCAAGTTTAAATTGAGATACAGTAAAAGGCCAAAGTTAAATCCTACTAATAAAGAAGTGGAAAAAATAGAGGTGATTGATACAGAAGCAGCAAAACACAATGCACCTCCTACAATAATTGAAGAAGAACAATAGCCTACTACTCCAAAGATTTAGCTAATTCAGAATCATTACAGTATGGACGTTTCTTCATCTAAAAAGCCAACATAAAAGGACATGGATATCAAAGAAAAATACAAAGAAATCAAAGAAAAAAATGAAGAAATTAAAATTGAAATATATTCTCAATATCTGAAAAAAAACTCCTGGCATCTGCAATAGGAAACTTTCAGCCTTTGACTATAAGAATAAAAAGATGCAGATGCCATTTCTTCAACCTATAGTTCAAACTCCTAAGTCATCCTCTCATTAGAAAAAGACAGATTTGAAGTTTTGGCCCAAGATATTCATCCTCTGGACCAAATTGAGTTTCATAAGCAGGCAGGGGAGATGATCTATTCTACAATGACCACCAAGGCCATGAGTGTACAAAAGCTGCAAAATACTCTTGTAAATATCAGAGATCAGCTCAAATTGGAAAAAGCTTCTTCACAGGAAAAATGCACTAGAATTAAATCTTTGGAAGAACTAGTAATTGAAGTAGGATATGATCCTAAAAATGTAAAAGTTGTAGAGGAATTCATCAAGAAGAAAAATGCACACATTGTTGCATTAAATAAGAAACTAAAAATCCCCCCTACAGAACATCCTCAAGCCAAGGAAGTCTTATAGGATACAAATCAGAAATATGAGATGATGAATCTCATTTTACATTTGACTATTCAGATAAAGGAAGTGGAGAATGAAATGGACAAGTTTTTCCAAGAGAAAAAGGATAAAGAAGAAGAAATTCCAGTCACAATGATTCATGTAGTTACTATTGTTGTACCTTCCACACTAGCAGAATCACTGGAACCTATAGTCCCCATGGCTACAACATTACCTATCACTTCATCAACCACTTCAGCAACATAGTTTTCAACAACAACATCACAACATTCAGATGAAGTGAGCAAGCTAGTAAAATCTATGTAGAACATATCTATTGAGACCAATGAGATAAACATACTTAAATAATATGTTAACAACCTTGAAGATGAAAAGAAAATTGACAAGATAATGCATAAGAATGAAGAACAAAGAGAAAACATATTAAATGAGCAGTTGAAGAAGTTAGAAAAATATCTAAAATTAAAAGAACCCATGGCTCAAATCAAACAATAACTATGGGCCAATATCATTCAATTAGTAAATGATATTTGGCCATCAATACAGGTTATATATGAGAATAAATATTTGGTCAAATCAGCAAAAGAAGCTATTAAAAATATCAAAGAAGAGATTGGTAAGAAACCTGAAGAAGCTCTTGAAATCATCAAGTTTCTAAATTTTTAGAACATGCAAGAGCTAGAATAAATTGGTATTAATGATAGAAAAGAGACCATCCTAGAAGTTAGGAAGGTAACTTCTAAAAATAATTTGATGATACAGTTAGAGGAGAAATGCCAAAACATGGAGGTTTCCATTACCAGGTTTATGATGAAATTTGATGTCCTAAGGAAGAAAGACCTTCCAAATCCATTATTTATTCATGATAAACTATTGAACCCTTAGTTAAACTGAGGGGGGGGGGGGGTGAATCAGTTTAACACATTCATGGACTTTTCAAACTTTTTCATTAACACTTGTTTACACCTTCATTTCATGTTCAACTTAATATGTGAGTAATATTAGAATGTGAGCAGCAAGCATTAATATAATGTAACAGTAGACTTAATATGAGAGTAGAAAGTATTAAGAAGATGATATAAATCAGATCAACACATAAACATCATGCACAGAGACACCAGATATAAGTGGAAACCGATAAAGGGAGAAAACCACATCTTATTATTGTTGTGATGCAAAGGAAAGCTCCAACTCCCTCTCACCACTAATTTTCTATAGGAACCAACCTACAGGAGGCTCCAACCTCAATTCTACAAGCTACAACTTGCAAGGAAGCTCCAACTCCCATCAATTTTCTGCAGGCACCAACCTACAAGAGGCTCCAACATTAGTCAGCTACAACTAACATTTTATCAAGCTACAACTTGATGTGGAAGCACCAAATCCCATCTATTTTCTGCAGGCACCAACCTACATGAGGCTCCTACCTCAGTCAACTACAACTGAAATCTATCAAGCTACAACTTGATAGGGAAGATTCAACTTCCTTACTCTTTCAAAATAAAAACACTTGCTGATTTACCTTGGATATCAGCTCTATTTTGTACCTTCTCTTCTGCTTTTCAACAGTCCTCATATCTGTCCTTATATCATTTCTGCATCTTCTCAAATTCACTATCAGCTTCTCCTTCTTCTTTTCTCAGCTCCTCCTTCTACTCTGCCTCACTGCTTCATTTCTGCATTCTCTGACTTTTCACGACATCTCGTTATGATCCTCCTTCTTCTTATCTTCTCTGCATCAATTCCATGCTCTGCATTCTCTATACTCACTCTCTCTAACCTCTTGCAGCTTACTTATTTTCTTCAACTCTCTTCAATTCTACTGCACACTCTCTTCTTCTCTCACTCTATTTTCGTAACCTTCTCCCCTTCGATATTACCCTGTTTTATACAAAATAGCTTCATGGCTGTTTGTATTCTACTGGGAATTCGAAATGGACAGCCATGTCTCTTTGCCTTCTACCTTCTCATCTCTTTTATCCGCTCATTCAGAAAATATAACTATAGGTACCAATTTATAATTACAGTGGGATATTTTTTCTCTTCCGGAGACTTTCCAATGCATCACAAACAATAAAAATCAAAATCATTTACATTCAATTACAATGAAAACTCCAGCTCACTCATTCAGCCTCTTGGCTCACTGCGCATTTGTCTTTTCTTTGACTGTGTCTTTGTCCCTTTCGGCTCTGTTTGTTTCCTTGTTCATTGTCGTAGGGTAACGACCATATGTCATACATATGTAATTGTGCTTTTTATATCATGCTAATTGATTCTCGGCATTATACAAATAATCAAAATTTTTAACTTGTTCCATCTTCCGATGTGATGCATTACTGTCCACATATTGGAAATGTGCATGTATCGTTTTGTGTATACATATATGTTCCCCGGTGCTTTCCTTTCCTCTTAAACTTTGGATTAATTAACTTGGAGCAAACCTGTTCTTAGTCTCATCTTTTGGATGGGCCCCACATGCCAGCTATACTCCGCTCAATGAACTTTGACCAATACATTCCAATCATAATATATATATCAACATACATTACATTCTTCATTCGAATGTTTACGAAATAGTTGGTAAGCCTTAGACTTCATCAACACCCATTAAACTTATAAAACTTGGGCCCACTTACTGAACTTTTCTTATTCCTGATGCGATGAATCGCTTCTGAATACTTTCGATTGTGATAGTTCCGATGTGATTAATCGCAATCGCAACTCTCAGTAGTATGTTTCGATGTCCTGCTTTTACTCCGATGCAATTGACGACTGTTCATTTAAATGTGCCGATGCGATTAGACCAGAACTCAAACCTATAAAGTCATAGTTTATACGCCCATCGAGTCCAGAACTCAACCGCAATCACAATTTTCATTTTCATGTTCCGATATTCTTATGCTCCGATGCTCCAATGCGATTGGGTGAGGATCCCACTAGCTATCAAATCTCTGGAACTCAAACATATATGAATCGTTGTTTAAACCATATCAGGTCTGGAACTTCAATCGCAATCACAACTTCTATTGTCATGCTTCACTACCACACTTTTCTTTGATGTGACGTAACACTGTTTAACGGAACTCAAACATATATCAATCGTGGTTTATAAACCCATCGGGTCCGGAACTCAATCCCAATTGCAACCTGTTGTTAACCTGTTCCGCTGTCAATTTTTCGATGCGATTGGGAAAGGGTCCCACCATATAAGGCTTTGGTTGTATTAAGGTCGAACAATAGAGTGCCTTTCATATATGTATATAGTATGTTTTGGACCTTTGTGTATGTAATGCACTGCATACATATAAGCTTTCCTCTTCAGCTTTAGTGTACCTTCCAGCTGGGGTAATGATTCTCGAAATTTATGAAGAGCGGGGGGGGGGGGGGGTGTCCCACACTATATGGATAAGATCTTCAGTCAAAAATTAATAGTTCAATAACCCAAGGGTTCTCGACCGATGCAATGAATGAAACAATAGTTATAAAACCATTGAAATACCTCGTTACATAGAAATGTTCGGTCTTTACTTGTAGAAGTCTGAGTGTTTTTGAAACTTTGGATTAAACACCCAAGTTATAATATTATTCCGCAACATATATTAATTTGACTACCAAACTTCATATTTAAAGCCCTCGGGCCCACAGTATCCATATAATGTACCTTGGCTTAAGTCGCCCTTCTCATCCGACCGCGGAGAGCACGTCGCCTTGCCCCGTGTGATTCGACGGATATCGCTTGGCTTATATGCACGAGTGATAATGCACGATGAGAGCGATTTCTCCAGAACGCTTGAGGCCACATGTCAGGCAGTCAATGGAATCACTCCAAATTCTTGAATACCGCTCACCCTATGATGGCAGTGCGATCAAAACCGGAAACCCACCTTTACTGTTCACTCCTGCACGGTTCCGTGTTGCTCTTTAACTCAGGGTTCTGCCCACTCTTTAATGTATTATTATAATTAAACTCCGATTTCGTTATTGCTTATCCTCTCTTCGCTTGGTTCCATTGAAATGTGAACAATTACCATTTCTTCACGGCTATCTCCATTGTAATTAAACTCAGGTTCCATCTCACAGAAGGCAATTCCTTTGTTTTACAATTCTCTGCCTATGACTTGACTACCACACTTGCGGGATGGCTCTTCCATTGACTTTTTGGAAGTTCGGGTTCTATTCCTAATTCTCACCCATATGCAGAGTCACAAATTTACCCCTTTATACCAAGTTCATCATGCAATCCTCAAGCATCCGTTCCACATATCTTGTAATAAAACTCACATTCCGACCAATCTTCAACTCCCTCTATTCTTCTTCACTTTTCGAATTCTGGAATTAATTCTAGTATCTCTCTTGTATCAACGAACCTTTCAGTGATCGATACAATTCGATAGATATAGAACCCTTCTCAGCTTTAATTGCAAGATTAATACCTTCTGCAGTAGTGTAAATCTGCTCCTCATGCTTCCTGTCTACACATCCTATCACTGTATTCTGCTTTTCCTCTGCTACTGTCCTTTTCCACTGTTGTTGTCCTTTTTGCTCCTTTTCCATGAATGACAACATTTCCAACATAAACTAATAAAGTAGGATTACTACGAGAAGAAAATGAGAGAAGTTTCCAAGGATAAGGTTAATTTGCCTAGCTCACACAGTATTCCAACAGGGAAGGTAGTTTATAAGAATTTGGAGAATTTGTTTTACCTACATCTTGAGGTGACACACATATTTATCAACAAGCCCACATTCTCAAAGTATACTGAAGCTGATGAGTTTTTTAGAAGGACGATGAAGATAAAAATGCCAGAGGCTGGAATTTGGGAAAATTTGAATGATTTACTTTGAAATTAGATTGCAGTAAGTACAAAATAGTAAAAAAATAAAGCAGATCTTGTTGTTTTTACATTTATACTTACAAAGTATTAGTGAAATATTTTTAGGATAAAGAGCATCAGTTCAAGGTCAAAGTTTAAAGTAAATAAAAAATTACAATGCAAAGATAAAGTTTCCGGCATGAAAAACACCTCACTATCTAGTTGTAGCCTTCGTTGAACAACAAAGAGAGAAAGCAGTAACAAAATCAAGACAACAAACAAGTAATTTCAATAAAAAGGGACATCTATCATTAGTTATAAATCTTTCACTATCTTCTTGCAAAAAAGTACAAAACAATAAAAAAATAAAACATAGCTTGTTGTTTTCACATTTACAATTACAGAGTATCAGTGAAAGAGTGTCATTGAAAGAGTATCAGGATAAAGAGTATTAGTTCAAGGTCAAAGTTTAAAGTAAATCAAAAATTACAATGCAGAGATAAAGCTTCTAGCGTGAAAGACACCTCACTATCTAGCTATAGCCTTCATTGAATAGAAAAGACAGGAAGAAGTAACAAAATCAAGACAAAAAACAAGTAATTTCAATAAAAAAGGGACAACTAGCATTAGTTAGAAAGATGTCACTATCTTCTTGCATGAAGATATTTCTTTACGATGAATAATTCCTAAGTTTTTTTTAAGATATTTTGTAAATTTTTTTGTATAAATACTTCTTATTTGGAAGTATTGAGTGTGGACGAATTGCTAAACATTTCTATAGTTGTACTATTATGAACCTAAGGGTAATTTCATCAATTTCAAGTCATCACACTGAATTAAAGCAATAAAGCATCATATTACATGATTCATGTGTTAGGCCACTACAATGAAGTATTTTCAGTTCTTTATTTGTCAAATTTTTATGTTTTTCATCAATAATTGAATGTTGTTCTAAATCTAAATGATAAATCAGGAATTATTATTTCAGAATATGTTAAAAGCACTCTTTCTTGAACTATTTATCATTTACATGTTTTCTACTGATATCTAGACTAAGGAAACCTTAATTTCTCCCTTGTTTCAATTCACCCTTGCCTTTTCATTCATTATCCAGATTTTAGAACCCTTAATTTCTCCCTTATCCCGATTGAAACCATTTTCACCATTAGCCTTGAAGATTTGAAGTAACTCAACTATCTTTCCCTTTAGAACTCGATCCCGATCTGACTACTTGACACATTAAATCCTTTAGACCAATGGAATACAGACCTACATCTATCCATCTGAGTAAGTGATTTCACCACCAAATCAAATCAAAATTCAAAACTAATTTACCCTACATAACTAGCCTAAAATCAATTAAAATCAACAAAGATAATCATATCGAGAGAGCCTTCTCTGAGCATTAGCAAGGCTAGATCATAAGACTTAAAAGTAGGTTTGTGGTTACCTATAATATTCTTTAAACCAAAATAAAAAATATCACAACTATTGAGAATTATTGGAGTGATAACAGGACCTAAAGAAATGAAATATTTAGTTTTCTTTAAAATTGTGCTCCTATATTCAAAGAACTTGGAGAGAAGCGTCTTGAGCTCACTATAATTTTGACATGTTAAAAGGCTAGGAAGGTCGGTATTGCAACAAAGATTATGAAACTGAGATCTAATGTGGGTGTTGCAGGGCACTCTAAGAGGAAGTGATTTTTATCCTCAATTTTCATATTCTCACAAAGATGGAAGATCCTTTACACCCATGTTTTTTTAGGAACTGCCTGATGACCTGTTTCACTATGGATCTCATGAGATTTCGTTCTTATCTTAGCTATATTAATTTTTTTCTTTAATATATTTAAAATAGAGAGACACTTTTGATTTTCTAGAGTAGGTTTGATGACCTCCTTATAATATCTTAATTTCCTTTTAGCCTCTAAATATTTCTCACACCAAATTTTCTCTTTAAACTTATAAGTAAAAATATTTTTAATGTTATTAATATTTTCAAATGCAGCATTTTCGTCGATCTCCAAGTGGTTTAACCAGGCCCTGGTATCTTTATACCAACCTCATTTGGGCCTTAGGTGGTTTTGGCTGGAATTTAAAGCTAGCTTAGGAAATCTATGGTCTCCCATGTTATTGATTTTTTTCTTGTACAATAGGAGCCTAGTCATAGCTAGGCTCTCGGTATGGGAAATACTCACTTCTATAAGGAGAATAAGATAGGGTGTATTTATTTCAATTTTGAGGCTACACATTTCTTGACTTATCGACTTATATGGCATGATTGTATACAAAAGTAAGTTATTTAAAAATGCATAGCTAGAAAAAGCTATCGATTGAAAATAGAATAAACCACTTAGAACTCATCATCGATTGATATTAAATTATTATTTTTTCTAAAAAATGTAACTTTACTTACATGAAATGTTTCATTTGAAAAATATAATACATTTATAACTTTGTATCATTGCATATAAATAAATAGAATTTAATATATGCTTTATGTCCTGTTGGCTTTTATTATTTTAATTAGAAATTATTTATTTACGAATAGAATTTAGAAAATGTTAATAGGGATAGGAAAATCAAATGGTGTATGTTTTAAAAAGTTTAAATACATATATTTATGACCTACATCCTAAGGGAACTTGAGGAATCTACTTACTATTCATTATCAACTTATTATTTCATGTTTTGTTAGGAAAAACATTTCATTTGACATGGACTTTTATTTCAAGAAAACAATGTCACATTTATACACTTATATTAAACTTCATGATAGGCAAATAAAAGTTGATAAATGGCTTGATAGACCACTTATAACTTATTATCAATTACTTATAATTTTTTATATTAAGAATATATATTTATTTAAGGATAAAAAATTAAGAAATGTTAAAATGGATGGGAAAATAAATGTCTTATGTGCAAAAAGTTTAAATACAACCATTTATGATCGATATCTTTAATTAACCTAGATGGCCCACTTAACACATTTTTAATTAATTTTTCCATGGTTTATTAGAAGAGCATTTTGTTTTACATGGATTTTTATTTCAAAAAATAAAATGTGAAAGCAATACTCATATTAAACTACGTGGTAAAAAAATAAAGGTCAATGGATTGATTCATTATTAACTTATATGGGATAAAATAATTACATACGCAAATAGTTGATATACATATATATATATATATATATATATATATATATATATATATATATATATATATGATTGCCTTACAATTTAAGGAGTTTGAAGCATTAACCTATGACCCATCACCCATTAGCTTAAATAGTCCACTTAATACTTATTATCAAGAAATTATTAGATTTATTTTTGGAAGAAATGTCTCATAGTATATGGCTATTATATCACATTTATACACTCATATTAATGGATATAACTAAGTAAAAACCAATAATATAATTATGGCTCATATGATATGATTTCAGTTTATTTAAAATACAAATTTACAAAAAAAAAAAAAAAACCTTCAAATAATGTAACCATATGCCTTAAAGGAAAAACAAGTTCAAAGACATAATCTATCTATGATAGCATCCAATCAAACCTTGATATTCCACTTAGCAATCATTATCATTAATTATATGTTTTTTTTTTTAGAAATGAAATATTATGTATAATATATTTTTATCTCAAAAATTAAATATCACATTTATGCACTCATATTAATGCATTTTATAGATTAAATTTCAATAACTAACTTTGAGTCTCGTTGATTTTCAATATGATATTATTTTAATTACAACCATTTATTGATTGAAGTATATAAATTTATGTAAAATGTAGATTGAGAAATCACATACCTTATGCTTCAAAAAGTTCAAATCATTTAGCTATGACACATTTCCCATTAGCCCGAATGGCCAATACTGCATGTAGCATTTATGAAGTAAATTATTATAATTTTTTCAATAATAATTGCACCTTTTTTTGAAATGAGCTCTATTTCAAAACTTATATTTCACATTTATATATGAGTATTATGCATATAAGTAAATAGAAGTCATTAAAAATAGCATGCCTTGATGGTTCATGTAAGATGATTTCAATGGAAAATAATTCATTTAAAAACACACATACACACACATATTAGCAAAAAAAAATCGATAAAAAAAGTTATTGCAAAAATAATTATAAATAATAATAGAAATATGTAATAATATAATTGACAATTCCCATATAATATTCCAAAATATATAAAATCGTACAAATTAATTCAGAAAAAAACTATGTTGAAATTGCGTTAAAAAATTGGAATGTAGTTGTGAACAAATTTATAATGAAAATGATCTCCATCCACTACAATGAAGTACATGTTCTATTGAAAATTCGAATGTAATCACATTTCTCTTTCATACGTTGAAGTGTCCTAAGGAAGGGGAATAAAACGTGCATAAGCCAAGTATCTTTCTCTTTTCTTGTATAGGCTTTTATCATGATGTGGTTTGATCAATATTCAATGAATTGAGAAGTATGCTTTGCTTTTTTACCAACGAAAAAATCAGCTTTGTTTTTTTACCGAAGTTAAAATCAACAAATTTCTGTTAATGAAAGTGAAAAGTTACATTTTGTATATGCAATTAAACATTCAGAAATGCCCTGAAGGGCCTATGTGCACAAGCACACAAAGTAGCGAGGATATCATAGCAGAAAAAAAAAATTAAATTACAATGTGCCAGCAAAGCTAGGATTTTTGCACTTGCCTTTTTTCTTTTGGACAATTTTCCAAGTCCCTGAATGCGAGGAAGAAGAAACAAAGGGAAGCTCATTATTCCTTGTGATGTTTTCTTTTTCTGAGTTGAAACTTTTAGATACATGCGATATTTTATTTCCACCTGTACCTGTAGTGATTTTGGTGGCTTTTGTTTGAAGTTCAGTGGGTGAGGGAGCAACAATGATGAGAGAGCTATCAGATTGTTTGATGAGGTCCTCTTTCCCTTCCTCCATCTCTTGTGATCCTTGATGTTCTCATATTCCCTAAGTTTCCTGATTTTCTTCCATTTCTTCCTCATCTTATGATAAATGACTATGAGGTCATTTCCACCCTTTATGCTTTTGAAATTTCTTTTTTGTTCCTTTCTTTGCTAGTTTTAGTGTGCTTTGAGGATGCACTATTAGTTGACATATCCTGCACTAGAAATTTGTGTTTTCGAAGTCTAGCGATTGTACCCACCTGAAATATTTATGTATCATGTTAATATTGTTCGAGAGACCATTACTTAGATCCATTTACACACAAATGTGGGGAAAAGTAAAAATACCTTTTTCAATGATTTCACTGTCCATCTTTAGGAATCTTCATAAATAATTTCCTATTCCTTCAAGAACCCGATGGTGCAAGAACTCGATGGTGCCAAAAAGGAAGCATAAGCCTGTTGTGAAGTCTTACCCATACCAAAATTTTTGTCACCACCATTGAATTTGCATCAAATTAGGGAAACCATGGGGTAATCAATAGTCTCGTCGTTCCGAAAAACCATGGACCATCTTTTATGATAGAGTTAAAATAATTTTGGGAATCAAACTAAACCTCAAGAAATCCTTTTGTGCATAAATAAATATCACATTTGTTGGTCCAGTTTTGGTGAATCCAATCATTTATTGCATCATATTTTGGCCAAAAACCATTAAAACGGCCAATGATTGCTTTTGATTGAAGGATTTTGAATAAATCCCATACTTCTAGTAATTCGATAGTTAGCTCTAGTGCTTTTTTTAGCTTATCCACCATATAGGGACCTGGAATATTTTGGAATTATTTGTCTTATAAGACCGCTCCCTTAGGAAGATTCTCTAGCTGGTATAGGTGTTCCACGAACCCCTCCGTGTAATTAGAGATCTGGATGATAGTGAAGTTCCTTAAAATTACAAACATTAAAATTTTTAAGAACAATAAGAAAAACAAAAAGACAAGTAATAAGTACCTGATATAGCATTATCTTCATAATTATAACTTTTCATCTCATCATCACTTTTGTTCTCATTAGCTGTCCCTAAATTAGTTTGAATTCTGAAAATGAATGAAAATCATTAAATAATAAGGAAAACAAGTGGGAAAATTATAAGTAGCTGATATTATATCTTGTTCTTGATTATAACTTTGTTTCTCAATCTCTGGATTATTGTTTTTTTTCTCATTATTTGTCTCTATAATGTACAATTAATGCGTTATAAATTGTGACAATGATTAATTGAACCAAAAAAAAAACAAAATAACAAACAAAATTTCATGTCAACAACCTAATATGATATCATTTTCTTTTTTATAGATTTGTTTCACATTCACTTGATCAATGCTTTTTTTATCCTTTATTTTCAATATAATAAACATAAAAAATGTTATAAATTGTGGCAATGAATAAAAGCATTAAACAATTATATAAACAAAGAATCATATTTAATCATCCATATAATATTTTGGTCCTGGTTGTAGTTCTGTGGGACATTCCATTGGTCATTATATACTTTATCTTTAAATAATTTAGAAATATATATATATATATATATATATATATATATATATATAGAGAGAGAGAGAGAGAGAGAGAGAGAGAGAGAGAGAGAGAGAGAGAGAGAGAGAGAGAGACTAATACCCATTTCTATCTCCATCATTTCATGTTCATTGTCTTGATTAATTCCTTTCTTCTCATATTTCCTATAATAGACATATGAAAATGTTTTAAATATGAAAATAAAATAAATTTAAAAATTAACAAGAGCAATAACTAAACAAATTATGTATCTGGTATGATAAAACCTTCTCCTCATATTTCCATATCTAAATTAGTTTCAACATCATGCGCACTATATTAATTATTTTTTTCTTCCCACTTTCATCATTCCATATTTTATAATCTCCATAATTAGTCATCGTAGTAAAATTTTTAACAATTACGAAATTTGAAAAAAATAGTATCCAAAGTATTATAAGGGAAACAAAAACTAAACTGTAGTACCTGAATTTTCCAATAAGCTAATGGATCCTGGGTTTGATAGTTGAAAATATTTGTAACCATTTAGCATTATTGTCCTTTGTGACTATGTTTGCACAACACATTCAATTCATCTTCTATATGTACAACAAGCCTTGATTAAATTTTCCCCTGCATGAAAAATAACAACTTTTGCATCACTACATCATTGATGTTTTTCCAATAAATCCATCCAGAAATCATAATCTCTCTCATTTTCATCATGCGTGTCTTCAAATGTGTGAGAGTAGTTTGAATTCTCAAACATTTTTAATTATGAAGTATAGAAATGTCTAGTCAAAAGTATAACATAACTATAACTATTTTGGGACTTATGTTCATAAATTCTACTAGTCATTTTATATTTGAAGTTGGAGTTATTTATGTTGGAAACAATAAGAGGTGGGGTGAATCAATATTTATTTTCAATTGTTATTTTTACTTTTAGTAGAAAGATAAACATATTGCCAGCAACAAAGGCGCATGCCAAAAGAAAACTAGGACCTGTTAAATTTTCTTCTAGGACAAACAAAAACACAATGGCAATAATAACATTACAAGGGGAATGAAATCTAACACTAGAAAATTTGGCCTAATTTTCGATAGCCACTTCGTCACTAGTCCAACACATAGTCACCGCAAGAGCGATAGTTCGAGCACGGACAAAACGTGGTTAGCCATAACGTCGCAATTCCGATGCTTTGCCAAAGTGTCACAATATTGACACATTTTCCGACATTTCCAAATAAACGTCGCTCTTATGATGTTTACAATACCGTCGCTCTTCCCACGTTTGTAAACTGTCACAATTCCGACGATATGGGGTCCGACATTTTGAACGTCGCTCTTCCAATGTTTATTAATGTGTCACAAGACCGACACTTTTCTGAAGTGTCACAATTCCAACAATATGGGGTCCGACGTTTTGAACATCACTCTTCCAACGCTTATTAAAATGTCGCAATACCGATGGTTTTCAAGAGTGTCACAAGACCGACACTTTTCTGAAGTGTCACAATATTGATGCTTTGCAATAGTGTCACAAGACCGACGCAAGGAAGATGTGTCGCAATACCAACGAATTTTTTTTTTTTTTTAAATGGAACGTCGCAAGACCAACGCTTATAAAGCGTCGGTATACCGACGATGGGTTAAATTTAAAAAAAAAATGAAAATTATTATTGCAGTGCACATAAACCACATATATATCTTATGTTATAAGGTTGGTCCTTTTTATAAAGCACTCGAATTATAATAGAAATCCTCCCCTTATATACTGTATAAAATGGAAAATATCCCGAGGCTCACAACTTAACCACGTACTTATATCATAGGTGAACCCCTTCCTTTATTTTGTTTTATCAACTGTTTAGTTGACTCACTACTTAACCCCCTCTCTCTAAGGTTTGAATCATAATATCGGACAACGCACAACAATATCGCATTTTTTTGCTCTCCTGACTTTAAAACTTCAAAAAAACGCAATGAGGGCAGTATTACCCCAGTGACATGGCATCATTTAATAAGATCACGTTTTTTTTAATGGTTTCGCCTCCGGCAAAAAGCTGCGTGATGAGGGCTGTTTTGCTTTCGCAAAACCACTCCTAGGTTTTGAATAGTACTCGACCGGGCTTCTACTATGGTTAGCACATTTCTTTGTATAAACTCCGCCCCATTAACTCTGGGGTCAAGCCTCAATGATATCATTCAAATCACAATAAAACACGTTAAATTCTTCAACGAGCAGGGTTTTCCGCCTTTGACAGGGTTTCAAAGCTCTTTGGGCAACCAAAGCATAACAGGGTTTCCCTCCTATGAAGTTTGTTCAAACACACAGAACTCAACGCCTTATACAAAGGTTTAATATCCTCACTTTGACTGAGAACCACTACAACTCACTCTCAGACTCTTACAGGGGTTATATACCATGTTTACACATTCACATTAATCACATAGACTTGTGTTCAACCACAAACAGAGAGGACCACTAGAGATTTAGCATAGAAATTTTTCTTCTTCCAATTATAGACAGAGTTCACAATTCAGAAGAGTAATTCTTCGGAGAATGTCATTAGCACATACACAGTTAGGAAATAAGGCTTAAATATTATTCAATAGAGAAGACAGCTTCTCAATCCAACCTTTCGCTGCCATTCAATCACAAACTATCATTGAATGCAAGGGATCTATCTACAAAGGAAATTTTAATGAAAGAGGCAAAGATTAAATAGTCAAACAAGCTCTAGCCCATCTAATCCTTTAGTGAAATCCAATAATTTTAGGGAACATGCACCTAAACTCAAAGGAGAAACTCTTCAGGGACCCCATATGCCCACAAATGGTTGGCTGTGATAGTTATACATGCTCCATAGTATGTGACCACCAGTTCTCAATACACTACCCAAGAGGTGTTCGTGCCTGACCAGTTGCGGTACGTGACTAGGAAAGGAAGGAGTCTAGGGAACATGCACCTAAACTCAAAGAAGCAACTAAGAGGATCTTGAAACTACTCATAAATTGCTCATAACCAAAACAACTTTAGCAAGAAGACATGCCGATCACCAATGAAACAATGTAAGAGCCTAAATTCATGGAGAATTTCTTACACAAACAAGAAAATGCACCATCCGTGTTGGAAAAAAAATGATCAACTACTTAGCCAACCTCTTCTAAAGAAGAACAGGATCACATGAAGCAATTAACCAGGATCATCCCCATCATCAATCCAAAGAGCTCAATAATGTAGTGATACCCATGAGCAAACAACACCAACAATGAGCTATCCATGTAGATCAAGATAATCAGAGTTACTTCATTATCAATGCATACATATGTTGTGTCAAATCCATTGAAGAAAAGACATCAATATCATAGAAGATACCCTTAATTTTTCTCAACAAGGCACCCTAGCATTCATGCAACAAGGAAGATCTCTCAAAAATAGTGGGGCCCTTAATTCCTAGGGACCAAGGTCCTCATACCTACAATAAGATTATAGGTACAAAATGAACCATTCACCAACTATCCATAAACAATTAGCGAATACAATGTCACTAAAATCCTTTGTACAATCGTCACTAACAAGCAAGTTTAAATTTTGAAATATAACTAGAAAACAACTATGCCTCCCAATCAAAAAACGTGCTTCAAAAAAGAAATCACGTGGATTTATCATATTGCATGTTTTAACAAGACTTCTTGCACAGCAACAAACATTTATAAACAAAATTTTACCTTTTTCTATGGGCTGGACTTTTAAGAAAAGTTTCGTTGTTGGAATCCAAAATAAGCATTCTCTTTCACTGGAAAAATTACATGATTCAAAGCAAGGGTTTCATCACCATTAGAACCTTGCATGATTCAAAGAAAGGGTTTGATCACTATTGATATGTTTTCATCAAAACCGGCATAAAAAAATCTTGAATATCATATCCTCTACACATCACCATAACAAGTAAATACTTGCGCTATAAAGCATAGAAAACTAGATTGCACTATTATAAAATACCCTGTCAGTAACAACAAATGGCAAAGAATTTCAAATGATCAGTCATATTTGACAATCGTAAACAACTTGCTTTCCAAATAAATTTTTGTTCAATAGTATTGAATCACTAGAACCACCACAATCCATCTACACCAAAGGTGAAAATCCTTCACAAATGTGGCAAAATACAAAATACAAAAAAAAAACATGGTATACTTAATCATGTTACTTACACAGGTTTCCATCTAGTTTACCAGTCTCCAAAGAGCAACCCACTGATGAGAAGATGCAAGCTACACTACAACAGTCCAATAATATTCTTATCCCCATAGCTAATATATAGGTCAGGGTACAAAACCTAGATATTTGAAATACTCGTGCTCCAGAGCACTATGAGCAGTGATCTGTCTACTGGGATCCAGGCACAACATTTTCTAAGAGGGAACATGGTGGCAGAAAAACAAAGAAACAAACAACAAAGTTGTCAGCATTAAGAATAATTGTAACCTGGCATCCTTTGATCATATTCCAAAGAAGGAAAGATAATGTTTGTACTTACCGAGAGAAGATCAATTCCCGCTGGCTCAAGACCTAGAACCATAGTTGCCAAATCTTGTCGAATGAAAAACAAGTGAAGAAAGTTTTAAATCATGCATCAATATCACCATGTCTACCATATGTATTTCAAATGGAAATAAAACTTGAATTTCCACTGTTCATCAGAAAAACATTGAATTTTATTGATAGGATGTTCTATGTAAGAATAATCGTAGAGCTAATTAAGGTCAATTATTCTTGGCCAAATTAAGAGCCTGTGCCGAGTATTGTGCAAAAGTTATGAAATACAATGGAACCCAGTTATGCTGATGATTTGACAATGGGCTGGCTCTTGAGTTATTCTCATGTCATTTACCATTTTCCAGAACTTACTCTATGCTAATGAATATGGAAACATTGCAATAAATAACTGCAACTAAGCCTGGGAAAAGAGCAATTGCTTATACCAACTCACCAGGAAAGATCATTACAAAAGTGCCTTACAAGACCTAACCAAGTCCCAGATCTTAATAGTAATAAAATTCTAGTTAACCCATCACAAGAAATCTTTGCATAATCCCTATAATCTGATTCAAAACAAACTAGTGTTTATTTGATATTCCCTAACTTTTATCCCGTTTTCATTTCGTTTCATTCCTAAGTAGCAGTAGTTGTTGTTATCCACATTTCATTTCATCCGCAACTAGCAGTAGCAGTGCAAGCTACATTTCATGGTAAACAATTAACATCTAAAGAAACACTCAACATTCTTAACATTAATTACATCTCCTCAACTTAGTGAAATATTGACTAGTTGAGACTACTACAATTAAAGGAACTGTAAAGCATGGGAAATGAATGATGAGGCAATAACACATGCAAAAAAATTTAGGGTATAAACATTAGTACATTAGTAGAAATAACTATATCAACAAAGAATGATAGTATCTAACATAGACAAAGAATTGTGACACAAGAAAATGTGAACAACTTAGGACTTAAACAATGGATGGCACTAGAGAAAAAACTAAAAATCAAAACACCAAGGCAAATGAAAACATTGTCTAATGCACCTCCACCTTTAATGCATCCTGAAAGATATTTTTCTGCACCGCCTCCAAAATTCTATACAGGTTAATAGCGATCCTAAAACATTTGGTGTTACTGACATAACTGGTCTAGTCAAACCATTTAAGATCTTAGGTTCATGCACTCTCAAGATAAAATGGCAAGCTTGGTAACAGTTAGTAACCAAACAAATGCATTTGGACTATGTGGCTTCTTGCCCTGGATGGGATTTGGCTACACAATCAATTTGGACTTTCTCAATGGAAAGAAGGCATTTTGGGATAATTCCTTTTCAGGAAGATGGATGGCATATCAAGGTTTTCATACATTGAATGATTTGTGGGATAAGGGTGCAGGTAAGTGATTGTGTTGCAGATCTCTTAATTAGTCTCAACAACTTCAAGCAATTGACCAGCCTGGAATGCAATACCCCAACTTTGATTCCCAGATCAGTATTGTGTATATGTACATTGTATTTGAATGGCCAAAATCCAATCGATGTAATATATAGAATTCTACAATGAACGATAATTAAGAAAAAATACATCAAAGGTTGCAGAAGGGAAAGACAAAAGGCTGGGGAGCTATGTCTCCGCTCAAGGGGAATGACGAGGGCACTAAAGGAGCTATAAATATATGAATGAAGGAAATTTTTCATGAATGTATGTGTATTGTTGATTTATTATGTGTGAAGAATGCGTTGCGTCCTTGGGTATTGTGTATGAAATTAAGACTCTGTGATAGGGCTAGAACATGCTTTGGTTCACTGGAAGAATTGATGTCAAGGGACATGATTTAGGATTGAATATATGAAGGGTTTATAATTGAGCTCATAAGAATAATGAGGAATTTGTTTGAACTTTGTGTGGAGAGGTTTAATTATATGGGAAACTATATGTGAGACTCTTTACAGGTCTTTGAGTTTCGTATCCAGTTGTGAATAGATATGTGATAAAATTACATTAAATAAGGCTCCACATGCGAAGGGAGAATCGATTTTAATATCGATTTATGTTTTGAATTCCATATAGATATTTTGTTGTAATGGAAGCACAAAGTCCTTTTAACTCTGGTCGAATGTTGAAGGAAGGGATGTGTTACCACACTCTACAAAACCTAGAGTGAAGAAGTTATATGTCATAGCGTTAACTGTTTTTTCATTAATCCTGTCAAACTTTCTATCTCACTTAATTTGATAATCAAGAGCACAAATTCAATGACAATCTGTATAAATAGAAAGAAAATGAAACAGAAAGAAAATGAGCATAAACATATAATAACTAACCTTTATAATTAAATCTGTATAAACAGAAAGAAAATGAGCATAAACATATAGTAACTAACCTGCCTTAGATTTATCAGATGCTCAAAGGCATCCTTGATAGTATTAGAAAAGGCCTCATTCTTCAAAAAACTTTCTTCCCATATTGTATTGAGTCGTGCTTTCAAGTCTAGAATTGATGACACCATGTCCTTGTCTTTCATTTCATCCAGTACAATGCCTTTCCCAGTAGCTTTAATCTATGCACTGAGAGCCATCCAAAGCAGCTCAAGTGCACTCACCCTTTTAAAAAGAGAGTACATGCGTTGAAGGTCTGGAATGAAATTGGCATCCATGAGAAAAGTAAATCCCTGGGGAAATCATGATTTGGCTACCCTGTTAAATACATATCAACCAACATATTTCTGAATTTAGAGAGGGGATTTGAGTCCATCAGTAATAAATAATGGGCTTCTATATCGATTTCTTTCCACATAGAAGAGACCATAATGATCAATTACATAGAACATCCAATCAACAAACAAATATGGGAATTTGAACAATTAACATGAATTAATATCAGATAACTCAATGGAAAGATCTGCATTCCCAATCTCCATCAATTTTTCCAAAAAATACATGTGATTTGAATGGTAAAGGTATTGCCGTCATCATTTTTTCTTTAGGTGAGACATTTCCCAACATGAAAATTGTATTTTGGACCTTCAAACTTGTAATTATGGACATAATCCCTTTATAAATCCAAACTCTTTAATTTTCCCAGAATGAAAAATAAGAACAAAATCTCAACTGAGGGGTTTACACCAGTCATGCAACCATTTTCAAGAACCTGTTTGATTTTTCCTGGAAACACGTGAAATGAAATGGAGCAGCAAAATTCAGTTTGCTATAAACACAGTACACATGAAAATAGAAACACTGAGGTGCACCCACTTTGATCAAAATAATATTATACATATTTTCTGGTGCATCAATAGAATAACACAACTCTCGCATAGTACATACCATATAAAATTTTACCACATAACCATGACACATTGTGGCATGAAAAAATACATTTTTTGTTTCCATTTCAAGTACATTAAGCTTTGTAAAGACTTCGACCTGAAAAGGGTCACCATTAGAACAATGCTTGCAGGAAATTTACATAGATATGGTAAGCAATGCATAGTTTTGTTTCACTGCTCCAGTGAATAAATCTATGAATTTGATCAATAATGGAAGCATTTATCTATGAATATTTGTGAATATACAAGGATGTCAAAGAAATGAAGGCCAAAACAGGGGACATGGAGACGAATTCCAAAGAATATTTTGAATTTTTAGAAGCTGCAGGTCAAGAGCGGGGTAAAAAACTCATTGATAAGCTTCAAGAAGGATCCAGGAACTATAAGACAAAGCAAGGGAAAAGGATAGGGTAATAGTTTATCCACAATACCATGATTGATTTGGGGATCTAGAGAAGATTTTCAAGATTCTGTGTCAGTTTTGTGCCAAATAAGGTTCCTTTATTGACCTAATTCTTAAGTCCTGGGACAAACATCTTTATGGTTGGTTTGCATATGAGAAGCTAAGGAACCTCTTGCTTCTTCCCTGTAGTTATATCCCTTCCTAGATGTCATTCTTACCCGTGTAAGTAATTCTAGCTAAGTAAGTAATTCTTACGTGTGTATGTAATTCTTAATGTATGAATGCTAGTTATTGTAACAAATATAATTGAAGATCATCTTCTCTGTAGTAGCCATCATTGAAAGATGTTATTGGAAGCCAAATCAATACTCTTGATAGAGTCTCTTTCCTTTTACAAGTAATTTATCCTCTATGCTCTATGTCTGCAATCCAAAAGTCTATATCCTAATTTGAGACTATGTTCTGAAGTATCTTTCCAAAAGTTCTGTAGGTTGAATCATAAAGGAATATAGGACCAAGACTGAAAGAATAAATCCTTCATCTCTTTGAAGCTAATCTCTCGACCAAGTTATAGAAACAAGCACTTATGATGACACGAAACAATTACATGTGACTATACATGACATTCGATACAATATTATTTGTGATTTATGGAAGAAAATGAAAGAATATCCAATGAAGTTTGAAACCTCTTAACCATCTATTATAACTTGCTCTTGCTTAAGGTTGAAGGTCAAGTTTATGATAATCATCTTTACAAAAGGGTAAATATTCTATGGACAAATGAAGGTAGAAAATGAAGCAGAACAGAATTTGGAAGAGTACCGTATATATGTGACATGTGATCTGAGGTATCAAAGATCATATGACAATAAATTTGTTGAAGCATCTAATCTCAAAAGATTGGGAGAATTGTTTACAATAGAAAAACACAAGAAGCATTCACAATAGATCTGAACCTATGACTTCTTTGGTGGCATCTGAATACTTTATGGCATTATAGTATATCGAATTTTTGTGACGCTTTGACATACAAGTTTTGAAATCTTTGTGGCATTATGCCTATGTGGTAGTTGAGTTCTATGACATATCTCTCTCTTTATATGATTCTTTGTGGCCTGATTCATTGTGATAAAATGAATGTCAAAAGGTACATAATGATGCAAATTTTAGAGACACCTTTTCAATAACATAGAAGTAGCCCTCGCTCAAGTAAAACCCTATTATTCGAAGATACATGAAGAATTCAAAAAAATGCCTTCAACATAAAAATTCCTTCAACATAGGCCTCTAGAATTAATAGTAGCATTCTCTTGTATGCTCCAAAAATAGAGATATCCTCAAAGGTATGATGCAGCAGCACCCTACCAGCGGTCAACTTAATTTACAATAGAATAACGCAACAGAACTCTACCAGTAATCAACTTGGTTTCCAACAGAACATTGATAAATCATAAGACTGAAGTAATACATTGTACAACCTGAACGCTTCATTTCCCTCCAGATTTCTATATGTAGTACATAACATTCAATCTTGGTTAAAAATATTTAAAAAAAACATTCTGCCAAATGTGCTAGTTTTAGGTAAAGAGGTGACTTAGCTAATTCAAAAGTTCTGTCCAAGCATCAGTAAAAAGGAGATAATCTGAGATTTTAATAGATGTTCACCACATAAAATATGTCAAAATCCTGTAGCTATATCCCTGGCCTGAGACTGCAATGAAGAGGTCCAAAGTATGGCGGCTTCAATAGAACCAAGCCTCAATATAGGGTTGCAGTAGGTCTGAGGGTTTAACTGATTCAAGTATTAATAAAAGGCTACAACACAGAACCGAGCTCTTATGGTATATCTTTGTCCTTCAATAATGACAAACATTAAATTCTATTGAGCATGGTAATAGAACTAAATTTGTTTACAACAGTCCACAAGATATCCATTCATTTCTAGAAATTCTTCAAGAAGAAAATGAAAGTCATGTGTAACAAAGTATTATGAAAAGACTTCAAGAAACCAGAACTTAGCCTGAATATCCTAAAACTAAAGTTGGAAATATCGTCTTTCCAAGGTTGTTAATGTTGCAATACTCCGTTCAACATTGATACAAATGTCGAAAACAAGTTAAAGGATGAACCAAATAATAACATTCAAAGGAAAGACTAGGATGTCACCATTTCTACCCGCTATCCCTGAAAAGAAGGAGAGATTAATTACATGCTTTTGTGTTTGCAAGGTGGACTTGAAGACCATGTTCATCCCAGAATGAGCTCAAAATGTACTTTTGTTTTTGGATTCATGAAATAGAAGGAAAATGTTGTCAAAAAATAGTGAAATGGAGATCCCATAGTGGGCCTCCACCTTTACCATCCATGGATTTTGAAATGAGAAATTCTCATCCATAAATATGAAGTCCAAAGAATGTGAGGCAGTTGACACCCTTGCTTGACTACTATGTTAATGTATATAATAGACCCCAGAGATGATCATTTGAATCTCATATAGGGTCATAATTATAGAGATCACCAAGCATAGGAGAGGTATACCTTCAGCCTCTCAAATAGTAGGTTTCTTCCAACTATCTAAAAGTATTAACAGGTGTCCATGGATCAACAATATACTTACTTTTTCTTCCTCAATAGCATTTGGGAGGATTGAAAAATAGTCAAAAGTGCGGTGATTCCATTTGCAATGACTAAACCTTAAACCTGCAATTTCTTCCTCTCTGCCCATATGGAGATGAATTTGTCTGCTCTTCTGGCAAAGAGTTTGAAAATGGTGTATCCCAGCATGATAGTCTCGCAATTAATTGATTCAGAGGTCAGGATGTATGCAGGAGGCGGAGGACTTGAGTGAACTACCATACTAAGGAGGAGAGCATGAGTATTGAAACTGGGTATTGCTTCTCTAGTGAACACTTGATTACTTACTGTAATGGGTTTTACATATTAAAATTGTATTCATACTAAGAGAAGCCAAAATAATAGAGATTAAATTTTCTAGATCCAAACACCCAATTTCCATAAATCAAGAGAAAATTGGGTTAAAACAATTTAGCAAATTGATATTTCAAAAACTAATGTCAGGAACAAGAACTGTAAGCTACTTAAACCGTAACAAGCACTTTTCAATTGGATGTTCATGGCAAGTTGTCTGTCCCATCTTAGTTATATTGGAATTACACCTTGCAATTTGATAAGAGTTTGTATTGCCTGATGAACAAAAACGAATAGATGAGAAATAAAGAAAGAAAAACTGGACTCAATGCCTGGCTTGGACCTGCAAGATGAGAAATAAAGACACGTTGACAGGCCATCTCACATAGACCTGTCAGGACAATGCAATTTTATGGAAAACAATAGCGCATTGATCATGGGTTCAAATCAAATTAACTAACTCAGAATAGCTGCCCTCTATCTAGATGTGTCGAGGAAGGAGAGGGGATTACACAAGGATTTCCTTTCAAAACAAAAAGCCATTGCTACTGTAACTGTACAGTACCACAATCAACACTTTGCAGCAATTAACCATGTGCTAATCTATAATTCTAAACTCGAACACATATGCATGAAAGAAAATATGAAGTTGTGTCAGATTGCATGAGTGAACGTCAGAGAGTTTGGAAGATTCAAATGGATGACCCTCGCATAAATCTAGCACACCTCAGGATGAAGCCCTAGCATTCTCGCTGTAAGAGGAGGGTCCTGAAGTGGAACGTAGAGTCTTGAAGGGTACACTGTGGGACAAGCCACGTTGTAGAGGCTAGAGTGAAGTAATCATACCTGCGCTAAACTCAAAGATATGAGTCACCAAGAAGTGCAGCATGCCAATGGAGTTGTCCCTAAAGCATAACTGAATGGTGATCCTGCACAAGATGCCAGCAAGATCTAGAGGATCTAATTTTTAGCATTTTAGAACATGATCTGATTTTTAACGTTTTAGATAGTTGTATTATATAGTGTAGCTGAGAAATTAAAAGTATCAAATTTCTGTGTGATTATAGACTACATGATTAATTATATTATCTGGTTGCTCAAACTCAGTTAAGATTGAAACTTTGGGACTAAAATGAATACAATGTTTCTAGGACCAGAAATTAGCCTTATAAATAATTTAGTTTCTGCCAAAGGTATATTTTTCCCAAGAACAAAAGAGATTGTAAATATGGTTGTAGAGGGCTTGGTTAGTTTATATGATCAATTTTACTGTATGCCTCTATACCAAGGCCCAAGAGGCAGAGTAGGAGGCTTCCATAGCCCCAATGTCATTGAAATTTCAAGACTAGGAAAGGTCCCGAATTGTTGCGCAATAGAAAAGCATCTCTAACCATTCCATTCTACTCACCATGGACTATCATGGCTAGGAGGATAAGTCCAAGTCTAAACCTTAATCCTTGGGGAAAATTAGGTCCATGTTATGTCTGCTAATTCTCATTTACAAATATAAATGCGCTATTGTCCTGTAGCAAGGCCATTAAAGGTACTTACAAGCCACAATAAGGCCACAACTATCTCCAACAAGAACACATAAAGAAGAAGGCTTACAGGTGGGAGGAAGGGTGGATTTGAGAAGGGATAGGTGCCCTAACTAGGGCTGAGTTCTTCAAAAAATAAAAATCACATTTTAAGGAATTGGAAGAGAAGTTTGTGGAGAAAAGATGTAGGATTCGGTTTGAGTCTTGTGATAGCATTATATGCTTGATGGTGCAAGGGTCACCTTTTTCTAAAAGACAAAAAAGGGAGGATGATACAACAATAGTTAGAGGGATTGTTTGGAGGGTCGTTAGGCATAGTGTAGGAGTGTTCCTTAGCAAGTAGCTACTAGAATTGAATGTGCAGTAGCATAGGGGGTGTCTCCATAAGTAAGGGAAACATTCATATTGCTGGTTGGTCCGTAAGTGCGGTAGGGATAGTTGAGGAGAAACCTCACCCTAGGGTAGTGTTTTATTCATTTAAGTGGACAAAAAATAGAAGCAGCCTGTGGGAGAAGTTGATACAATGATGAAGCAATGGGATAAGGGCTAGAAGAGTGCCCTAACTGGTCTTCTGGAAGCGCATAATTCAAGGGCAAGAGGGCAACAACAGAGAGTTGCAGATTGCCTCTTGGATGATGGCTTAAAGGGTGTCCTAGGATATGACTTGAGGGAAATGGGAAAATCCCCATCTATTGCAAAAGGGATTTCCCGTCCCGAAGAAAAAAATTATAATAGAAAAATCATGAAAAGAAAAGGCTGAAATCTCTCTTCCAAACTAGTGACATGGCATAAGGCCACATGGACCAGTTTGATTGGTTGACATAACACATTAGAAGCATGATGTTAGCATCTAAAATATCTAGGACATGTGGCACTCCATGATAAAGACACATGGTGTGTGGATTTGAGTTTTTCAGGTGGTCAAGTGGGCCGAAAATAGGTGAAATGTGACACCACTCAGAGATTGACATGTGCCAATTGGTACAAGTGGTAGAAAATTGGCATGCTCAAACAACGAGGTGATGCAAGAATGACATGAGGGAGAAAATATCAGAAAAGCCCCAAATCTGGAGAACTAAAGCTCATCGCCAACCTGAGATTGACAACTTTACATGATGTAACCTATGAAATCGTAAATGGAGAAATCATAGTAACAATAAAGTAGACTATGTAACAATAAAGTAGGATTCATCGTGGGAGTGGTAAATGGAGAAATCAAAGTGAACAAAAGGAAACATGTAGAGTTGCTTACAATCAAATAGATGAAAAAAAAACATACAAAAAATCTAGATAATAATCATGAACAAGCTTAATATTGAATTATGAACTGTAAAGGAACTTACAAAATGTGAAATTACGAACCTGGTCAAGCGCAGAAGCAAAAATATCCTGGACATGACCCTGGTTGACAAGTTGTATTGCTCATGATGCAAGAGGATTTGTACCTGCACTGCCAAGTCAATCAAAATCCATCATTATCTATACAATAAATACAAGTAATTGATGTACTATTTTTTACTCTAAGATGCATTCTTATGATAATGTTAGAACATATGTTGAAAATGTCAAAACATACCTGAATAAGCTCCTCTTCGTTTCAAGAACAATTTATTGGAGTCGCATGAACTTGGAACAAGCCTCCCACGATCTAAAAGAGTAGAAACTAAGTCAACAATGACTTTTTTGTTGCTACGCTGGATCGAGGGAGGTTTGCTCCAAGATTAAATCGCTCCAATAAATTATTCTCTACTAAACAGGGCCAATCACGTGAAGGTGGAAGCTCTTATGGCCCCTCCCCCCCCCCCCCCTCACATCACTCTCAATTCCCCAATACCCAATCTATATTTCATTTTTTACTTTCATGAGCATAAAAAAAAAAATTCAATAACTAAGAAAAAAACAATTCAACAAAAAGTACACAAGGAAACATTGAAATTAGTGCTTGACATAAAAATAGTATGATAAATGAATTTTTTATATAACGCAAAAAACGTTCCAAGTATGGTAACGTTTGTCTTATAATAATACAATATTTTACATTATCAAATTTTCTTTTTCTTCTTCCTATTTCTAAAGCTCCTAATTACATCATCAATATCATCGTTCTTTGCTCCTGTTTCGTGTCTTTCGACCTGCACTGCTGACCTAGTTGTGTAGTCACGATGTCTGGTCTCATCCAGTGATGAGGCATCGCCTACAAAAATATATAATATTAAATTTTAATTGTCAGTTTTAAAATATCATTGAACTAGTTCGGTAATATTAATAAAAAAATTGCAATGAGATTATTTACCTGGTGCACTAGTTGTCGCCGTTGGGACTGTTGCCCTGTCTTCCTCTCTGGTGGTAAGATCCTCAAGGGAAACATTCTTTGTCATTTAAAAAAAAAAAGTTATAAGGATAACCATCAAGGTATAATTAGGAAAAATTATAAGTGGAAATTAATTACCGTCACGACCTTCACTGATAGTAGCATTGTTGGCCTGGTCCCCACTACAATGATCAGGTTGCATGTGAGGAACATCTACATCTGGCTCTACAACTGGGTTATTTTCCTCGTCGGCAGTGCTTCTCCCCTGATTTAAACAAAGTTGTTAGACATTAAATTTATGGATGAAAAAAAACATATTGAAAGGTTAACGTTTTACCTTATTAGGGATTCTGGATCTTGGGACCTTCCCCAAGCTTCTACAACGTTCAACTACGGCTTGATAGCTGAAATGGAAAGTGATATTTTTATCTTCCTCTGTAGTTTCTGTTCTGAAGACATCTCCCTGCATTACATATGATTGTGTATTTTTAATGTTATTTGATAGGATTACAAAAATGTTGGAAGGTGATACAATTAATTATAAGATGTTTAGCTGCTTAAAATTATTGCGGGTAATTTCAAGTAGCCGCCCTGTCCTAGCTTGTGAAGGCCCTTTTTTCCAATCCTAGCTTTGGTTTCCTTTGAGGTGTTAGACAACGTATCATCAAAATATTGAAGTCAGATATGACGTAGCACACTTTTATTTTAGACATAGAGAAAATTTAAGCTATTGAATTAAAGTTGTAATTTACCTTGCGGGTCCAGTTGGCATTTTTCCTTCTTTCTTTGCCCTTTTCTCTTTTCCGTCATGGATGAGTGCTCTCCACTCACTCTCTGGAACTGTGAGAGGATGCTTGTATCTAGGGTTAAATTGAAATTGTTTCCTATAGGTGTCCCTGGTATATTTCAAATATTTTCCACCTACTCAAGCCATTGATGTTCTGTCAAATGTGCCCACCCCAAAAATGGCTTCTAAATAATCTAGAAGTTCTTTTTTCAGGTTGGAATTCTAGGAATTCCACCTTGTACGTATTGTTAGTATGAATCCTTTGTCGAAGTGTACGAAAAAGGACCACTTTAGCTACGCATAACTAATAGCCCTAACAACAAAAGTGGCTGCCAATATCTTCAGATCTGCAATTAGTTAGACAAGAAAAGAGCTGCAAAACACCAGATCTATGCATGGAAAGACATTAAGCAGTAAAAACAAGGGTTTGCTCCATATACCAATAGACAAGACAAGAACAATTTTTGAAAGAATTTTTGTATTAATGGGGCACCTGGGAGGAAAACCAGAAGGAGTATCCAATTCCCCTCAGTGGGATGGGTTCTTAGAAGTCCTCAGCACTTCAGATCTAAGATTTCTCTCTCTAGTTGATGTAGAAAACCCAATGCAAAGAGTAGAGCTCAATGGGAGCAAATGATGGAGATATGTGACCAAGCGTATAGATCCAGAGTGATCTAATGGGCAACAAAAGGTGAAGAATGGTAGGAAAAACCCTCCTATTTATAACAAAATATTGGGTCATTCTAGATCTTGGTGCATGGGTTAACCAGATCTAGATCCACTTTTTATGGAATATTTTATTATATTTGTTGGAGGAAAAGGTATTTGACTTGGGTCAAATCCCTTAATTTGTCAAAAATAAATAAATAAATGATTTATTTATCTTTTTAAGGAAGCGGTTAGAAGATAATCAAATAAATAATGATTTATTTAATTATTTGTGAGTGATTTGGTCATATTTAACAAGGAATATTATCTAAATAAGATTTAAATAATTATTCCTAGAAAATAATAAGATAAATAAAGGTTTATCTAATTAATTTCTTTGTTTTGGGTTAAACATGATTAGGAATAATAATTAAATTATGGTTTAATTAATTATTCCATGAGGAAAATCAAACAAATATAGTTTTGTTTAATATTTCCTTTTGGGGTTTCCTGTTTTAACATAGTGAAAGCAATTTTACTTAGGGTAAAATTGGTCTTACATGGTGTACTTGGGTCCATCTAATGATAATAGGTTAGATGACAAAAAAATGGTGTAACAGATTGCCCCCCAGCGTGCGAGTGTCAGGAGCAAATCGTATGACCGAAGTACGTTGTAAGAACACAATCACTAGACAACAAAAGGGGATGTCAGAGAGAGAAGTGTGAGGTAGATAGTGTGCTGAAGGACTAGACCCTGAGGAGACGAGACTCACAAGTGCAACAAGTATCTTTTTTATGAGAGGGTACCTGTGCTGAAGGCAGCGGGGGAGGCATACCTATGCCCGCCGAGACAAAGTACAAAAGAATAGTGTGTCCAGTAAACAAGGGACCGAACCATAAAGTACAGATGGTATAATCATGAGCCAGATAAA